>JAHHUM010002623.1:286841-760881 GCA_036173005.1 Crenichthys baileyi
TGTTCTTCATTGTTTTTGACAGGTATGGTGCAAAGCCATAAATAATACGAGGAAATAAGGAAGAAAATACTGCTTTATGCAATTCCTGCACCAAAGTGATAACCAGAACAACAAAAAATTGAGCTTTAATTAGATAACAAGTGTCCTTTTTCAACACTTGTCTTGATCTTACTACAGATGTTTTCCATTCTGCTGATATTACCATAGCACATTACCACTACACTTTACAGTGTTGTCTTTTTTTTTAAAACAGAGAGACTTTAAAGATAGAGTAAGCATCCTAAAGTTTGTATGAGTGTCCTCGTTTTAAAACACAGGCAGAGACTCCAAATGACTCACTAATTAAAATGTCATTAATTTGTGGTGTCTTATCAGACCTCACAGACAGCTCCTAATGCAGGCCTGCAATGGAGATACAATTTTGTTGTTCCTAGACAGCGCCACATGCTCCTTCTGATTCTCACATCAGCTATCTCAATAATGGGATATGTGGCTGAAGCAGAATGCATGGCAGTTTGACAATTAACCAATTACATTTATTCTATGCAATACCAGAATTGGTTTGCAGGAATAGTCGCCTCATGCAGATATCTCATTAAAGAAGTAAATTAGGTTTCATGATTAGTTGCTTTGATGATTCATTGGCCTTTCACTTCAGGCCTCAGACATGTGCTCACACATAGACGCAGGTGTGTAATATGCACATATATATCACAGATATTGTGAAAACAAACATTTAAAATATGCATACACACATTTCTCGTATCAGACACAGAATAAGTGGGAAAGGCAGCCTCATTTTCAGTCAGACATTTTTATTCAGTGTTATAACTGAAAATGCAAGCTGACATTTTCTCTTATTATTTCACTAAGAAATAGCACGTCTGTTGCATGGAACCGTATTTGCTAGTCTGCCACCCTGTTCTTGCATTATTTCATCTTCAGAGTAATCAAATATATCAAAAGGCAGATTATACCTGGCAGAATGTCATACATAAAGGTGAAATGTCTGTATCTCAATGCACAGTCTGAACAATTGTCTGTGTTTCATGCTGCTTTTATCATCTTATTGACAGATAATTGCCAATTAGTCAGCTCAAACATTATGATTACTGGCATATACCAAGAAGAAAACTCACTGAAGATCCCTTTCACAAGATAGACAATATTAGGCAAGATGTTCTGTCCAAAGAGCAACATGTGTTGTGTGAAAGACCTTTCTTATTGTCTAGTGTATTTGTGTAGTTATTTTATGCTTTTCTTGCTTGGACAGTTATTTTGGGAATGCATGCTATTTTATTTTGAAATCTGGCCTTTTAGTTTGTAAAGAATATCAAAAGAAGAAGTAAGCTTGCATTTGAAAAACAAGGAAATAATAGAATGCCAAAACTGTGTTAAAGTTATATTATATCATATTAGGTTCCTAACTAATTGAAGGCTCAAGCTATATGAGACCTAACTCTTTTTTTCAAGTTCATTCTAACATCCATTTCTAGTACTCCCATTGAAAGGGTGGTGCCAAGCACAAAGGAGATAAAGAAACCAATAGGTCAGATAAGGAGCATGACTCTGTGGTGAAATACATGTTGGGGTTCATGGGGGGGTGGGAGGTTCAGGGGGTTAAGATCGGAATTCAGTGGGGGGTTGGGACTCTTTCATCCTAGGACGGCGCTAGTTGGCGGGCTCGTTTGGACTGGGTGGTCCCCTCTTTTGTTTGTAGTTTCCTTTCTGGATGTGGATGGGGGTCGTTGGGGGCCGGGGTTGGGGCAGGGATTCTGGACTGGGGATGTCTGCCTGTCTCCACCCCAGAATGAAGGGGAGCACCTCCTGGGTCCGGAGGCAGGTTGCCCTTCTGGGGTATCGGTACCTGTACCTGGGAGTATAGTGTATGTATACGGAGTGCGAGTGAGTGTACAGCCTCCATTGTTGTGTGTCTCTACCTTGGGTGTGTTGTTAGGCATACTCATGAGGTTGGGAAGGTGTATTTGTGACTTTACACGCTTGTTTTTGTTTCTGGATTGGGTCTTGGGCTGCTCCCTCTCCTGGATCATCGTAGGTCCCCCATCCAATGTGAGGAATATTTCCTCCCCACCACACGCCCTGCCGATGATTAGTGTCTCTTTTCACTCGTGTATTGGTGGTTCTCGTGTCCAGGGCTGGGTGCTTTGGTGTGTGCTGGCTCACTCCTGGTGGCTGCTTGGCGGACCTGGGCCCCCTGGCTCTGTCAGTCCTCTGCTGGGGGGTGATGTGATCCGGCATCTCGGGTCTCTGAGTCCATGGCTGGATCTGCTTTGGCATAGACAGCTGCCGGCCTGTGTGCTCGTCGCTGCAGCTCCCTCGGGCTTCTGCAGTGTGGCTTCTGGGTGATTCCCCTGGGGGTTTCCTCTGCTATTCTCTGGAGGGGGTGCGGTGGTCATGGTGGTGGTCCTTCCAAGGTTCCCATGCTCTGGGGGGCCTTTGGATGTCTGTGGCTCAGATCTCATCCATGTCTTTCTCAGGACCCTGGGGTTAAAATCCTCAAACCAGCTCTTGCATATTTTTCATGGAGAAACATTATTATAAATGCGTTTCTGCAGGTGTAGACACAATCTTCTAGGGTGCTATCTTGTATTATCTTTATCCTTCTCTGTCTCCTCTATTCTTTTCTCTGTCGGGTCTGGGAGTATCTGTTTGTTTTCTGTTTCTGAAAATAGACTATTTGTGAAAGCTGAGAAATGCGAGTTTCACTGGTCTTCTCTTACGTTTTTGGGTTTTGTCCTAGAGGGTGGACAGGTTCGCTCCGACCCAGAAAAAAAAGAGCAGTCCTTGAATGGCCAGTACCAGACTCCAACAAACAGTTACAAGGCTTCCTAGGATTTGCATACTTTTATCGGAGATTCATAAGAAACTAAACTCAGATCGCTGTTCCCCTTACTGCCTTAACATCCTCCAAGATCCCATTCACCTGGAGACAAGAAACAAACACAGCCTTCCTTACTTTAAAGGATAAGTTCTCTCAGGCTCCCACCCTGGTTTATCCTGACCCCTCCAAACAATTTGTTTTGGAGGTGGATGCTTCCAGCACAGGAGTGGGGGCAATTCTGTCACAGGTTTCACAAACTGCTGAAAAAATACACCCTTGTGCCTTCTTTTCTCACAGACTCTGCAACACTGAATGGAACTATGATGTGGGGACAGGTAACTCCTAGCAATAATGTTGGCCCTAGAGGAATGGCGTCACTGGCAAGAGGGCACTGAACGTCCTGTCTTGGTTTGGACAGATCATACAAACTTGGCTTATATACAGTCAGCCAAGCCGCTGAATCCTCGTCAGTGCTGTTGGTCTTTGTTTTTCTCTCGTTTTGATCTGTCCATCTCTTACAGACCAGGTTCCAGAAACACTAAGTCGGACACCCTGTCCCGACAGTTCTCTGCTGATGACTCGGAGAAAGAACCTGCACCTATTCTGCCCCCCAACTGAACTATTGGTTCACTCACGTGGGAGACTCGGGCCCAACGTGATGAACCTGATCCCGGAACTGGACCACCTAATGGAACCTTTGTGCCTTCATCTGTCCATCCCTGACTTATTCACTGGATCCACTTTTCAAAGTTTTCTGCCCATCCCAGAGTCAGCAGGACCCTAGCATTCATCTGAAGAAGGTTTTGGTGGCCTCACTGCACAAGGACGTTCATGCCTGTAGTACTCGTGCCAGAAACAAACCAGTTAATCAACCACCCTCCGGACTTCTCCAACCTCTTAACGTTCCCAGACGGCCCTGGTCTCACATCGCCTTAGACTTCATTACCAGCCTCCCTACATCGCAAGGTATGACCACAATCTTAACCGTTATTGATCATTTTTCTAAAGCCTGCCATCTCACTCCTCTAACGAAACTACTGTCCGCCCTCCAGACTGCAAAACTACTCACCAAGCACGTCTTCCACCTGCATGGCATACCCCAGGACATTCTCTCTGATCGAGGACCCCAGTTCACCTAACAGGTGTGGAAACAGTTTTGCGTAGCTCTCGGCGCCAAAGTGTCATTGACTTCAGGTTACCATCCTCAATCAAACGGACAGGCTGAGAGGATGAACCAACAATTGGAATCCACTCTTAGATACCTCATGTCCACCAACCCAACAGACTGGTGCTCCTTTATTCCTTAGATTGAGTACGCCCATAATTCACACAAGTGCTCCGACACCGGTTTCTCACCTTTCGAAGTGTCCATGGGTTATCAACCACCCCTCTTTTCTGCCGACGAAAAATAAATTGCTGTCTCCTCAGTCTGTCACCACATCCGTCGCTGCAAGAACATCTGGGAGTCGACCATTCAAGCTCTTCACCGCACTGCAGAACAAAGTAAAAGATTCGCAGATCGAAGATGCAGACCGGCTCCAGAATATCTCCCCGGTCAAAAGGTCTGGCTTTTGTCTCACGAAATTCCCCTCAAGTCCATGTCCAAGAAGCTTTCTTCCCGTTTCATCGGGCCTTATGAGTCTGTGGTCAGTCCCACTGCTATCCACTTCCGTCTGCCTTTGAGTCTTCGTATTCATCCCGCATTTCACGTCCATTGTGACCAGTTCTTCTTGCCCTCCGGCCAAACCACTACCACCCGCCCGGGACCACTTGGGGCACCCAGTTTACACGGTCCGACGGATCGTGGATTCCCTTCGGTGGCGTCGTGCCTGGCAGTATTTCACTGAATGGGAGCGTTACGGTCTGGTCCGTTCTTTGGTGCATCGGTCCTTCATCTGTGATCTATCCCTTATCGCTGACTACCGATCTTCCCTGCCGTCCACTTCCTCTGGGCCGCCAGGCTGTGGCCATTGGGGGGGGATGATGTCGGGGTCTGGGAGTATCTGTTTGCTTTCTGTTTCTTGCCTGCTATTTACTCTGCTTAGTCCATAGGTGGCGTGGAACTCATGGGTGCACAGGTGACAGGTGTAGCTCATCCTGATGATTGATGCTGGGATCATTTAAGCAGGAGGCTGCCAGCACTTTGACGCCTGAGTGTTAGCCAACAGTGGTAACAGGCTCTTGCCAGACTCGAGCTTTGTGCTTAAGCTTTCATGTTTCCTTAGGGCTTCGACTGACCTTCGTGTGTCCTCCTTCTCAGGTTGCTCTCAAGCCCTGGCTCAGTTTCCAGTTCATTTCCTGACTTCTGGATCTAAGATTCAAGCCTCCAGTTACCTTCTCTAGACAAACTTCAAGATAGCAGCTTCCTGGCTCTGCGATCAGCCGGCCACAATCAGAAGTGAACCTTGTTCACCCTCCAACACGCTCCTGTGCAAGCCCCACCATCCAGCGCACCACGCCACCTTCTTCACACCACGGACTAAGCTCAACTGGACATCCCAGAAACCTCCTTCAAGCATCCATAGACTAACCTACCTTGGATATTACCCTCTATAGTTTCTTCTGGTCTAGCGCTCCCAGACTCCACATCTCTCTTTCCCCCTGGCAGTAAAATCATCTCCTCCAGTAAGTGTTTCATATTACTTTTACATTAATTATCAACCCATCACTCAGTACTTACCTATTCCCCCCTTCTCTGTGCAGTTGGTGATCTACCGTTCCTGGTTCTCTCGCCACTACTCATTCTTCTGAAAATAAATCTCTTAAAAATCTGTAAAACTCTCCTGAGTGTATTTCTGCATGTGGGTCAGATCCGTTTCTAGAATCATGACATTCTCCTTCTCTCCCTTTTACCGTTTTGCAGCACCTCTCTCTTTCTTGCTCCTTTTTTCCCATTTGTTTCTGTCTCCTTGTCCACTGCAATTAAAAAAATATCAAAGCATTTTCTAATAAAGTTTTTTTTATATATAAAAGTGGAGCATTATAGCCGTTAGCTGTAATGCTTCACTTGTGAAAGTAAATCTGTTGGGCTTCAGTATATAAGCATGCACATTTAAAGGCTGCAATGAAAAATCCGCACCACTGAGTGGAATGTTATAGTTCAACTGAGATAATAGTATGATCTGGGTCAGCTGCTTGTCAATATTTTGTATCTGCCTTGCATTTTATCGGTGTATGAAGAAACTCAGCTTTAAGTACCCCAATATTACCTTTCAATGCATCTGATACAATATCAGTGATGTGATCTTCAGTTGTGATATCTTTAGGACACATTGAAAAATTTTGTGGGATGAGCATCAATTCAATTCAATTCAATTTAGTTTTATTTATATAGCGCCAATTCACAACACATGTTGTCTCAAGGCACTTCACAAAAGTCAGGTACATACATTCCAATTAGTCCTATCCATTGAACAGTGCAGTCAGAGTTAGTTATTTATTCAAATTGGATAAAAAGTTTTTCTGTCTAAGGAAACCCAGCAGATTGCATCCAGTCAGCGACTTGCAGCATTCCCTCCTCCCGGATGAGCATGTAGAGACAGTGGACAGTCACTGGCGTTGACTTTGCAGCAATCCCTCACACTGAGCATGCATGTAGCGACAGTGCAGAGGAAAAACTCCCTTTTAACAGGAAGAAACCTCCAGCAGAACCAGGCTCAGTGTGAGCAGCCATCTGCCACGACCGACTGGGGGTTAGAGAGAACAGAGCAGAGACACAAAGAGAACAAAGAATCACTGATCTAGGAGTACTTTCTATGGGAAGGAAAAGTAAATGTCAATGCATGAAGCTCCTTTAGTCGTTACACCTAGAAAGAAAGAACATATAAACTCTGAGCCAGTTTTCAAGGTTGGAGTCTGAAAGAGAGCACATATAATTAGTTACAGTAAAAGCTCAGTCAATCGCCATGTCTAGGAGAGAGAAAGGGTTAAACACTAAAAGACAGGGCCATGTGGATCATCGGTAGAGGGTGAGCATTAAGTTGTTGCCAGCAGAAGCTCGGACGATGCCCCTCTCCAGAAAGGTGTCCCAGGTAGACACAGAGTCAGGCCAAGTGTAGCTTCTAGGAAGAGAAAAGAGAGAAAACAAAGTTAAAAGCTGAAATAACAGCAAATAATGAAAAATTGGAGAGTAGTGTGAGAATGTAGCGAAGAGGGTGAAAGTGGTCACTATGTCCTCCAGCAGCCTAACCCTATAGCAGCATAACTACACAGAAAGTTTCAGTTCAGATTATTTAGTTAAACGGTGCTTATTTTCAACAATGTCGTTTCAAGGCACCCCACAAAGGGTCCCACTGATGGTCACTGTTATACTAAAAACCACAAGGATTGAGAAACTTCTCTCTGTCAGACTGATTATAACCATTGGAAAATAAGGGGTCATACAGGTAGCAGAAATGGAGGGTGTGTTTGCACAACCATAACTGAGCCGGTTTAGGCTAAACCTGACTCCCCCTTACTCCATCCAACAGGGAGGGAGTAAGGCTCCCTCCCTGATAAACTAAGCCACTCTAACTATAAGCTTTATCAAAAAGGAAAGTTTTAAGCCTAGCCTTAAAAGTAGACAGAGTGTCCGCCTCACGGACCAAAACCAGTAGCTGGTTCCACAGGAGAGGAGCCTGATAACTAAAGGATCTGCCTCCCATTCTACTTCTAGAGACTCTAGGAACCACCAGTAAACCTGCAGTCTGAGAACGAAGTGCCCTGTTAGGAACATATGGAACAATCAGATCTCTGATGTATGATGGAGCTAGATCATTAAGGGCTTTATATGTGAGGAGGAGAATTTTAAATTATATTCTGGATTTAACAGGGAGCCAATGAAGGGAAGCTAAAGTAGGAGAAATATGATCTCTCTTTTTAATTTTCATCAGAACTCTTGCTGCAGCATTTTGAATCAGCTGAAGGCACTGCATTTTGTGGACATCCTGATAGTAAAGAATTACAATAGTCCAGCCTTGAAGTAACAAATGCATGGACTATTTTTTCAGCGTCACTCCTGGATAGGATATTTCTAACTTTGGCAATGAGGTGAAAGAAGGAAATCCTAGAAACCAGTTGAATATATAAATATATACATTTAAATGACATGTCCTGGTCAAAAGTAATACCAAGGTTTTTTACTTTATTACTTGGAGGTCAACCTAATGCCATCCAGGTGAAGTGATTGACTAAGCAGTTTCTTTTTTAAAGACTCCGGTCCAAAGACGACAACTTCTGTCTTTCTGAATTTAGAAGCAAAAAATTTAAAGTCATCCAAGTCTTTATATCTTCAAGACATGCTTGTTGTCTATCTAACTGGTTCGGTTCATCAGGATTTATGGATAAGCAAAGCTGAGTATCATCAGCGTAACAGTGAAAATTTATCCTATGCTGCCTGATAATTTGACCTATTGGAAGCATATATATAGTAAAGAGAATTGGCCCAAGTACTGGACCCTGTGGTACTCCACAATTAACCCTGGAGTTTAAAGATGATTTATCATTTACATGAACAAACTGGAATCTGTCAGACAGATAAGATTTCAACCAGCCTAGCACTGTTCCCCTGGTCCCTACAGCATATTACAGCCTTTTTAAGAGAATATTATGGTCGACTATATCAAAAACAGCACTGAGATCTAACAGAACCAGTACAGACGCAAGTCCATTATCTGAGGCCATAAGAATATCATTAGTCACTTTCAGCAGAGCTGTTTCAGTGCTATGATGAGCTCTGAAGCCTAACTGAAACTCTTCAAATAGGTCATTGCTGTGTAAATGCTCACACATTTGATTAGCAACTATTTTTTCAAGGATTTTAGATAAGAATGGAAGATTGGATATAGGTCTGTAGTTTTTCAAGTCATCTCGATCAAGCGAAGGTTTCTTAAGTAAAGGTTTAACTACAGCTACCTTAAAAGCCTGTGGTATATATCCATTTACTAAAGATAGATTAATCATATCTAAAATGGGGCTGGTAATCAGAGGGAACACTTCCTTAAATAATTTGGTTGGGATTGGGTCTAACATACAAGTTGAAGGTTTAGATGAAGCTAGTATGTCTGATAACTCAGGAAGCTCCACAGGATCAAAACAGTCCAAACACAGATCAGGATCTACAGTTATTTCCAATGTTGTCTCACTTGCTGAGGATGAAGTAATTATCTTCGGGAGTATGCCCAAGATTTTATTTTTAATAGAATCAACTGAGAGATGCTATTTAAATCCAACACAGGAACCAGTGGTAACAAAAGTAGTGAAATGCACACCAATACCCCGATAATAGCGCTAGTTAATTTCTTCTTGACCTATGCAGATGTTCTGTCTGCGCTAATAAAGATTTAATAAAGATTAAAACCCTTCAGCATGCCATATGTGTCAAGTCACCACAGCTAGCAGGACAACCTACATTCTGATTAATTCTGGTAACAATTATTTGACTACCTGGGGGCACTCATAAACTACAAAAAGCACTGAATGTTCAGACGAAGGTAGCCAGCCAAACATCAAGCATGGCAAAGTGAAAACGCAAGACAGTGACATAATGACAAAAAGTAGATCCATCCTCAGGCAGTAACATACTGTAACATATTACAACCTTCATCCCAATTCACACAAAATATACAAAATGGGGGCAGATCATAAAAGACACACATACATAAAAGACTTAACAGAACTTGATTTTGCACAAAACGTGTTTCATTCCTGTACATTCTGAAACATGTAAAATGCATTTTGTTAGCAGGACTGGTTGAATGCAAAAATGGAACGACTGGAGTCCTGCTTATTTGTGATGTTTCAACTTCCAACCAAAAGAGGTCAGGACAGTTCGACCTTGGCAGATGAAAACACGAGCCTGGAAAGCTGCTCTAGACAGATGCAGCTGGTTGGAGAAATTGCAAGTTTTTTCTATCCTGTTTTACTAGATTGGCTTGTTAAAGACATATAAGCCTTCACTCAAATATCTCCCTATTTCTTATTTCAAACTCAGACAACACTCAGAAAGAGACTGTTTTATCTATCTCTGCAGGATACCAGCGAGTGTTGCACAGTTATTGTCAGGGCTTTCTCTTTCTTTTGTGGTCTGTATTATGGAGACAAACTGCTTTCCCAAATATTCAGATGTACAGATTTAGACAGATGCCCCGATTACACATTTGGACATATTATAGTCCTAACTCCAGTCACTGGTGTTTTATAGTTATTGGTGGTTTCCGCAATTTTTAACACTAAGTCAAGCCGTGTGGCACGTTCTTATTGTCATGATAAACAAGACAATAACAGACTACTAAAGCATCAATTAAAATCCTGACAGGACACTGTAGCTTTATAGTTTGTCATAAAAACTCAGTATATTATGAAGGAAACCTCCCAAGCGTGTGTTAAATATCTGATGCATAATGTTTGCCTGCTACTATCCTCTGATTCTCATGTCAAACCTGTAGTGATATAATATTGTCTTTTTCTCAAATAATCCTTCAAATCACAGTGACTCTGCAGCTCATTCCCCAGGAGCACCATGTAAGCCAATTCCTGTATGATTTAACTGTCATATTGCATCTGCATCTGCAGCAGTGCTGCTGAATCCTGAGTAGAAAAAGTTCTCATTAGTGTTCCAGCAAACTCTGATTGCTGATTGACCAGACAGAGATTGCAGACATCAAAGCTATTTTCTCTTCCTGTTATTCGTCTACTACACATTTGCTTCTTCATCATCCTCCAATGCCTTTCAAGATTGATTTTGGACCTGGATTCATACCAAATGGCACATTTTTGCATGATAATTTGGTCACTCTCACTTCCCTCTGTGAATTTAAAGAACCAGTGAAAGAAAGGACAAGAATTCCTTTTTGAACAAGGTAAGGACAGATTAAAACAAATGTTTAATAGGAGCCTCAGAAAGATGTTTTAAATTAAAATATTCTACTATGAAGTAAAATGACATTTTACATCACTGCAGATATTACACCTCCATTTTTGCTTACAAATATTAATAAAAAATACTCATTATTAAACAAATGTAGATTTACCCTGCAAGTTTAATGTCCTCTCATTGGTTTATCTAACATAATCTTTTTTTGGTTTGAGTGCAATGAAATTCAGTGCAAATGTTCCTCTTCATTTTTTGTTTTCTCTATGATTGTCAGTTTCAACTTTTATGTTGTAACATTAGGTTTTGATTTCATCCACCATCTTACTGGTAGAGATGAAATGGTAACTAGTTTGCCTGGCTCACCAAAGTCGAATGCTGCACCCAAATGATTCATTACATTTTTCCACCAATTTGAAACATTTTCTGTAAATATGTTAACTGTAAAGCTTATTCAAATTCAAGTGAATTCAAATTGGTGGAGAGATTTAACTCTTTGCATACTGCTGACTTTCTCCTTGTAGGGTTCCAAAGGAGCAGAAGATTTCCATGGAAAGTAAGTAGTAAGTAGAAAGTGTTCCTAAATGGATTCATGGTAATTACCTAGACCCATCTTTTCTCTTGCTCTTGGTGGAAGACACACTCGTTTTCTCTCCCTCCCTCCCTCCCTGCTGATCCCTGCTTCTGCTTTTTGTCTGTATTTTTCTCAGAGCCTCGCTTTGCATATCCTCCAAACTTGTAAATTATGGATTTGGTCAGCTGGTCTCTCAATGTAATTGATCAAATTTTTTCGACGGGAAGAAAGAGTAAAGGAGAACCCTCTTGTCCAGACGGGACTTTCTTCTCTGGTTACAGAATGGATTCTTGGCAGCAGTGGAAGATCGTGAGCCTGACTACGATGTCAGTTGAGGACGTAGAAGATGTGTATATATTTGGACTTTTGATAACAGGATTTCTCCTTTTTGGAGTTGGTGGTTACCTGGCTTATTGAGTGATTCGCAAAACGTGGGCGGCTGTTCAAAGCATTCCAAAGCTGCCTGCGATGTTGGATGGAGTCTGTAGAGTGATCAACACTCAGACTAAAATGTTAAGAGAGCAGAATCGCAAGCTGGACGCGATTCTTGAACAGAACCGAAGCCTGGCAGCGGGTGGACTCAAGGGTTAAAGGATATAATCTTGGAGAAGTTGTATGCTCGAGATCTGCGGTAAAGTACCAGAAATTTGGCTATTTGGATTCTCAATTGAGACATACCAGTAAAACACTTAAGGTAGTTGGAAATTCACAACTGCCAGAACCACAACATTTATTGTTTTTCTAAATCTGGCTCCCTAATGTGGCCTTGGCAACTTCTGCTAACTGGCTATCGAAAAAATATCTCCTGGATGTTATTTAAACACAACGCTCTTCCCCAGCACTCCCCTACCAGCTGTATGCTGATAGGACTATGCGGCCGATTCATACAACTTCCACCTCTCTTCTCAAGGACAATGGCGCTTCTATCAGTGTTGACAGTCTAATTCGTGCATACACATTCAGACTTATATCTTCGCACCCTCAAGATTCCACCGTACCCTTGCTAAATCTTTACTTATGTGTGTGTTGCTTACCCCTGCTGAGGTTTTTTGTACTACTTCAGACTGTATTCTGCTAAGAATAGAGTCTGAAATATGATTTTTTTTTCCTCCTATCTTACTTTACCTAAATGTGTGATTTCATTACTTTTCATAGATTTTCAGATTTCTCAGAAGGATTACCAGCGAAAGCCAAATATTTAGTATTTAAAAATTTGGACTAAAGCTGTTTTTACACCAATGACCAGAGATTTTTAGATTTCTTAGAAGGATTGTATTACAACTATTTCATACCAGTGAAAGCCAAACATTATTAGTATTTCAAAAGTTGGGACCTAAACTGTTTTATACCAGTGACCCAGCTTCTCTACATAGACTTCAGTGAGTGCCCATGACTGTTACTATTTGAATGATGGGAGCACAACTGCCTCAAACCAGCGACCTCAAGGATTAATATTATCATTCTTCTTCTAGCACAGGATGAATTCCTTACCACAGAACAGTTAATTAGCTAATTACCTCTATTAGAAAGATTTGATTAGAACCAGCTCTTACCAGTAAATTCCCAAGGATTATTAGTTTCATTTGATTTGTTTTTCTGTTGTTTGATTTTCTGTATCATTGTAATGTTTTTCCTCATGTACAGCGCTTTGAGTGCCTTGTTGCTGAAAAGCGTTATACAAATAAACTTGACTTGACTTGACTAGAAATTAGCTTCAGTTTAAAGTGCCTCTGACACGCTTTTCCCACAAATGCAGCAATTGAAAGAAAACATAATAGGATTAAAAACGTCAAAAAAGACAATTGTGACACAAAATAAGCATATTTCAATGCTAAATTTTGCAAGTCCAATGTTGCAGGGAAATGACGCCTAGGAGTAAATCTCCGTCATTCATTGTGTGCATCAATGATAAACGGTTCAGGTAGAAGCCAAGTTGCGTTAAAAACAGCGTTAATATGGTGAAACAGTGCATTGCTGGTGGTGGCAGCAATACTACGACAGCAGCCGTTAGTCTGCACTATTTTCCTGAAGCAAAGAGGATCAGAGCTGGAAAACTGACGAGGGACAGATGGGCTGGTCCCACCAAGCACAACCAGTTGTGGTTGTAGGACGTCTCTGCAAACTGCTTCAAACAAGAAACCTCTGAATTCACAAGAAAAATAATGTCACAGGTCAGGAAATCTGGCTCAGCAGATAAGAATACATCCTTGTTTCAAAATACATTTGGATATCGGCAGTTATTGTTAATAATTAAAAATCCAAAATTATTATTATTAAAATAAGACAAATTACAGGTGCATACAATATATTTAAATAAATGTTTCTCTAAAGATTCTAATCAAAAGTTTAAAAAAATTAAAAATGACACACCACGTGTCTTGAGCTCTTGAATCATCCTTTGTGTCTGCTGCTGCTGCTCCATGCTGCTCACTTCGCCTCCGGTTGTTTCACTCAGTGCTGTATTTACTGTAACCCCGACTTTACACTGTATCTGCTCCCAGAGGAGCTCCACAAACCATACACAGATCGGGCAATAAAAGCTGGTGATAAATGCGGTAGCAAGTCCAAAACAACTCATTCTGTGGAAGTTAAACTGCTTCTTTTTATGTTTTATGCATCCAGATATTTTCATCTGTTTTGTTCCCTAAGTTCATTTGTTGCTTAATTTGGTGCAGTTAATGTTTAATTGCTCAGTTTATTATACCTTAGTTAACCCAGTAACTGATCAAATTTTAACAACTGCTATGTATAATTATTTCATAAATGTGTATGTATAAAATATGTGCGTATTTATTAATATGGTGAGATCTAGTCCATCTTTAGTGAATTATTTTGAAAATCTGGATGCTGTGCTGGTTCTGTTTGCTGCTGGTGAGGTATGATTCATGCATATTGACTCTGGCCGTGCTCTGTCCGCAGGCCGCAGCACTTGTGCTCTGCCATCTGATGAAAGCTGACTTTGTTCTTCTGACTGCTGCGTCTCTCTGCGATAGTGACTGAAATATATCTAAAGAAATATCCGATTCTTCACTGCTTTCTGTGTTCTGGCCATTGTAGCAGCAGTCAGTTTACCTGCAGGGGTTCTCCTCTGTCGTCACAAAAGAGCACAACAAATTCACAAAGGAGTAGTCTGGAAATGCCTTTTTAGTTAAATTTATGACCATATATCTCAACAACCGTTCATTTCAGTGGCATGAATTTACTTTTTAAAATATTGTATCAATGTTTCCTTACCATAAATGTAATTGAAATTATCATGAAAATTTGATGTCACAGGAGCTTTAAACTATCATATCCGTAAGCATTTTTGTCATAGGCAGACATAATGCATGTCAAATATATTTACCCAATAATATTATCAAAATGTCAGTCATTTTCTACCGCTTATTCCATAGTGGGTCGCGGGGAAGCTGGTGCCTATCTCCAGCAGTCTATGGGCGAGAGGTGGGGTACACCCTGGACAGGTTGTCAGTCCATCGCAGGGCAACACAAACAACCATGCACACACCTAATGGCAATTTTAGAGTGACCAATTAACCTAACAGGCATGTCTTTGGACTGTGGGAGGAAGCCGGAGTACCTGGTGAGAACCCACGCGTGCACGGGGAGAACATGCAAACTCCATGCAGAAAGACCCCCAGCCGGGAATCAAACCCAGGACCTTCTTGCTGCAAGGTAACAGTGCTACCAACTGCGCCACCGTGCAGCCCACTTTATGTAGTTCACATGCTCGGATATGTGGCTTCATTAGTCACGAGCCCTGGGCCAAAAAATGTAGTCTATGTTATCAAGGGTCATAGAAATCTTCTGTGCATGAGATGCAGATGCACAGTGCACTAGTAGCCTCAGTACCCCAGCAGTAATCATGTACTATGTATGTTTGTTTTAGAAATTGCATAGATATTCTCAAGTACACTTGCATGACAAATTTCCCAACTATGAATCCCTTTTAAGTGCCAAACGTAAAGATATTTTAAATTTGTGGTTTATTCTAATTTCTTAGTAATTTCCTAAAAAAACAAAAACAATGACAAACTGTCCGAACCTTAAAAATCCCTGGAATTTGGCAACCATATTTCTAAAGAGTATGTCTTAATTTTTAACATCTGGTAGAAAACATGACAGAACTGTCTGAAGATTATAGTTCATCGACTTAATGTGACAGAGTCACAGTGTGACTGTGTTAAATAACAGCAAGAAAGAAATACCTTACATATGGAAGGAGAAATATCAGTCAGTTGGACCTTAAGGTGCTATTCAGAAGTTCACAGGTTTTCATTAAGTGAATTGTGAGGTACTTTGTCACACTTTAAAGACATATTCCTTCATTCTCTGGTTTGTCACAGAATACATTTTTCTTTAATCATAGATTTCAAAACATTAGTTGGTATTTAAGAATAAATGACGTAAAACTGAAACACATCAATATAACAAGTCACTCAACTGCTTTGCAGTCTCTGTAAAAAAGAGAGTACACCTGTGTCAGTGATCAATTTGGAGAGTGCTTTAGTAAAAATGTCCTTCAAACATGTAAAAGGAAGAGCTTCTGTTATCTGTATGGCTGAGCTCTTACCTCCTAGAGCATCGAAACATAAGTGAAAAAGGAAGGAACAGTGGAAAACAAGGCCTCATACTTGGGGAGCAAGTACATGTGATCCGATCCAACTGAAGTGCTGCTTTAGCACTTCAGTCGGATCATTGAAATTCATGAAGAGGTTTTTTTTAGGTTCTATAATCTACCTATAATGTATGCATAACCTTATGGCTGATGGCTGTATATGAGAATATGCATGCATTTAGATTCGTATCTCTATGACTTCCACTACAATTTGTCTCTGGTCACTTCTAGCATGATATATTAAATGACAATGAACACATCACGGTGGGTGTACCTGGCTGTATAAGTTTTTATATGGAATAAAAAAAAAATCATCCATGCAAATTTCTGTTAGTACGTGTGTATAAAAACCACATAAATATATGAGGAGTTTGTATATATGTCGCATAAGAAAAAAAAAACCTCAAAATTCCCAAAATGAAGAGATGAATACACTGCTACAAAATTTATCTGGTCATAATGGCTTTCAGCACACCCTATGAGTGCAAATACAAACCACACCAACACTCCTGAGAGGGGATTTGTTTGAGTTGTTTGATTTTAATTGGGTCCACAGGGTTCTCCAGAGTGGGCATACCAATTTGAACAACCAACTGAAAGTTTTGTTTCAGAACAAGAACATTCATAAGCCTATAGGCGACAATAGACAAACACGACTGAAAAAAGTTCAAAACCGTGTGCATTTATTTGTATGTCTGGAACACCACTCAACATTCACTGATAACATGGGGTTGGATCACTGCAAATTACCTTGTGAGCATTTGTTTTCCTACAGCTACAAATGATGGGGGAAGGTTTGTAAAACATACAGAAAAAAAAAAAAACTTTAAGCCTACAGATTCATGGACAATGTGGGAATAGCAAGGAGAATATCAGGGATGTTAAGTTTTGTTGAAGATACAAGGAGTATCGGTTGCATGCCTGCTTGTATAGGTAATCAGAACAAATCAGTGTAGTGTGTTGAATACAAAAATGTCAAGCAGACTTGAAAGCTTTGCAAGGAGTCAAGCTACCATTTTAAACCAAGTAGTTTGAAGAAAATTATATATCTCATAGTGCCTTACAAAGTATTCATATGCCTTGAAGTTCTTAATATTTTGTCATGTTGCAACAACAAATGTCAATGCAGTTTTTATGAAATTTTAAGTGATAGACCTACACAATTAGAGTCTAATTGTGATGTAAAGAGACAATGAGTCATAGTTTTAATTATAAATATATATATGCTTTAAATGTCTCCTGCTTTAAATGTCTCCACAAATTTAACCCGGATCTGTCCAGTGTGTTTTGATCTTCATGATGTTTTTTCTTTAGTGTTCTCTGAAAAACCAAGACCTTCACATAACAGCTGGGCCATCTTTCCTTTTTCCAAAACTTATCTTTTTCAGGCTGCAAGTATTACCTGCACTTGCAAGTATTTCTGGACAGATTTCTGGTCAAGCATTAGAAAGGTTGAAACAGGTGTCTCTCAGAGGCCATGGACTATCAATCGACATGGACTGAAAGCTCACCGGAGGTTCACACATGAATGTTTCATACACTCCAGCAAATTTCTTCTCATCATTCACGCATCACTCATTAAATCTGGAGATCAGAATGTCATCTCTTTTTCTGTTCCCCCGTCTGCCCCACTGCCTTCTTCTCTCGCCTTTTCCATCCTCGTAAATGTATTAAATTTAACATTTACCTTCCTTGCATTGCTACAAATTTAGCAAAACACATGTAAAGATACTAATTTTCCAATGTGAGTCTGCCAGTACTATCACGACCAGAGACAGAGAACCCAAATTCAGCCAAACACAAAGTGATAAGTAAAAAGGTTTATTCAGAAACTCAGGATCAGAGAGCAGAAGAACAGCAGTCAGCTTCCAGGAACCACTGAGAACAGAGAGACTAGTTAGTGGCTGAATAAAACTCAGGATCTGCAAGGAGTTGGATAAAGCCACTAACCTTCTCAGTCTGGTGATGAGGCACAGAATCCAGAGGAAGAGATCCAGACAGTTAATGAGGAAGCGTCCAACAGACTGAAGTCGGATTGTCCTCCGGGGAACCAGCTGACGCTGTGACAGGAACACAGAGAGCTGTGATTGTCCTCTTGACAATAAATCCAGGCAGACTAGAGAGCCAGGCGGACTCAGGCTGAATAAACCAGTGGCTAGGCTGAGACGTAAATCCAGGGACAGAAACAGGGTCGAATTCCAGGGCTAGAGGCGTCAGACAAGGGGCAGGCAGCGACATAAACCAGAGGCAGAAAACAGAGTCGAAATCCAAAATCCAATCCGTCAGACAAGGAGCAAGCAAGAGGGAATAATCCGCAAGGCAAGGTCATGGAACGAGATCAGTCAGGAAGGAACGCTGGATAACTACTCACAAATGTTTTCGAAAACCTGGCACCGTCTGCCTGTCAGAGGGCTGTATATAACTGCAGCTCCACAGGTGTGTGGCATGACGGTGATTGCGCAGCAGCGCAGCAGCAGACAGGTGAAGCAGATGAGTTAATTGCAAGAGTGAGAGCAGAGCAGGCAGACGGGCCAGAATCATAACAAGTACCCAAGTCAATACTGTCAAGTCTTAAAATATTCTCTTTTTTTATTTTCTTTGTTCCCTGTCAGTTAGCTCTTTAATTACCTAAGATATATTATGCTTAAGTTCTGCGAGGAGATCAGTTGGTCTTCTCCATATTTAGATATCATTAATTTTCCTTACAATCACTGGGTTCTTTAGCCACTCTCTTAATTGTACCTCTTCATTAACACAGTCCTTTTTCAAACCTTGTATTAACAAGAGCTTTTGCTGATTTAGATGTAAAGTGATCACCCAAACAGCAACCACTCCCACCTAGCATTAAAGTCTGTCCTTAGTGATCAAATCACGGTTTGGGACCTTAACATACAACTAAATAGTTAAACACATCACATACGGGTCTGTTAGCTCAGTAATGCAACCACATCATTCACAAGTCCATGGATGTTTCCTTATCATCACGGATACATTGCCACTTGAACTTTGTTATTGTTCCAACACACATATCACCTACTAAGAATCAAAACGTACATCTTTTTAGCATCTTATGATCTAGAAATAGTCATTCACTCCTTCATTACTTCACAGTCAGACCACTGCTACTCTTTATGCCTGGGTTTTCCTCACCCTTAATCAGTATGCTTGCAGCTTGTCTAAAATGGCTGCAAAACCCCTGACTGGCATTAAAAAAACACAATCACATCACTCCAGTACCAGAGTCTTTGGATTTGCTCCCTTTCTGTTACACAATTTATTAATAGGTTCTGCTGATTCTATTTAATGGGCTAAATGGGTCTTCACCTTCATATTTTACTCACCTTGTAATTTCCATCTAACCCTTAGAGCTCTCAGATCAACAGACAACCTTCTCTGAGGTGTCCCTAGATCACGTCTCAAGCACAAAAGAGACAGAGCCTGACATCTGTAATAACCAGCTGCTCCGTGATATCAGATGTGCTCCTTCCATCCTTGTCTGAGGTCTTGGCTAAAATCTTGCTTTTTATTCTGATATTTCTAGCCAGCTAATTTTCCATACTATCCTTTTCTTTTTCATGTGTGTATGTTAATGGCAGTTAATTTGTGATTCTTTTTCTTGCGGGTATTTGTTTTTTTTTGTATGTTTAGAGATTGTGTGCAGCCCATTGGACAGTGAGGACTGTATTTAACAGTGCTATATAAATAAAATTTACTTTCTTGTTTACTTAACCACAGTTGAAATCTACTTGAGTCATAGTTTCTGGAATTATTTGTAACAAACTCTTGAATGAGCAGTTATGACATATGTAATATACATAAAGTAGAATAAATAATGTGTGGCTTCAGAGCTCAGTGTCAGTGCAAAATAACATCACTGTAAAACAGCACAGGGTAACAGCAGCTTCATTGTAGGCATGTGTACCATATGGGATCAACAGTACATTTTACATTACACTTACCACAGTGGGAAGCCCACAATTAGCTTTAAAAATAATCAGAACCAGCATGACACTACAGAGAAACCTCCCCCAGTGTAATCCTCTGCTCAACATGATAAAACACTTTTTAAAATAATGACAATTCAGGGTTTAGCAAGACTTTCAAACATATTTCTATGTTTTAATTCCGTCCCTCTAATTGTTTGAAATTAGCAGTGGTCCCCGATCTTTTTTAGCTGGGGGCTCATCCAGGTAGTCATATGAAAAAGGCTGTTGAAAGATTTAATGATATAATAATTCCCATTAGTCCTAAGATTTTCACCTGAACTAACTAGTACCACCTCATCAAAAAGCATTTTTATGTTACTTTTAGGCAGCAAAGTGACAATTACTATGACTGGTAAAATGTCATTTCTTTACACAGAGGATTTCCTTTTCCCCACTATTCAGAAAGCCATTATGAAACATTTTAGGTTGCTATTTAATATGAAAGTCAATCTGTTTTCAGCTCACTTTTGGTCTCCTCTAGGCTCACAGTAGATGTGGCTCTTGCTCTTAAATTGTGTTGAATATGTACTGTAGCTGTTAAAATGTTTGTTCTCTGTTAGCTGCAGGACAGACAGCTTTTTCTATTTAGTGCCAGACCTCTATGAAGACATCAATATGTTTATATTTTTGACATAAATCCATTAAAGATATTTTCTTAAAATAGTCCAGTGCTATTTCAGTGTTCATTATAAAAAATATGTGAAGAAGTCCGAGTATTCAGAGAAAATCTATATGTGGGAACAGGTTTCTATCAGTGCCCCCAGGCATCCACTAAGAGGGCCTGCAGAGCTGAGATTCAAACCGGAGAACTACTTGCTGTGAGGTGACAGTGGTAACCACCACACCTTACAGCCCCCTATAAGTCACACAATCTGTTGCTTTTTTATTTTTATCACAGACACTCCTGCAAACACAATAACGTCTGAAACAACTATTTACGGTGTTATTATCCTTAATTTACTCTGCAGAAAAGCCTTCAGGGAATATATGTAATATATTTGTTGTCTCAAAATACTGAAGACAAAAAAAAAATGTAATGTTCAGAAAACTCTGATAAAATGTGATGTATCCTGAGCCTGGTGGGTCTTTGCAAAAAGATTAAAGTCCCTCTTTGTTAGTTGACCACTTTTCTTTTTAGAAATGTTGTTTTTCTATCTGTCCAAATAAAAGTGGTTACAGGTAGTCTTTTTAAAAAAAAAAAAGGTCCTGCAGAGGCTTTCAGTACAGATTTAAAGCTTCTTCTTAGAGGGTAATGCTGAAGTTTTCAGAGTTTGAGCATCAAACAGATGTGGTATGGAAACCTAAAAGCTGAGCTCGGCTGTGGGAATTTGCTATGTGACTGTGTTCTACTTGCTCCCAGACACTCATACGGCATTTTCAAATGGAAAGAAAACACTTCTCTCAGTTTGCTGATAAACATTGCTTGTGGGTCAAAATAATAATTGCTAAAATGCTAGTATTCATTCAGAAAATTACATTTCCCACCACCGGCGCCCTCTTCTTTAAAGCTAAAGCAGGGACTGAGAGCTGAAACCGAAAACCACAATTAAGCAAGAGAAGTTTCCAATGTAAAAATGACTGTATCACTATGGAGGGCTAGCACAACGATGTCTTTAATTAGGATTTTTTTATTTGATTTTATCAGGTTCAGGACTTGACTACTTTGTTATCTCAAGATAACCAGGACGGTTTTATGTTCTTACATGGAGAAATCAGTCTTGCCTGTTCAGTTCCAATGTCATTACACATGGTGAAGACCTGAAACAGTAAAACAAGTCATGTGTAACTCTATAACTCTCTAATAAAAAAGGAACTCTGTGAATCTTACAGTGATTTTGTTATTCAGAGACAACAAACGTAGGTGTCTGTAGGTAATGGCATAATTAAAATATTACCACAAACCAGGATTTACTTTCCGGTATATAAAAATTAGATTTTTTTTAGAATATCCGATCCTCCTCTTTTTGTAAATCTATGACTTAATAGTACTGATTTCAGTGAACCTGGTGGCACTTAGACATAATCTGTTCACTTATGGTGGGTTCACACCGAATGCGAATTCTGCGAATATTTCGCGCCATTTGTGTGCTTTTGCTCGCTTGACATTCCGCGTGAATTCCGCGTTGCCAAATGGCAACAAGCGGCAACGCTTCGCCGCGTCATCAAATAGGAAGAGCTTCCATCTGCTGCTTGCTGGTTTCAACTGAACATGGGGGACATGGATTTCACGGACCTAATCACGGTGTTTTACCTGTGGAGAGCCGAAAAACGCCACCGACGTCGACGTCCCTGGGTTCACAAGATTCTTCAGGGATGGGAACAGTACCAATAATCAGGTCGTCTGCAAGTCATTTAGCACCACGTTCTCCACAAACATGCTGTGCGAAATTGGAGAGGGGTGACCATTATTCAGCCACAGCCCAGCCCAGTCACGAATGGGTCTCTGAACAGCCGAAACCAGTTATCAGAGACCAACCGAAGTGATGCGGCGCTACGGTATCATTACGTCTAGGCGGGATTCTGACTTAGAGGCGTTCACTCATTATCCCGCAGATGGTAGCTTCGCCCCATTGGCTCCTCAGCCAAGCACATACACCAAATGTCTGAACCTGCGGTTCCTCTCGTACTGAGCAGGATTACTATTGCAACAACACATTATCAGTAGGGTAAAACTAACCTGTCTCACGATGGTCTAATCCCACCACTTACTCCAGAAGCTGCGTCTGGATGATGGTCGATTTCAGCGGTACTTCCATCTATCCAGGACCCAGTTTGAAGATCTGCTGTCCCGCGTTGGGAGACGAATCGGCCTCCGGGACACCAACCGGCGCTGTATCCCCGCTGCTGAACGCCTGTCCATCTGTCTTCGGTCAGTGAATAAATCTCAGCTCAATAAAAAAAGCAGCCGATTTTTAATGTCCACATCTCCTAAATATAAGAAGACAACTGCAATGGCGCTATTTTAAAGTTTTACCTGCTACTCCAGTCTCCTCTCTGACTTTTCTCCAGGCCAGGTCCTTTCTGTACTTGTCTCGGTAAAAATAATTAGTTGAGTCATACAACTCTGGCTTTCCGCACACCGCCACTATGATCTTGTCCTCCATCTTCACTGACAACCGCTTCTTCTCGGCTGCAGTCCTTTACCCTACGTCACAGCCACATCCAGTCCCTTATTGGTTGACGCGACGCGAATTTTGGAAAAAGTTCAGATTTTTCAACTCGTCCATTGCTCTCACTCCGCTCTCGCTTTGCTCGGTGTGCCTTCCGCACCACGTCCTTTGTCTCCTTGGCACCGCATCGCACCGCATCGCACCGCTCCGCTCCTGAACGCGCCTCTACATAGGGATAACATGTAAATCAGCCGCTCCTATCGCAGAATCCGCGTTCGGTGTTAACGCACCTTAATGCTGCATTCAGACCAAAGACGCTTGTGCACTTTGAACTCAGACGCTCTAGATGCGCATCAAAAACTGAGCAAAGTGTGAAGAGACGCGCGTTGGGAGGAGCAACCCTCTTTGCTCTTTGGACTGCTGAAGCTCCAAAGTATGCCTGAGGAAGTTTCAATTTTATGAGGAGGTTTTTGTCAATAATAAGGACAAGGGCAGCGCAAAACTGCGGACATTTGACTGCAGTAAAGTTAGTTTTAGGGTGGATATTAGAGTGCTCCGCGGATACAGCGGGATTTCCTCCCGTTTCATTCAAGGCAGACAGTCTGACTACAGACAGCTGCTCTGTCCTTCTGGTTTATTAGGACCATCAATAAATTTCCAAACCAAACACTTTGTTTGTTTCATAGTGGTGTTGTTTTGGGGGAAATGTTTGTGCGTCTGAACAGCTGATTTTATGTGTGATCAGCTGGTTTAGCATGTTATTAAGTACAGTGCGCTGCTTGCGTGGGTGCTTTTTCTTTTCTTTCAGCCTTCATGCATGGACTATGATTTTTAAATAGTAAAATGGTCCTTGTTTCATGCTAAAATAAGTCACTAGAGTGCTGAGCTTCTCTGATTGGTTGACGCAGCGCTCAGAGTTCAGATTTCCCAACTCAAGCGTTTGACGCTTTGGACACGTGAAACGAGCGTCGGACGCTTCAAATCTCAAAACGCACAGCGCTGGACGTGCGAAACGCATCAAGACGCTCCGCACCAGACACGAAATGCGCCACAGGACCTCTCGAGGCTCCAAGACACGCATTCACCATAGACTTTGCATGAAAACCAGACGCCTCTGATGCTCAAATCGCGTTTGGTCTGAACGCAGCATTATAAGAAAAAGAAGGGACTTTTGACTTTCTGACCTGACCTCCTGAACAACCAGTTACTGGTCAGAGCTGTTTAGGTTGGAAATACTCTGGTCCCAGTGCATCTCCAAAGAAAATCAATATTTACAAGATATGCACATGTATACATAAGCTATAACTTAAAAATTATCTCAAAATACTATATCTTATTTTTCAATGCACTTTTTTGCAACATGACTTTTTTGTAGTATTAGACTTCTTTTTTAATTTCAGATTACAAATTACTTTCTAACAATTCATTTTGATCAGCCAACATTAGACGTTGTCGTTCTGTTCTTGTACTTTATATGCTGCAAGTAAGTAGGCGGAAGCCCTATATGAAGAACCATGAATAGTTACATGCTGTAAGATGCTTTTCATGGCAGTTGTTGTCCATTTTAAAGGCTCTTAAGGTGCAACAGGACCAGAAATAACACATGTATCAGTTTCACTGGGGGAAACAAATCATATACACAGGACTGGCCCAGTTCTGCCAAAAATACTCCCCAAAGACTACACAAACAAGATAACAGCACTATCATCGCACGACATGTGAAGCTTGTTTGCCCTCAATACTCAATCAGGGAAACAGACGCACGCAAATGTATTTAGTCCATAAAAAGAGGAACGCTGCACACAGATCAAAGGTTAGCTGCGCTGTACTGTTCCAGATATAAACTGGAAGGGGCCAGCACAGATTTCCCAGAAGAGCCAGGAATAACAATGATTGAGAGTATCTCATGTACCCATGGAACAGTGATCATTACAAGTATGAGCATCAATATTTGGTTGATGGTTGATTATGCTGAAACAATGCCTGCCATTATTATCTCCTGTGAAATCTTCACTGACACCTCTGTAGTCACCTGGAAATGTAGTTCATAGGTTTACCCTTGGGGCTTTTGTCCTAAATTGGATTGTGAAATGTATGTCTTTGTGGTGTGTGAGAAAAAGGATGTTCCTAAAGAAATAGGTGTGGGGAGAGCATTCAAATATCACTCAAAATGGTAAATGAACTGAACTTATATAGCGCCTTTACAGTCAGACCACTCAAAGCGCTTTACACTAGAGCCACATTCACCCAATCGCACTCACTAACGCTCACACATTCAAACACCGATACGCAGATCTTTTGTAAGCCATATTGGAGAACCAAACGACTGCATTTAGTGTGATCCAAATGCCATTTAGGCTCCCTAGAAAATAAAATTTTGTACATCACATACATAGATGTAATTTTGATAAGAATAGGTCATGATAACCACTTCTATAAAACAGCTGCACTCAGATTTATAAAGAAAAAGAAGACTGCACTGTAAATTATGCTACTATTTATTGAACATTCCTTTAGTAAATCATTCTGGAACACCATATGCCTGTTGTTAATATTTCTTTTTCTATTCAGTGTGGTGCTTGAAATTTAGCTAATAAATGACAAAACAACGCTATGCAAATGTAAAATTTGAACTGATATTATCCGTAATATTTTGACATAATTTCTTTTGAGAAGTTTGATATTCATTAAGTGCATACATTAATATAAATTGAACTATTCACACATTATTTTTATTACTACATTAGATATTTATTTATTTATTTATTTAATACCAGGAAGATCGCTTTGAGATTAAAAATCTGACCTGGCCAAATTGAGTACCAGCACACAGACATTACCAATCATAAAACCAAAAATACCAATGCAGAATAAAAATAAGTCAGAGTAAAAAAAATAAGAAAAATAGAAAAGAAATTCACCCACAGAAGTGAAGATAATGCTAACATACAATTTGATATCAGTCAAAACATTTACAAACAAATGCCTCATTTGCAAATTGATAAAGAATGGCCCTAAAAACATTGAAAAACAGCAACTTCTTCAACTTCAAATCTTTCTGCAGTTGATTGTAATCTGAAAGAGCAGCAAACCTGAAGGATCATTTACCATGATCAGTACAAACCTTAGGTACAGTTAATAAAATTAAGTCATCAAAAAAGTGGTGGCGACAAGATAAACAAGATCTAATTCTGAATTAAAACCCAGCTTCACCCTCAACTTTTTTACCCCCTGTTGAACAAAGGCCAGATTCATCAATATAAAGCCTGAGTATATATACTCAGACACAACCTCAATCTGAAAGCCTTAAAAAGTAATAATGGGCTGCAACAACTGTGACAAAGACGTGTTCAGACATGGTTTGATATTAGATATGCATAGTTATGCATGTAGTTTTAATACACACAGCAGAGCGCCAATTGTCCTGAAAACCTGAAGGTTGTGGACATTCTAACTCTGTCTTGGTTGATACAGCTCTCCTTGTTGGATGAAGAACAAGGACAATGCTTGTCCACTGGCCAACCAGGGCATTGTCCCAACATTTTAAAAAGAGGAACCAGACAGATTGTTCCAGCTGTTCAGAGATCTTTCAGGGAAACTTCAGTCAAGGAGTTGGTAGGAATGTTCTGATTTACTGTTGAGACTTAAAAAGGAGAGGGAAATTATGGCTTTCAACCAGGTTATGGAGCAGTGGACTGGATTTTTTTCCTTGTAGAGTTTCATTAAAGGCCATGAGAGTTTGATTGTTCAGTCCATGTGTGTTTTGTGGATTTGGTGAAGGCTAATGACCATGTCCCAGCTGCAGGACTATGGGTGTTGTGATTGGTTTTATGGGCTATCAAGTCTCTGCATCACCAATGCAAAAGCTTTGTTGTCATTCTTGGCATTAAGTCAAGATGGTTTACTGTGCATAATCGTTGTGGAAATTGAACCTATCTAATTAAAGGTATGCCCCACAGGCTCTTCATTCTTTGGTAAAACTTACTGCCCCTCTTTTACAGTACCTAGCCTACAAGTTAGATTATTAGAGGGATTTCAACTGGACTATTTCACAGATTCTCTGAGACTACCACACTCAAAATACAGTGAACTAACAATTTAGTGGCCGAGCAAAATTAGTAAAGTTACCATTTTAACGTGGTTATGTTTTTGCAATACGCTAATAACCCTGCAAAAATCCAAAAACAAGGGAATAGTCACCTCCAAATTGAGGTCAACTATAAAATGAGAACATTAATTCAGCACACGACAAAATATCATTCATACAAGTATCTAGAATTATCAACTAAGGGCCAACTGTTACAATTACTACAGTTTTTAATTCTTGGTAAAGCAAAATTCTTTTTTCACACACAACCTGATTGGTAATAACTGTATCTCCTTCCAAGATCAGGTTTGCACACTTTGGTATTCTGATCTGCCAACTCATTTCATGTGTTTGCAACACTAAATCTAATCACAGGAGTAAATAAGAAAGAACTGCTCCTGACTATAGTAATAGATTGATGCTACTTGCCAAGGAAAAGAAAGAACAAGCCATGATGAGAAATTTTTCACATTATTTTGTGAGGAAACAGTTGAAATTGCTGTTTTGCACTGATTTAAAGTAGATAAATAAACCCTTAATTTAACAGCTACATTTTGAGTTTAATCTTTCTAATGATTTCACTTAAAAGAATGAGAATGAATGAGCCTTCAATTGCCACATATCTTTCCTCAGTCCTCCATGGACATCTTGGGAACTAAATATTTTTTTAGGAAAGCTTAGCCATGACCCGTGTTTTACATTCTGTCACAACTGTTAAAAACTACTTCAGAGATACCAATCTGGGCAAAGGCACACGTATGGGTGGAAAACACTGCAGTGTGTAGCTACAATATGTTTATAGAAGACCTTTATTTGCATTAAATCTAAAACTATATTTATAGTTATTGCTATGCAACTGTAAAACCTGCCATCATGTGGCCCTCTGTATGTATAAACATGGACATGCATACATTTGCCTTTAGTTAGAGAGTATTTGTCAGCTGACTAGGAGTCAATGACAGGGAATATAGGAAGGTAAAGTACAGTATAAAAGTTCTAAAAGTTTCATATACAGTACCATGCATTATTAAAAGTACATCCAGAACTTAACTACACACACATTCAACCACAAACTTCAATGTTTTTGTTAGTTTTTAATGTAAGAGACCAACACAGAGTCAACCTTAATTTTTGAAAGAAAGGAAATGTTACATGCTTTTATCGAAACCATTTCATTGTAGTTACAACATCTGGGGTGGACATGGAAAGAGTAGTCATAATACAGTTGGAAAGTTGCCTACAGATCTACCTTTTGTGTGTGCGTATTTGTAGGTGCAACTTCCCATTAATTCTGACTGGCTTTCCTGTGCCTGATTTACTGTGGTGATGGTGAGATCAGGGTGATATGCAGTATTAGGTTTTGGCCACACATACCATTTTGCAAAAAAGTAAAATTGCTGTAAAGTAAAATTTTTATCTCATCTGAACAGTGATTTCTTTCTCTTTTGTTGTATCCCCCACATAGCTTGAGACAATCTGTAAATATGACTTCTTATGCTTTTCTCTTGCAAGTCTTCCATAAAGGCCAGATTTGTTGGGTGAACAGATATTACATAGCTGTCTAATTGACAGTCTCTTCTCTGAGCTTCTCTGATTTGTGCTGTCCTTATCTAGCCTGTCAGTTTACGTGGAAGGGCATGTCTTGATGTGCAGATGTACAATACTCTTTTTTTTAAGATGATGGATTGAGCAGAGCACTGTGAGATGTCCAAAACCTGTGATATTGTTTCATAACCTAACCTTTCTTTAAACATGTTCCTTGGTCTTCATAGTGCTGTTTGTTCACCTCTGAGACCTTTAAAGAACTAGTGTATTTACCGGACACTGAGATTAAATTACAGACAGCTGGAAACTATTTACTAATAAGCTAACTTCTGAAAAATATGATTGGACTGGATTCTATAAAAGGGTATCATAATGAAGGAGAAAATTTTAGATTTTTTTTTGTAAACATTTTGAAAACCAAGTATCGTATCCCTTCTACTGAAAGTTTGTTGTTGCAATATGGCAAAATATCAAAAAGTTTAAGAGAAATTAATACTGTTTCAATGCACTGTATTAAAGGGATGACAAGGTACGTTATCAAGTTAAAAGAAGAGTCAACACTATTTTCACACTTATGTTTTTATTTGTCAAACTGAAAGAGCATTTGTTTGAAGCCACATTTTTTTACTGTACAGAGTCTCTCCCCCGTCTATGCAGGTTAAAACCTAAGCAGTGTTCAAACTGTTGCCTTTTTCTAGATGGAGACGGAGGAGGTAAAAAAACAATTTGTGAACAGATGACACAGAAATACAAAGACAGCATGGCTTTTCACTTTGCCTCCATTTTGGACATGTTAAATTAAGTTTTACAATGTGCAAGACAAACTGACAGTAGGTGTAAAGTAAATGGAATTACAATGCATATATATATAAAGAAAGAGAATGTGCTGTGTGGACATGTTTGTTATACTGAACTGTTTTTATTTGTACATCATGCAAACGTTCTGAAAACTTTGTACCAGACCTGCTCTGTCATACATGCTCAAAGGAAAACCAGTTACAAAGATCATTCAGTACAGATCTTGGCCACAATAGAGTTATTTGGCAATAAAGCATTTAAGGGTCACAATCTAAGTAGATTTAACATTTGTGAGATACAATAAATGTGTTTATTCTGTGCCCAGAAACCTACAGAGTGGCAGTCACTTATTTATACCAAGAACAGTTTTCACACTATGATAATCTACAGCAAAGGCGTTCAGTGTAACTTACACAAGTGAATTGTTTAAAGACATTCTTCTTATATCAGCGCTAGTACAGAGTACTAGGTTATCACATACACGAGTGTCTTATATAATGTGTATGCAAGGATCAGTTCCTCTTCTGCTATTTAAAACATTACTTGTAGATTTTGTTTACTTGGAAAAAAAATGCCCTGATACAAAACAAAATATGTTCCTCTCGTGCTCTTGATTCTTTTATAACAAATTTACGTAGGAAATTGTTTGAAGCCAGTTTTTACTTGCAGGTTGCGCTTGAACAAATGCAAACAACTGTGGTCATCAGAGTTTTTAAGAAAAACATGATGAATCATGTTTGAATCATGTTTGTCTGCTACAAAAATTAAACCAAATAAACAGTATACTGAAAATATGAAATAATTTGTCTGTTCAGGGACTGAAAGTTTGTGAGCCTTAAATACTATACTTAACTAAGCCCTCAAAGAGTTTTGGAACAGCCATAAAGAAAGTTAATAGGCTGACTTTTAACAACAGAATAGACTGCAAAGTTTAGACCATAGAATACTTTTCTTTACCCAAACAGAAAGCCAGATGTATGCAGAGAAAACTGGATAAATGTAAAGACGCTATCACACTGTATCTTATCTTGCCACATGTGCTGTCACATATTAAAAAATGCATTTTTATGCCAGTCAAAAGTGAAGAAATTAGCATTTTCTACAACATCAAGCTCTTCCCAATCTGTGAAGTATGATGCGTATTATGAGGGCCCATTGTGTATAATGTCTCTGTATTAGGATGGAGGGTTCAAAATTTATAGTGTGATACTGCTTCATGAAGGAGTAATTAAATTTGCCATGATCTCATCACATATTGTTTTTTATATTCTTCATGATTGCATGCCCATTTTGTAAAGATATTTCAATGTTCTATACAATCTATAAGTACCCTCAATTGGTCAGATAACTGTTAGGCTTTGTGAAAAGGTGAGTCTGTAATGTCACTGACTGAAAGCAGTGTATCTCTGAATAGGTAGGTACAAAATAGTGTGAAAGAGATATAAGATTTTGACATGACTGGTGTTATAACATGTCTGTAACGCCTATATAATTATTCTATGTAGTTTAATATCCTGCAAGCCTCACTTTACATAAAGGTACAGTTTTCAACACAAAACCGTAATACTTAGGTACCCTGCAATAAACACTAGTTCTCTATCGTTGACATAGATCATTGTCAATGTTGGAGCATATGACACACTTTTATTAACATGGTCTGCATTAGTTTTCTTTTGAAAACAAGTAAATTAATACTGTTTAATTAGAAGACATAAAAAACACTCTTATTATTTGAAGTATATACATTATGCTGATGATTTCAGTAATTCCTTTCACTCATCTGCGGTTTTCTGAGGACGGTAAGTTTATAATAAGCTTAGGTGGCCAAACATTATACATAAAAGAATACATGTGGGAGTATTTTGAATGATATCTATCCTGAGCTTTTGAATCAATTTATCGTAGATCTCCAAGACACCACAAGGACATTGGAACATATTTCATAAATTTGACAATCGAGTAGAAAAAAAGAAATGAGCACAAAGGATAACATTTTAGAAAAAGACTGGCTACAATCACAAATAGGGAGCAACACGTCAGATAAATAAATAAAGTCTGTAAGCTTCAGTGTCAGTGTTGCAGTAAAACTTTTTAACTGCAGTGTTTGTTCATTGTTCACAAAGCACTCATCTGTAGAAGAGTAAAGTAATGTGTCAGAACTATTTAAAAATGCACATAAAAATAGGTCCCTATTCAAAGCTATTTGCTCTCAGGGCTGGAGGTTTTTCATGATTTGTCGTAATATACATTTATAATTCACGCACCATGCAGTTTGTTAATGTTTTACATATAATACAAGAGCATTAATAGTACTGTGATTGATGTATTCCTTTGAGGGAAATCATGGCTTGAGGGGGTTCAGTTATGAAATTAAAAATATGTTTCATTATACTTTATTTCTACATGGTACCTTAGACAGTTTAGTCATGATACAAAGTTGTTTAATAATGTCCCATGAAGCACAACAGACATATTTAACATATTTGTTAAAAAGTCACACTGTACAATAGCTTCCACAGTAAAACCACAAAGAGACCCCCTTTCTGACTCCTAACCCAATCCATATTTGTTGCAGAAGTTCATTCCAAACAGGATAGCAATTCTTGAGAGGAATAAAAAGACAAAGATTAAATAGGAAACTTAAAGACAAAACTGAAACAAGGGGGCAGGTTTAAAATCATTGTACAAAAGAACTAACAAAACCCCACCAAAACTTATTTAATGCTTATTACATAAAAAAATAAAAATAAAAATAAATCAATTGCTTTTTCAGGTTGAACAGTTTATTTCTGGAGAACTGCATGATATACTCCAGTATTCCAAAGGAGAGGGGGGTGATGGACAGAAAGATGGAGAGGGGGGAGACATCACTCTTGCTCTGTGCATCCCAGTATTTCTACACGCAAAGTGATCCTGCCGTACCACGACCAGGGAAGGATCCGGACGAACCGGGCATAGATTGGGGGATCTATCACATTCTTTCTGTGTGTGTCGTTGTCAAAGTTCCCCTGGAATACCTGGAAAAGAGGGCAACATGGAGTTAGATTTTATTAAAATTATCTCTTTTTGAACAAACTATAGCCCCAGAAAAATTTAGGAGACCACTGAATTTTTTTTTCTGAAATAATGAAAATCATTTATGGCAGTCTGTGTATGTATGTGAAAGAAAGACTGGCAAAGAGCAAATCAGGGTTATTGCACCAAATATTTGTCTCTGAACTCTTCCTAAATAGGGATGCATGATAGAGACTAAAGGTTTTCTAATGACACTTTGTAGTATTTATTCCAAAATAAAGTGATGATAAAAAATATTCCAAAATGTATTACTGTCTTTTCTATAACTGTTACTTCAGTATGAGCCTCACAATGACTCCTGGTCTAAAACCAAAACTCCCTGCTTCTGAAAGAGACAACCTTAGTACACCAGTTACAGCAAATAATATTTGCATTTATTCATACTTTCAACATATTGATAGTTTTTATTGGACCACTAATAATAAAATATTTTAAACAGCTAAATTAACAATCCAATCTGTGATGTCAGTTTTTCGGGTTTGCAAAAATCACCAATTAGTTCAATTATTATCATGTAAAAATACAAATTGCGCTATCTGAAGTCTGAAAACAGGGTTTTTGTTCATTTGATCATTTAGAATTGTTTGGAAATAAATGCTTGAAATAAAAATATTAAGTTTTAATATTTTAAAGGTCATAGAATAAAACAAAAATGTTTTTAATATAATAATAAAAACATCGAAGAGGTCTCTTAGTTTTGGCAAGGTCCAGACTGTTCTTGGTGCCTTTCCTGCCTCATTTCTTTGTCACCTTAAGATCTTGTGCTTGTGCAGCTAATGCATACACCACAAACAATCAGAGATTTATTTCACACACAACCAGCTTGAAAACATTCACAGAACTTCATCCTTGCCTATGCATTCACGTTTGCACATAATCGGTTTTCTCTAAAAAAAAAAAAAAAATTAATATGGCCTTGCTGGAAGTAGCATCTTTACAGCAAGGGAGAGAAATAAAAAGGATGAGCTTCTATTTCTTCCTCTCAGTATATTGTTTTGATAAAATACACCTATTGCTATTAGTTTTCCATGTCAAAACAGATTTTCTTTACTTTTTTTGTCTCAGCTTAGGTAACAGAGGATATGAGTTCATTTATTTCAGTAATTCAAACTAAAAATCATGACACAGAGTGATGCATTTCAAGCCTTTCTTTCTCGAAATTTTGGTGATTATGGCTTACTGCTAAGGAAAACCCAAATAGCTATTTCTTGGAAAATGTGAATATTACATAAGACAAAAAAAATATACAGAAATGTTACTACACAATTATCGGGTAAGGCTGCTGAATGGACAGTTGTCCAGAGGACCATTACTGGCACTGCCCACAAAGGAGAGTAAGCCACAAAAGACCATCGCAAAAGAAGCAGGATGTTCAGAGTTCCTGTCAGGAGGGAGAACAGAGACACTAGGCTCAGCAATGCAGATGAGCTTAATACCGTACCACCTCAGCACAGCCACAGGTTGACCTCCTCCTCCATGCCATGTCACGTTGATAAAGTAGTTCATGCAAAAAGGTCCAACCAAGTAGTGCATAAATTGAACAGTATACACTAATAATGTACTGTTCAGTATGTGCACAAAAGACCTATTAATTATACCTATTAATTTTTTATATATTTATATTTTGTAATCTAATAACATGAATTTTGGGTTTTCATTAGCTTTAAGCCATAGTAATCAAATAAACACTCTATTACTGTGATAAATCTATATATGAGCTACACTTTTTGAACTGAATTACAAAAAAAGTTAACTTCTCAATAATATTCACATTTATTGAAATGCACCAGTACATTTTAGCAACATTTTAATGTGTAGACCATGCTCATATTATCTTCATTCAACGCGTTTTATTCCTCACATCTTTCTCCGTCACATCAACCCTCTTCATATTGTTCTTCCCTAAATGTATTAATGTTCCGTTAGAAGGTGTTTAACAAATCTTTAAAACAGCACTTTAAGCCTCGACAATCCCTAAACATAATAATCACACTGGGACACAAGCTATCTGGTTGATTGTTAAAAGCTTCAATATGTGCTTAATGACAGCAGGATGAAGTACATTCGAAATAAATGCATCAATAAATGCATCTTCATTCAAGGATCTGATAATGTCAATTTAACACTTATTATCCTGTGTAATTGGGATGTAATGGGATTCAGTCTGTTGTTGAACAGAAAAGCAGTGGGATAAATGAAACAAGGTGCTGAAAACTGGGATTTACATATTTTTGACTTAATTTTAGGCAAATTCCCTTTCAAATATTCATAAGAGCATGAGGAATTTGGCAGAACAGTGAGTTAGATTTCATGCGGTTGAAGCGGATATTCTCAAAATGTAGAGCACAGTTTGCACTTCAAAAGTTCAAGTAAAAAAAAGACAAACAAAATTGAAAAAAATATAATTAAACCTGTCAAAAGATTGCTAGTTGAGTTCAAGTGGATTATAACCAAAACATCTAATTTCATCCAGGTTTACAATTATAAGTCATATGAATCAAAACATGGCCTATAGTGACACAGGTGGCGATTGAGTAAAAAGTATAGCATCTATTGCTGTATACATTTGTCTGGTGGTTTTAGTGTTCCTAAAAGTAAAATGGGTGGCAGATCATTTAGTTATCAGGTTCCTCTACAGTGGAACCAGCTCCCAATTTTTGTCCTTTGCACAGTCACCCTGTCTACTTTTAACTCTAGGCCAAAACCCCACAGATTAATACTTGCTCTTAATCTGTTTAGATGTGTTTTTTTTTTAGACAAATCCACTAACAGAGCTAATGCTACTATTAACTCTGTGTACTCTTTCTTTCAAATAAAGGATCTCTAGGACCAATTTTGTGTTTTATTTCTGCTGTGAATTAAAAGAGTATAAATGATCTAAATACTTTCAGAGAAATGTGTGATATAAATAATGGTTTAGCTGTAAAATACTCTCATGGACCCTTTGGTTATGCACCAGGTGACATGATATAACTCATAAGATTTCAAAGACTTTTACTTCCAAGTGAGTGTGCAGGTTTCTGTTCCCCTAGAGCCGGTCTGAAAAACTTTGAAAACATTGTACAGCTTCATAAAAGTCATTGTTTCTATGTGTTAACCAAAAACTTTAAGCCTCTTTTCTCTTGTGTAGTTTTTATCATTATCTTACTGTGGTCTTACTCGTGTCAAGACAGCCTGTTTTCAGATTATTTATATCTCAGCATAAACTCATCATCTCAGTCTGATCTCTTGTTGTTTATGCCTCTTTGTCCCTCATACAGGTGCTGCTATGCTTTGCTGTGTAAATTCAGATGTTGACTAAGTAGAAAATAAATATGCGTTGTGGTATTCTGTTCACTTTCATTTAAGTTCAAAATGATTTTGTGTACTTTACTGATGGTCTTTCAAATGTATTCAAAAAAGGTAGTAAAGTGTAAAAAATATGGATTAGATACCTAACTTTGAGTTTCGACATTAAAAGTGTTCATTTTTCAATGGAGCATAATTGCTTTACTGCTCACAAACTCCCTGTTTGCATTAAGTCTACTTATAAAAAAACTAAAAGAAATTAGAATTTTTGGTAAGAATACAACTGTTTGTACACTGATACAAGGTAAACCATTAGATTGATAAAGTAAATTGTTAAATTTTCTGTGTTTACTGAACAGCTAAGTAAATTTAAGGTCATTGCATCTATCTCACCCACTACAACTAACCAACTAACAACTAACACATTACTGGCATTTGAAAGGTCTCCAGCCTCATAAACCCAAATGGTAACACCCCGATCTCATTAGTGTAGGCTGATCTGGGCCTGGCCCATTTTGTAAAGAAACAGGGCTGAAAAGAGCTTTCAATATCCCAGGGACCATGACATTTACTACAACAGTCTTTGATTAATCATTGTATCTAAAAGTAAAAAGTCACACCCTCAGTATAAGAAATAGCGGGTGTTTAAAAGGCCCTACCCTGTGTGACATAATTAAAATTTAATAGATCATGCTTACATTAAGTCTGACTCATTCTAGGGAAACATATGCACATTATTTGCACTGATAATTGATATTATAAGTAAAAGCATAGTCTTTGTCAGTGGTATGTGAAAAATGAGCCACATGCAGGAGCATTGCCATGACTGTAAGGTGATATCTCTGACATATCAAAGCACAGTATGAAAGGCCTGATGGCAATAAAACCTGCAGATCCTTGAAATATGACAAGGTCCTTTCCTAGGCTGTCTGGGGATTTGCACAGTTTCAGAAGCAATGTCATTAAAGCAGATTCTTCAGACAGATATTTTAAAAATGACGATAAAAGTATACATAATGAGGACAGAGGAGATGAAGATAAAGACAGTTATAAGCAATATTAACAAATTAGAAAACATTTTGCTGTATTCTTGAGACATTTAAAGGCAAAATCTTCTCAGTAAAGGAGTGGTTGTCCTAAAACCAGACCCAATGTTCAGATTATTGGAAGACAGTGTCTCCTCCGATGAGAGCCCCTCTACTAGTGTATTTTGAGATCGTTTAGACAGCCCTGCAGGAAGGCAGTTTATCAATAAATTGACATCCTGTTATACAGTTGGGATAAAAATTTATAGCATAAGGATTACCAAACCAACTTACTCCTACTGGCTAAACACGTGCTTGCTGTTTCTGACTATCTAATTCTTGATGTGAGTTAAACATGTATGTATGTGCATTTATCTTGCTGAAAAAAACATTTGTTTTCCACGCAATAGAATGAATTTGGTTGTTTGAACTTGAAAAACAATTTTGTTTCTGTTTCCGCAACACACATAAAATAAGCTGTAGATTAAACCAGTATTTAAAAACCCACTTAGAACTGAATGTTGCCTGGAATTGGACATTTTTCAGTTTGATTGGCCATAATCAGTAATTATCTGGTCAGAAAATCTAAATCCACTTGTTCAGTGCCACCAACACTCTTTGGTGTGGATGCTTGTAATGAGTAGGTAGGACTCTTCAATACCAGTAGTGTGTGTAGAAGCACACAAGTGTAAGCCCAAAAAACTAAGAATCTTAAAGGAAACTGTATTTTCTGCATATTAAGAAATGTCCGTGTGTCGTTCAGGATGCGAGAGTGTTTTCAACCTTGACAATATTAGTTATCTTTTTTAAATCTCGGTGTTTACATGCACAGTGTGTAGTGACTACACAGAGTCTGGAGTTTTAGTAGTGTTAGAAATGTTTACTATGCTAAATGTTAATATGAGATGCTAAAGTTGGAATGAAAGGAAGGCTTAGAATAAATATTTTCTTTATGAAAATTAGCTTTAGAAAGATTGGGGGTTTGGGGGGTTCTGCCCTTGAAGGCAAGTGAGAAAAGAAAATCTAGATTCAAATATTTCTAAGCTTTGTCTCTGTTTTGCCCTGAAAGGCAAGTGAGAATTTTTTTATCAGAGGCTTATTTTTCTGTTTGTTCTTGTAATACTTGTGAGATATAGAATTAACTACAGCATTGATCATAGATATCTGGAGGACAAATGACCATTGCCCACCATGACTGCTCTTTCTTGGGACCAAGACTGTACCTTGCAAATGACCTTAAAACTTGCTGTCAGTACATGCTTATCATAACTTGTCACAATAAATTAGAAAGGGGTATGATTAATCACCAGGCAAAATATAAAATATGAACCCTTTAATGATTTATAAAAGTATTTATTTATTTATGTATTTATATTTTGATGACAACAGCTCAATAAAATAAAAAAAACTTTTTTTTCTCAGTCAACAGAGATACATTTTGGTTTATTTTTCAAAGTCTTTTTTTTGTCTCAAGCCTGGAAAGGCAAGTGAAACAAAAATCTTTCTTTTGTCTTGTTTTTCTAAGTTTTTTATTTTTCTCTCAAACCCAATAAGGCAAGTGAAAAAAAGTGTGAATTCCTGTAATACCACTTCTGTCCACTAGAAAGGGGTGGCACAGTCAGCCAGCCAGCCAGCTAGGTGCAGGTGAGTGCAGAAATTTATATTTTGTTTAAAAAATCAAGAAATGTGTTTTTAAAAGATGTTTTGGCATGTTTTCAGATGAGAAATTTTACCTAAGACAGCATATATGGAATCAGTCCTTCAAAATGAGCCTGCTTTTAGATTCACTACGGTGATTTCGGAGATGCAAAGGCCTGCATCAGACCCAGGCTAAACTGGGAGTTGGAGATAGCTCACCACACGGAGTATGGCCTGATCCCGGCAGGGGGCACTGTAATTTTATCGCTACCTGTTTGATGTATATAGTTGGTTTAAGTTGGATAAAAGGCTTCCTGATTGATAACCTGTATGACCCCCTCTCTTTTCCAATGGTTATGGTCAATCTGACAGAGAGAGATATCCCAATCATTGTGGTTTTTAGTATAACAGTGGCCATCAGTGGGCTCTAGATGGCCAAACTGTCTACTTTTAAGGCTAGGTTTAAAACTTTCCTTTTTGATAAAGCTTATAGTTAGAGTGGCTTAGGTTATCCTTAGCTATCTCTGTAGTTATGCTGCTATAGGCTTAGGCTGCTGGAGGACATAATGACCACTTTCACCCTCTTCGCTACTTTCTCACACTACTCTTCAATTTTGCATTATTTGCTGTTATTTCAGCTTTTAACTTTGTTCTCTCTCTTTTCTCTTCCTAGAAGCTACACCTGGCCTGACTCTGTGTCTACCTGTAACACCTTTCTGGAGAGGGGAATCTTCCAAGCTTCTGCTGGCAACAACTTAATGCTCACCCTCTACCGATGATCCACATGGCCCTGTCTTTCAGTGTTTAACCCTTTCTCTCTCCTAGACATAGCTACTGACTGAGCTTTTACTGTAACTAACTCTGTGCTCTCTTCAGACTCTAAACTTGAAAACTGGCTCAGAGTTTATCTGTTCTTTCTTTCTAGGTGAAACGACTAAAGGAGCTACATCCATTAACATTTACTTTTCCTTCCCATAGAAAGTACTCCTGGATCAGTGCTTCTTTGTTCTTTTTGTGTCTCTGCTCTGTTTTCTCTAACCCCCAGTCGGTCGTGGCAGATGGCCGCTCACACTGAGCCTGGTTCTGCTGGAGGTTTCTTCCTGTTAAAAGGGAGTTTTTCCTCTCCACTGTCGCTACATGCATGCCAGTATGAGGGATTGCTGCAAAGTCATCGCCAGTGACTGTCCACTGTCTCTACATGTTTCATCCGGGAGGAGTGAATGCTGCAAGTCACTGACTGGATGCAATCTGCTGGGTTTCCTTAGATAGAAAAACTTTTTATCCAATTTGAATAAATAACAGAATCTGACTGCACTGTTCAATGGTTAAGATTAATTGGAATGTATGTACCTGACTTTTGTGAAGTGCCTTGAGACAACATGTGTTGTGAATTGGCGCTATATAAATAAACTGAATTGAATTGAATTGAATTGAATTGAATTGAATTAATTACAGGTAGCTGAATATAAAAACTACTTTTTCGATGTACATTGTTATGGACAGAGTTAGTTATATTGTATAATATTCGAATATTCCTGAATGGTGATACAACTCTTTTTTTGAAGGACACTGTCTGTCTCTACTATCAGGAAGTAGCATATTTATTAGCTTGACAGCTTGAGCCTGAATCTCCGAAGATGGTTTAAGTATGATTACTGAGAACAATAATTAAATCAAGAGTCTGTTATTAATCAATCAGAAGACTTTCTATGTTCCTTGTAAAGAAGAAATCCATGTTGCAGTTAAGATTGTTCATATAAACCAAAGCCACAGCAGTTTACAATAAAATCCCTTCTTTATTGTTTCATGCAGGACAGCCGAGGGCAACTCCAGCATGGATCCAGTTTCTGGACAGCTCCCAGTGGTCTCTCTAGCATCATTTCCAGCTTCATGGTTTCCTCACCTTCCTGCAAAGTTTAACACTCATTGATGAGGTTGATTTTATGGTGAAGAATGTTTTGTTTTTTATAACCTCCTGGATTGCCGAGTAGAGCCGCTGCTCCTCCACATCGAGAGGAGCCAGTTGAGGTGGCTCGGGCATCTATACTGGATGCCTCCTGGACGCTTTCCTTGGGAGGTGTTCCAGGCACGTCCCACCGGGAGGAGGCCCAGGGGACGGCCCAGGACACGCTGGAGGGACTATGTCTCTCGGCTGGAGGAGGTGTCTGGGGAGAGGGACGTCTGGGTATCTCTGCTGAGTCTGCTGCCCCCGCGACACGGTCCCGGATAAGTGGTACAGGGTACGAGTACGAGTAAATTACATTGTTACTATAAACATCTCTTCTCTGTGCTGTCCAGACATGACTTTACCTGGTGACAACAACAATATAATAATAATGATTGAAATAGATTAGCTTTGTCTGGTAGTTACCTTATACACCAATTCATTCAGTTATCAGGTAACAGCTGAGGTCAGACGCAGGTAGGAAAAAGTAGAAGGATATTGGCATATTTTTCCAAGCTCTTCCAATAAGCCTCTAGAAAAAAACATTTTTTTCTCACTTGCCTTTTAGATCAGAACAGAAAAAACAACTTAGAAATATTTGAATCTAGATTTTCTTTTTCTGACTTGCCTTTCAGGCCTCCTGTAGTTTCTGCCTGACATAGCTGTGGTGAAACATACAAAATAAACGTCATCAACAGTGGTATGCCGTCTTAGACAAGTCTTTATTTCTTTAAACACTCCATCGAGTGCCTGCTAAGTGTTTTATTTTCACATGTAACAGGAACCCAAATATGACCATCAGAGTTAATTTTACAACAATAATATTCATAGTTACCCTCTTACCTGGAGGAAACTGAAGGTTCTAATGAGTAATTAACCTCATGCCACCTGTGAAACACTATTAAACATAAACCATTTACTTTTGTGCTTGGTTGGCTCCCCATCATCAGGCTGTGTAAATAATGACAGTCATGAAGGAGCAATTTTGCAGGTCCAGTGAACTGTGGCCTAAGTTTGGGAAGTTGGTAGACAGCAGATAGGTGGAATTTGGTTATGTTTAAAGAGTGGATAGCGCTGTAACTTGTCTCGGCTAAAATTGTTGCTTTAATGGATATGTCTGTGAAGAGAAGGCAAACATGCCATTTTATACATTTTGCAAAGGGATAGACTGAATTTATATAGCATTTTTTCTAATCCCACTAAGCACTCAAATCGATTTACAATAGAGCCACATTTACCCAATCACACACAAACAAATGTGCATTTATAAACGTAGATCGGTAGACACTTGGGGTTAAGTACTTTGCTCAGGGGCACACTGACATGTAGGAGGAGGAAGCTGAAATCAAACCTACAACTTTTGGATCGCAAGCTGACTTCTCTACCCACTGAGCCATAGTTGCCCCTGGATGGATGATATGTGTATGCTGCTAAGGCCCCCTTTAACAACATCTGTATTCCAACAGAGCCTCCTCTCTCAATCTCGATCTAACTGCCTGCTGCCTCTGCCACACAGGAGCTGGAGGGGGAAGCTGAGAAGAATACTTACAAGCCTTCACCACTGTGTTCGAGCCAGACACTCAGCTGCACACACAGGCACGCATGCGTTCTCAGTATATCCCTGCCAAGTCAAGCATTGTGAAGCCCCAGGAGGTGCCTAGGGAGGCCAACAGCAAAATCTGTCCTCGAGCATTAATGGCTGCTTTAGCTAACTGACAGGGGAACACATCTTTAGGAATCATATGGTTAAACAGCCACTTGGCTCTCAGATGTCTTGCTAAACATCCCTCCCCACTTATAGAGAGATAGATACTCTAAGTATCATAGGTTCTGCCTGAAATTGTGCAATAATGAAGGAGCAGATTATTAATCTTCATAAAGAATAAATTAAATGTGCCTAAATGCCTTACTGATCTGTCACCAATATTTTATCCTCGTGTGCAGGTTTACTTTTTTGCAGGCATGTGAAAAGCATTCCATACCATAGGGTTGAAAATATCAGAGTGAAAATGCACTCATTCTCATGAGAGTCATCAAATTATCAAGCAAACAATTTTGAACTTGAGTCATCAAGAAATGATTCAGGGCATCAGCTGCAGCTCTGTAAACACAAAAAGCATAAGCGCATGAACTGATTGGAGCATTTCGCCCTCAAAAAGGGCTGCTCTAAGTTATTAACCCAAATAACAACTACAAAAAATCATCCTTCACAGACCAGTAAAAGCTACCCCAAACCTTAAAGTATGTTATTGTGACAAAAACAAACTTTAAGGTGAAAGCTGATAACTCCAACTGAGATATAAATTCAATAAATATGTAAATAAGTCACTTTGAGAGTTTAGGGTATTACAAATTTATATACGGACGGACGGACGGACGGACGGACGGACGGACAGACAGACAGACAGACAGACAGACAGATAGACAGATAGATAGATAGACAGATAGACAGATAGATAGATAGATAGACAGATAGACAGATAGACAGATAGACAGATAGATAGATAGATAGATAGATAGATAGATAGATAGATGATAGATAGATAGATAGATAGATAGATAGATAGATAGATAGATAGATAGATAGATAGATAGATAGATAGATCTTTTTTTGATGCCAGAACCACTTATGTGTGGGATTTAATTATTTTAATCTTATTATATTTAATTTAAAGTATTACATTTCCTGTTTAAGGACTCTGGCAGATTTAAATAGTTTCATACAAACTTAATTTTTATGTAAGGTTGCACATTATAAGACAAACATTAGTGGCAAACATAAGTTTTTAAAGCATGGCACCTGAAATAATATAGCCTACCAAATATTGCTTTCAAGCAGCTCTTGGCAATAGTGAATTTGCACACACTGATATTGGGCTGATCATGGTGAATTGAGGATTTGAAAAATGTAACAATGCGGATGCCCGAGATGGAAAGTGCAATTACAGTCTTAATAAATCCACTTAATAAGTAAAAAATGCATATTGCAATTAAGGGGATGTGAATTTTGTGCTTTGATTCCTGCGGACAAGAAATCAGCATTGCATCAAGATTAAGAAGGGCTATCTTTTAATAACATAGATAGTGAGAAAAGCAGATGCCAACAGTATACATTAGAAGACAAGGGTCTGTAGGTTCAGCACCAGCCCTGTGCCTGCACCTCTAATGATATCAGCAGAAGGCCTGCTGCAGCTCCATCCTGTCTCTTTGGTTCTGGATGATTGCGAGAGACATGTAAACTGCTGAAGGACCATAAACAGTTCTGTCAGCAAAGAACTGCCTGAGCCAGGCTGACGGCAGGTTCTTATCTTAACCCAAATCCATCAGAAACAAGAGCACAGACCAGGCAGGTTCTGTTCAAGCCCGAGATAAAAGGATGCAAAAGAGTAGTGAAGAGAAGGAGACAGCTTCCAAAATGGACATCCTCACAGCTAATGCCTGTCTTTTTTGATTGTTATTTTGTATCTTTTCTTTCTAAGGTTCCTGTTCATGCTATGCTTTTAGGCTGCTGACAATGTCTGCTGAAGATGCCCTTGTTTGTAGTTGTGTTATAAATATTTCAAACCTACTGTTCTCAGAGTATCCACATCCAAATCACTTCTTTTGTCTTGCTCTATATTTCTTTCAGCGCTGACAATGGAGATGTGTTCGTGAAGATACATTGTGGTCATTAATATGCAGATGCAAAACCACAACTTACCTTGTCTTTTCCCTGTTTCTGATCTTGATATACACTCCACCGCTCTCCATCGTTACTGTAAGCGAGTTTGTATGAGCCGACAAACTGGACGTGGCCAAAGTCTTTAGCTCCCTGTGTGATGATCCCTGTAACCTTTGTTGGCACAAGTAGGTCCACCTAAGATAAGCAAAAGCCACAGTTTAGGAGAAACAGAAAAGAAAGGGAGACAGTCAAAACAGAATGATGAATTTCATAGCTGGAGAAATTCAGCAAGTTAAGAAGTGCTCTGATGTGCAAGGTTTACACAATTCAGTCAGCATCTTTTTATTTCCATTCAATGTCATCAGTAGATTTACTGAGGAAAGACACTGGGCGCAATTCAAGTCAGTTTCAATTATTCACAGAATATTGAACAACGAGGCGAAGTCCACTGCCTGGCCTCAGCAAAACAGAAACTGCATGCGACAGCAACTTCTCAGACCCACACACCACCATATGGGTTAATTTTTAATAGGCTCTCATTTGTTGCAAACTATTTATTGTCCAAGGTTTCGTAGCCTTACAAACTGTTTTGCAGCTTAAAATTTATAACATATACTAAAAACAAAAAGTGTACCATTGTATCATTATACAAACTACATCACTCCAAGTCTTCCTTAATTTGGATATGGAAGTATCAGAAAGCTGCCAGGATAGACCCAAATCCAGTTGAGAAGATTTGACAACTCACTCTCCGTCAAATATTACTTGAGCTGTTTTGCAAAGAAGACAATGCGTAAATGCTCCAAAAACATGACTGTTAGGTTAATTGGTTTCTCTAAATTGCCCTTAGGCATGAATGAGTGTGTGTGTTGTTGTTTTTCCTGTGTGTGTCTGTGTTGCCCTGCGATGGACTGGTGTCCAGGATGTACACCGCCTCCTGCCCATTGACTGCTGGAGATAGGCACCAGCTTCCCCGCCACCCACTATGGAAGAAGCAATAGAAAATGACTGACTTACTGAGGACTGAATGACAATGCGTAAATGCTTGTATAGGGAAATATTAGCCAAAATAATTTGTAAAACAAAAAAAAAATCCCATGGCTTTCCAAGCAGTAATGATGCAGTTTTCATGCTGTCTGTGATGACAGGCTTTGTTCTTTCATAAATGTCAGAGGATAAATCTTAAATAATTAATAGCACAGCTTGGTGATGTTGATAGCTTAAATGCCACTGTATAACCTTCTAACCTATCAGATGCATCAGAGCAGCACCAATTTGCCACAAACACAAGATGAAAAACAGGCCATGACAAAGACCGGGGGTAAGATTTAGAAGCACAGAGATAGGTGCGAGAGAAACATAAGCAAACAGGTTTTTGCTGAATATGCTGCATAAAAATACTGAGACAACAATACATCAAACTAATTGGCCTGGTCACATGCCAACACATACTGTGTCATGCTCAGAAACAAAAACAAAAAGGGCTTTTGTAAGCAAAAATACTATTGTAGGATAAACTCATGAATATTTTCTGGTGACATAATACAGAGAACAACAGCACCCCACACATAAATGTTGGTACTCAAACTAGTGATGTGAATATAAGATCAAGAGTTTTCATCTCTCATAAAGGTTCAACAATACATCAAAGGACCTTTCCCACTTATTTGAAGATTGAGTTTCATTCCTGGGGCATTGTGGATTCTCTCTCAAATGCTGACCTCCTGTTGTGTGTATAAGAAGGCATAAGATGAAAACTTTTGATTCTTTGAAAGGCACTCGAGTGATTCAGCACCCAACTCTGCATTTGTGAGAGGTAAAGCTAACGAAAGTAGGACGACAGCTCGCGTGTGGGCACCTAATAATGCTGCTGTTACAGCTATGCATTTATGCAGATGCTGCACAGAGTATATACATGCTTCATTTGATGTGAATTCCTTATTCATGGAGTTTTCCCATCAAACAAATTCTGCATATACCTCAGTTTGCGAATAAACGGAAAGCTCATTTCTGTTTCAGCAGTGGCAGCAGGGAGAGGAAAATTTCCCTGTGATATCTACGAATACATTAAAGCAAAAACTCTGCTACAATGACAACAATGTCAACACAAACCTCTGGAATAAAGGGGTGAGGAAGAAACTGTGGCAGATGCTGTGAGGCTGATTCTAAGGGGTATGACACCTCACATCAGGAGGCTTTGATTATGCTCCAGTTGCACAGCAGAGAGGTAATCTCGTTCTACCCAAGCAGTCAAGTCTGCCACAAAAACAAAGACATGCTTGAAGTGAAACCTGTAATTGCTGTCACAGGTAGCGGTCAAAAAATACGACCGCACCTAGCGATGTCAATTCTAAGCACTTTCATGGCCCAAACTGAATTACAGAGCGAGATAAGCTTGTTAAAGTAAGGTCTATCCTTCGGTCCCCCCATCTTTTGTTCTTTCTTCCATCACACTCTCAATCCAAGTCACTCCTCTGTGAGCTTTTTACCCAGAAAAACTGGAAGAGTGAGAAGTTTGTAAGAATCTTTAAATGCTTTTGGCACAGATGTTTCGAAGAAATAAGACAAGAATTTAGTACAGGATTTTGCTTTCTGTTCTTGAAATCACAAAATTTTATTTAGGTTCAGTTTATAGTTTTATGGTAAACAAACCTTCAGCTTTGAGTTTCCATCTCCAAAGACTACATTCCTGCCCATATCAAATGGGGTGCAAGTCAATTAACAGCATTAAAAACTCTAAAGATCTAATACAAACATTATTTTGAATAAAATAACCCGTAATCAATCAACATAAAGTTCAATGCTGGATTATGGGAAAATTCTGACTGTGGAATTTTTATCCTGTGAATTTAGGTTAAAATGTGTGAAACTATATGGCATTATAGAAGAAGCACTCCTGCTAATTGTGTAATTTTAGACTCCCTTTTACCTTTTGGATGAAATGCTGCTGTATGTTCACATAAAGTCTGGTTTTGATTGATTGATTGATCCATCCTATTTGAGGTGGTCCAAGCCGATTGAAGTCATGCACCAAACTCAACAAAAAAGCGAGTCACCAGAACATGGGCTGTCTTTGGAGATACTGTTACAATAAAGGTTACTTTTTTGCATCACATGCTACGGTAATATGTGTTTAAGCCTTGAGAAGGAACTCAAGGCTAAAATTGACATTGAACAACCTCCAGGTATCCAAATCTGAAGTGAACGTGACCACTGCACCCATTGTGGAACAGTAGCTTTGGAACGGACTGTCCTTTGTGTCATGATGTGTCTTAAAGCCAAATATATGGTTAAGAAGTGAGATTGCATATTTTTGGTGATATTTCAGATCTTATGAGCAGTTAGTACAATAGTTGGACCCAACTGGTCCGTACCCCTCTTGTCCTGGGCAGATGACAGTGTGAATCCAGATGGATTTTCTTAGGGGTTTGTCAAATGAAAAACTCTTTTTTCTCCGCTTCTTAACTACTTTTTTTTTTTTTAAATAACCGCATTTCTAATTAGGGTAGCAAAAATAGTATCCTCTTGACAGCAAACTTCATAAGACGCTTAATAACTTTTAAGTTAATAATCAGTGTGATTCTTAGCTTAGAAAAACAACCATTGGTCTTGTATATTAATTAATGATTGTCTCATCAATAAGATCAACTGCAGGTAGATACTATCATATCATCTAATGCCTATGTGTAATCCATATTTTCTGTACATTCTCACAGATCACAAGGCAGAATTCAGAGATGCATACACCAAACTGGCAGAGAAAAAAGGAAGACAGCGCTATGGTCCATCAATCTCATATCAGTGTGGTGATCATTACAGCTTAAAGCCACGGCAAGAGGATAAAAACACCATCATTCAATGCTTCTTTCACATTGGGAAGTTTTAATAATCTATAGCAGGTCGGTTTGCTTAATCTTACATGAGAATTGTATGCTTTGCATGACTTCATCTTTATGTTCAAGATAAATCTTCTTCAAGATAAGTCTTCCAAGATGAGTACAGCATGATTCTGGCTGAATAAAGAAGTTCCATCTATGTGGCAAGCATATATACTGACAGTGAAACATGCATGCTTCGCCATAAAAACACAGCAGTCAGCTGTCCGTAGATAGTCGATACTTTCAGTTCATTAATTAAGTTCTCCAGTGTGATGTACTAAGCATACTCCGCAAAGCTCAATTTCCACAAATGTATATCTTGATATATTAATAAAACTCCAGTCTAGTCTGAGTGTGTTTCATTAACTGTAAATTCTTCTTCAGATATCTGGTCTAGGTCCAAAAACCACCTGCAATATTAAGGACAAACCTGCAATTTGACAGATGGCTGAAAAATAGTAAATGGACAAAAATGTAGCTAATCTATCTTTTCTCATACAGACCAGATAAAACACATTTAAGGCCACTTATGCTCCTTTATTGCATCCAAATTGGTCTAACAGTTGCTAATGTTGCCAAGTGTCACTGCCTTCATGCTTGCAAGGCGTTTATTAAGTTGGCATAGCACTACAGCCACGAGAGGGGAGTTTCCAGTTAGCTTCTGAATTCATAGCTAAGTTTCAGAAAATAGCAAACATTGTGACAGTGGAGGAAATCATGATAATATCATGACATTCTCAGATAGAGACATAAAAAGAGGGACTTTGTTAGATGGAACTGGTTTTTACTTGTACTCGTCGTCTTCTGCTTTATCCGGGACCGGGTCGCGGGGGCAGCAGACTCAGCAGAGACGCCCAGATGTCCCTCTCCCCAGACACCTCCTCCAGCTCCTCCAGGGGAAGCCCAAGGCGCTCCCATGCCAGCCGAGAGACATAGTCCCTCCAGCGTGTCCTGGGCCGTCCCCTGGGCCTCCTCCCAGTGGGACGTGCCTGGAACACCTCCTGAGGAAGGCGTCCAGGAGGCATCCACCTCAACTGGCTCTCGATGTGGAGGAGCAGTGGCTCTACTCCGAGCCCCTCCCGGATGGCCGAGCTCCTCACCCTATCTCTAAGGGAGTGCCCGGCCACCCTACGGAGGAAGCTCATTTCAGCCGCTTGTATCCGGGATCTCGTTCTTTCGGTCATGAGCCAAAGTTCATGGCCATAGGTGAGGGTAGGAACGTAGACCGCACCGATCCGTCTGTCGGTCTCCCGCTCCATTCTTCCCCCACTCATGAACAAGACCCCGAGATACTTAAACTCCTCCACTTGAGGCAGGAAAAATTTCCCCCCTCCCTTTGAAGAGGCCCAATTTTCCCCTTTTTCCCCTTTTGGGGGAAAAACCCCCCAATGGGCTCGGACTTGGAGGAGCTGATCCTCATCCCAGCCGCTTCACACTGGGCTGCGAACCCCCCCAGCGCATGCGGTGGGGTTTCTTGGCAAAGGGGGGCCAGGGGGGAAATAATCTGCAAAAGAAAGAGACAAAATCCTCTGGTCACCAAAAAAACCCCACCTTTTTTCCACATGGCCCCAAACACATTGTGGGGTTTGGGGCAAACCCCCATGAACCCTCAAGTACCCTGTAGGGGGGTTTTAAGGAGCTGGTCCAGTGTTCCACGGCCGGGACGAGAACCACACTTCCCTCATCCTGAGGCTGGACTCTCCTCTCCAATTCCTGGCGTAGGCCTTACCAGGGAAGCTGAGGAGTGTGACCCCTTTTGTATTTTGGAACCCACCCTCCCGGTCACCTTCTTTTTAAGGGGGGGTACCCCCCCCCCCCCCCCCCCACCCCATCTTCCAGTCCGGGGCCCACTGCCCCCCGACCCCCACGCAATTTTTTGAAGAGGGGGTGTAAAACCCCACAACATCCAGAGACTTGAGGTACCTCAGGGCAGAATTCTCATCCATCCCCGAAGCCCTGCCACCGCAGAGCTTTTTAACCACCCTCAGAATCTGGTCAAAGCTCTCCCGGAGGTGGGAGTTGAATACCTCCCTGGCCAAGGGCTCCGCCAGACGTTCCCAGCAGTTCCTTGGGCCTGCCAAGTCTGTCCGGCTTTCTCCTCCTCCAGCGAATCCAAGTCACCACCAGGTAGTGATCAGTGGACAGCTCAGCTCCTCTCTTCACCCAAGTGTCCAAAACATGTGGCCGAAGGTCGGATGATACGACAACAAAGTCGATCATTGACCTCCTACCTAGGGTGTCCTGGTGCCAAGTGCACTGATGGACACCCTTATGTTTGAACATAAGGGTGTTCATAAGGAACTGGTTTGTGCAGCGATTAAATACATTGCGACAAGTGGATGGAGAAGTGCATCCATTTTTGTCATCGTCTCCCTTATTTTTTTTTTTGCTGATCGCAGCTGAAGTATACTGCCCAACACTGTTCTATCGTTTACTGGTGTTATTGCTCCAGCTGTTGCGTGCGTAACTGCATCAGCAGGCTCCCTGATGACAGACTAAAATATGCACGAAATGAAAGCAGAAGACAGACAGAAGATTCTGTCTTTTCGTATGTGTCGACATATTTAATATTCAGCATAAAGTCACACTCACACATTTTCACACCTCATTCTGAAACCTCATTCTGACAGGATTCTTGCATTTAGATGTTCTTTCTAAATTTTTGAACAAAACCTAGTTGATAGCATAAAGGTATGAGCAGTAGGAAACAAGCTAAGTTTATTAAAACAATCAGATAATCAAAAAAACACCAAAGCACATCATATTTTATCTACTAATTTGGAAAATAAGTCCTCATTGTATGTTTTACAGATTTATAGAACAAGCTAAGATCTATTGCTACTAAGCAATGAGGGCATAGTATGAGGTACATGTAAGTACTGCCCAATAAGATAGCAACAACTGCCAAAAGGCAGTTTTCAGATATGGTATTTCACAATACCCAGTGGTTATAGCTCTGGTGGAAACAATTTAGATTTTGTTACCTAATACTGTATAGTGGACGGGACCCTAAACATACAAAAATCAACACATATAAAATATCTGTAAATGAGTGCACACTTGCCCAGGTTAAAGAACTAAGCTGGTTAAAAGTCTTCAATGATAACTGCAGTTTAATTTTTTTATTCAGCTATTCAATGCCTGCTTTGAGTCTTTAAACAGTCTATAAAGTAGTCTGTCATGTTTCGGCATGTTTTACAATCAAGCAAGTAATGCTGATCAACAGACACTAAATGGTCTTTCAAATCCTCCTTTCAATATGTGATCTACACATGTTCTGCATGCCTTGTGATTATCTTAAAGCTGTCGACAGAGAATATAAGGCTGATGTTGACCCTTACTGTTACATTGCTGATCCACCTCCAGAGGTACTCACAGAGCCGTGGCAACCATGAGATTTAGGGACAAATCTAGATCATGGAATGAGTCTGACACACTTTAAAGACATACAGTAAAGCAAAGACAGCCACAGCTGCAGCCCAAGTCTGCTGGTGACAAGCAGAGCAATTCCACCAGAAGTGCCAGCCTGATGTGAGAAATATGATGATCAGCAGAATCTGATGTAGTTTAAAAAAAACACTGAGAATGGCACAAAAAACCTTTGCTTTTATTCGAAGCGCTAAAGATGTTTGAAAAGCCAGCATGTAGATCACGACACAGAGCTCTGCCAAATATTATTGATACCTTTGTTGAGTCTGGAACCCCCTTGGTTTTAAAATCTGTCTGAAGGCATATGCTCACCAGATCGACTCATATAATAGAAATGACAAAAGTAATCTGAAAAATGGAGGATGGTTGTTGCATGTTTATGAGAGAAGTGTGATCTAAGAGGGGCTATACAAAGTTACATTTTATTGAATCACAACAACACAGAGAAAAAGACAAAACATCAGAGGCAATAGTATGAGCAGTCAACGAATAAATGTAAAATCATTTGCTAGAGGAAGCTTAGCTTCAAACTGAACCAGCAAACGCTACATTCTGTTACAACTACCCTGTGTCTTTTTGCACACAAAAACTATCCATAGAAATACAGAGCTCTATGCAGTGTTTAGAGCAAACAGACTAAACACAGCTGTTACAAATAGCTTCTGGACATGAGTGAGTAAAAAGAATAAAATAATAAAAACAAAAATGATTGTCATATAACAGCTAACAGCTTGCACATGACCAAATGAAACAGGACATTTTTATACAAAATTTAGTGAGGGTGTATGTAAACATTGAAGCCTGGATGTATATTTTTGACCCTGAATGGTTTAGAGAACACCCACAATAAACTGAAACTCACACCCTATTCTATTTTTTTCATTGAAGTTGCATGGAAACCTAAGACTTTCAAATTTTTAATTTCATATATTGTAATACTGTATTACAAAATCAGTTATAAAATATACTCAAATCCAACATGAACGTTATTGCTAAAGCTAAATGTTACACTTGTTTCCCTGTATGGGAGGAAGTCTCATGTTCCACTGCTAATTTATAACAAATTCTCTGTCTCTCTGTTCCTTGGGGCCTATCCACCCTCACACAATCAGTGAACTTCATTTTTTCATTCTCCTATTGTTTGCTCACTGCTTTGCCTGTTTCTGAGACTCTCTAACTTGGTAATTTGCCAAACCATATAGTATTTCGTTCCACTTTACAAATAAACAAGTCTCCAATATTTGCATGTAGTCCATGATCTGTTTTTTGAAGAAAATAATACTTGGTCCTCGTTTGAATTTCTCAGTAGACACAAAAACCCAGAGATGGAAAGAGACAAAAAGAGACAGAGACAATCTCCCCTCTAAAGGCTCTTGTGATCAATGTTTTTCCACACGGGATGATAGGATGTCAGAAGGTATAAATGCCTGCTGAGCGCTCACACTGTGAAGGGAAGGTGTGCTGGCAGTCTAAAGTTGCCCCAGAGCATGGAGCATAGAAAAAGCAATGTCACAGTGGTAAAGCATCATAGGCAGGTCAGCACTGACAACATTCCAGCATGTACTTAAACATTTTCCTCTTTTTGAAATTTGACTTGTATACACTGCTCCTGAGAGTGCTGGCTGTGAAATGTAAGTCAAATATAGTTTCCTCAGAGCCAGATCTGCGTGTAGCATTTCCTGTCAAGTTATGAGGATAAATACCTTTGTCACAGATCAAGATGGCTTGTTTGATGTATATTAAGAGAGTCACATTTCTCAGCCAAAATTGCTGGGGATATAACTACAGGAAATAAAACACCTTGCAGTAACTCCCAGTAAACAGCAAAGCAGTGGCAGCCACAGAAATTGAACGCCAAACAGTTATACATGAACTGAACTGTGCATTAAACATCCTCCCACTTCCTTCCTGCTTTTCTTCACTCTAATCTTCCTGCCAGCACATTTGCATGAAACATTGCCAGTTTGGGTGGCTGAGGTAAAATTCTTACAAATGTTCATTGAAATACATTCAGTTTGTCCATCTACACAAGTAACATTATGTCCTAAACCATCTCATAGGATTAAAATGAATGTTGAGGAAATTTAAAAAAAATTACATTTTATGTATATTTTAGTCTGTCATCTTGTGATAACACTGGTAATTGTTGTGGCAGTTTGGTGCTCTATACCTCAGGTGCAATCCGTGAAAGGTACAGAGGAGACAAAGACGATGACAGAAATCAAAACTTTCCTTTAGCGGATATTAAGCAGACCGATGAAATTGTAACAGCTTCTCTGTATGCCAGTCTTTTGGATTTTACTATTGGCAACTTGTTAGCATTAAAGCTTTTTTCACAAAAAAAAAAAGTTCAAGCATGCAACCACAGAGACAAGCCCCTCTCTAAGTTGCCTCGGGCCTTTTACAAATCACCAAAAAGTGACACTGTCCCATGTCACACGGGAGCATTCAAACTTATTTCATTTTCAACTGTTAACTATTAAACAACTACAGATCATTACACTGAAGTGTAGTGATCTGTTCTGTCGAAAGACACTTCATTATGAATAGTCAAGTATGTGATAACAACCAAAAACAAGAGTGCATAGCAGCAGTCCTGTTTCGTTTTTGCCCTAAATCTGCCAGTCAGTTGGTTGGTCACGTTGTTTGTGACTACCTCTCTTGCCAGCTCAGAGGCTAAAGAGCCATGGGTTCTTTGCAACCCCCTTGCCACCTCCATCCTTTTACAAAATTTTAGTTTAGTGAATTGTGGCTCAATGATTTTTGATTTTAGTCCCCTTTAGAATCCGAAAGTTGTTGTTTCAGTGTAGAACTGCGTGTATGTTTCTAAAAGTGACTGGATGAATGTGGCTCTAGTGTGAAGCTCTTTAAGGGGTCAGTATAACTAGAGAAGTGCTACATAAATTCAGTCCATTTACCATTTACAAGACTGACAACTTTTCATAAACCAATTTGGGAAAACTCAGGAGGCTTTTAGGATAAACATTGTTAGTACTGTCATGTGCGATTTAGGTATCTCTGCAGGGATTTTCCTTTTTGCTTTCTTACTGCTCAGAAGCAGCTGTAGAACCCATGAGCTGCTTGCACTTGGAAAGTGTTAACCTTGATTTATTTGCATTTGCTGTTTCTGAACTTGGGGAAAAACATCTGAAAGTAGTACACAGCTGACTTTTAAATGTGACAGGAAACTTAAACTATTGGTCAGTTGTTTAATGTCATATTGTACAGATCTGTTGGCTCAGGCTCCAACTGCAGTAAAAGCATAACAACTAGGTAAACATGGCAATTTTGTTGAGCATGGGGCAGCAACAATGGACAGCTATTACTGACTGTAACCTGAAGATAGAAAGAGGACACATTTTTATTATTTACACTCCAACCGGGAGCTGAGTCTCAGACCATCCTGTCCAACAGTTCTGGAAAATAACTATGGAAGAAAATTGTTAAAAATTACAGTTTAGGTTTTGAGGCTCTGTACGTTGCATAGTAACATGGGCATATTGTTACTGGAAATGAAGTAAGATCTAATGCCAGGTTCACACGACAGGATTTTCAAATTTAAGCAGTTTTTGCTGTTTTAATTTCCACAGGATAAGTTGTTTTGGTCTGACTTTGCACTGTTACTTCACCAAATTAGACTATTTTGTGCATTACATAAAATCAGCTAAAAAAATTGAAGTTACATGTTGCAATGTAACAAAATAGGTAAAAAGCCTTGCCAAAGCCACACAAGTTCAGACTAATTTTTTATGCATAAAAAATATTCCTTTGCAGCAAACTAGAATTTCACACACTATTTAATGCTCACTCTGACGAGACATCTGATGGACTTCTACATCCTGATAAAATCTAACTTAGACTGTCTCAATGATCGTTGTTTGAAATCAAACCTGTAATTTACAAGGAAAATAAGAAAGCTGACTTTGAATTAAATACAATGAAAGAGTAAATGAAAATGAAAAACCTTATACTGAGCCGATGTGGTGTAAAAAACTCAAATATCAGTTTGATTAGTAGACAATTATGAAATACTGACAAGAGTGAAATTCAGGGCATGGCGGGGGCTAAAGGTGGTGGATCCTGTGCCTGTGAAACGCTTTTCCCACAAATGCAGAAGTTGAAAGAAACCATCCCAATATTAAAGAAATTGGGCAGTAATTGACATTTGTCAGGATTAAAGAAGTGATAAAAGACAATTCTGACACAAAATAAACTTTTTTTTCTTGATAAATTTTTGCAAGTCCAAAGTTGCCCTGAAATGACGTGAAAGGGGAACTCTCCAGTCGTTTAATGATGGAGCGTCAATGACAAACTGTTCAGGTAGAAGCCAAGTTGCGTTAAAAACAGTGCTAATATGTTGAAACGGTGCATTGCTGGTGGTTGCAGCAATACTGTAATAGCAGCCATTAGTCTGCACTATTTTCCTGAAGTGAAGAGGATAAGAGCTGGGAAACTGACGAGGGACAGATGGGCTGGTCCCACCAAGCACAGCTAGTGGTGATCAGAGGACTTTTCAACAAACTGCTTCAAACAAGAAACCTCTGAATTCTTAGGAGAAATTATTTCAGAGGTCGGCATATCTTCCAGACGAAGGAGAATGTTGCAGCAGATGCTATAGCCACCCTGTTCATAGCATCTGATGGGAAAAGATCGCCAAAGAAAAGGTTGTTGTTGCTGTTGCTAAACAGATCAAAGCTCAGCAAGTAAGAACACTTCCTTTTTACAAAGTACATTTAGATATTGGCACTTATTGTTTATTAAAAATCTGAAATAGTTTTATTACTAATAATAATAATCTGAAATATTATTATTAAAATAAGATAAATTACACACACATACAATATATTTAAATAATTGTTTCACCCAATATTCTAAGATAAAGTTAAAAAAAATTAGACACCAGGTAGTGTCTTCAGATCTTAAATCACCTCTTGTGTCTGCTGCTACTGCTTCATGCTGCTCACTTCACCTCTGGTTGTATCACCCAGTGCCCTACATACCTTTAGATTTACACTCCATCTGCTACACTGCGCTCCGGTCCATCCGCAAACTTCTCCGCCCTTTTGATTTACGCTCCGGTCCGCTGCAAAGCCGTGAGGAGCTCCAAAACCATACGTAGATCGTGCAATAAAAGCCAGTGATAAACGGGTTAGCAAGTCCAAAACAACTCACTCTGTGGAAGTTAAAGCAGTCAAACTGCTTCACTTTTTATTTTATGCATTCAGATATTTTCCTATGTTTTGTTCTACAATGGGTGAGTACACTAAGTGCACCAAAGCATTTGCTGCCTAGTTTGGTGCATTAAATGTTTAATTGTTGGGTTTGGAATACCTTAGTTAATGTTTATAGCCCAGTAACTGAACTAATTGATCTAATGTAAACAACTGTTAATATACACTCACCTGCCACTTTATTAGGTACACCTTGCTATACCGGGGTGGACCCCCTTTTCCCTTCAGAACTGCCTTAATCCTTCGTGGCATAGATTCAACAAGGTACTGGAAACATTCTTCAGAGAGATTGGTCTATATTGACATGATAGCATCACACAGATGCTGCAGATTTCTTGGCTGCACATCCATGATGCAAATCTCCTGTTCCACCACATCCCAAAGGTGCTCTATTAGATTGAGATCTGGTGACTGTGGAGGCCATTTGATTACAGTGAACTCATTGTCATGTTCAAGAAACAAGTCTGAGATGATTCGTGCTTTATGACATGGCGCGTTATCCTGCTGGAAGTAACCATCAGAAGATGGGTACACTGTGGTCATAAAGGGATGGACATGGTCAGCAACAATATTCAGGTAGGCTGTGGCGTTGACATGATGCTCAATTGGTGCTAAGGGGCCCAATAAGTGCCCAGAAAATATCCCCCACACCATTACACCACCACCACCAGCCTGAACCGTTAATACAGGATGCATCCATGCTTTCATGCTTTTGACGCCAAATTCTGACCCTACCATCCGAATGTCGCAGCAGAAATCGAGACTCATCAGACCAGGCAACGTTTTTCCAATCTTCTATTGTCCAATTTTGGTGAACCTGTGCGAATTATGGCCTCAGTTTCCTGTTCTTAGCTGACAGGAGTGGCACCCGGTGTGGTCTTCTGCTGCTGTAGCCCATCCGCCTCAAGGTTCGACGTGTTATGCGTTCAGAGATGCTCTTCTGCATGCCTTGGTTATAACGACTGGTTATTTGAGTAACTGTTGCCTTTCTATCAGCTCGAACCAGTCTGGCCATTCTCCTCTGACCTCTGGCATCAACAAGGCATTTGCACCCACAGAACTGCTGCTCACTGGATATTTTGTCTTTTTCGGACCATTCTCTATAAACTCTAGAGATGGTAGTGCGTGAAAATCCCAGAAGATCAGCAGTTTTCTGAAATACTCAGAAACTGCTCAGCCCGTCTGGCACCAACAACTATGCCACATTCAAAGTCACTTAAATCACCTTTCTTCCCCATTCTAATACTCGGTTTGAATGGCAGCAGATCGTCTTGACCATGTCTACATGCCTAAATGCATTGAGTTGCTGCCATTTGATTGGCTGATCAGAAATTTGCTTTAACGAGCAGTTGGACAGGTGTACCTAATAAAGTGGCTGGTGAGTGCATACACGTGTATATATAAATATATGCATGTATTTATTAATATAGCTAGATCTAGTCCATCTTTAGTGAATTATTTTGAAAATCTGTATGTTGTGCTGATTCTGTTTCATGTCAGTGCGGTATGATTCATACATCCTGCAAAAATAAAGAATTGGATGGCCGTCTGCAAATCGCAGCACTTGTGCTCTGCCATCCGATGACAGCTGAGTTTCTTCTCCTGACTCTGCTTTGTCTCTCTCTGAAAGTAACTGAAATAAACCCAAAGAAAGAATATATAACCATATATCTCAACAACTGTTCATTTCAGCTGCATGAATTTAGTTTTTGAAATATTTTTATTGTTTCCTTTTCATGAATATAACTGGATTTTTCATAAGAATTAGATGTCACAGGCACTTTAATGTACATGGATCCAAAAACTTACAAAAACTACAGAAAATGTAAGTGGTCTTGTCTGAAAGATATATCCTTTGTGTTACTTTGGACCTAAATCAGGGTAAATTTCAATTATGTTTTAAATGTATGAATATGAGCAGGAGGAAACATTGCTTGTCAAGAGATGGCTTCTACACACTTTTAAACCAAAGATATGCATGTGTTATGCACTGGACCCTATCTCTGTTGCACCAATTTAACATCTGGCACATTCTCTTCTGACAGTTCCTGCAGATCCTGCAGATTAAAGCTGGCGCTACAAACTCATGGATCAATCATCCCTAGATAAAGCAGATAAATGCAACCAATGTTGGTTGAACGAGACTGGCGGGAAACAAGGCTGAGAAAGAGAGAGAGTTATGAGGATAGGGTTGTGGTGTAAATGGATAACATTGTTTTGTTGGATAATGAAAACAAAATACTTGCATTACACAGATTCTGGACCGGCACATGTAAGGGTGCAGAGGGAAGGAAGGAAATCTAAAACCAAGCAGTCGGAACAGAGAAGCAGATGGACTTACCATCCTTTTTGAAACTTCATTTGGATGCTAATTGAATCCGCATGCTAGCTGCAGGGAGATCGAATAAAATGAAGAAAAGAAAGAGCCATATTGGGCAGGATTAAAATCAGGCCCTGGCGATAATTCCCCAATGAAATTTAAATCATGCGTTATTTCAAATGAGTGCAGATTCTTACCAAGATCCTTCCTAAATTGTTGGTTAATGTTCTCAAGCTAATTTAATTAGCAGCCATGAGGGGGGAGGCATTTCAAACCGACAAACCAACATTGCTTAAGTCCAAATGGGTTGTCTTAGTTTCATACTGATCTGACATTATTTTTCAAAGAAGTCTTATGTGACTCATAATAATGACAAAATGCCAATCAATGGGCACACACACACATGCACACACACACACACACACACTAAAGGAAACTTGACACATCTCAAAGCTTAGGCCTAACTGATCATGGCAAGATGTTGCAAATTTAATTGAGCCTCTCTGATACTGGGCAGACACATCTGCCAGGACAAGTCTTGGCAGACAGGATCCATGTCCTGATCATCTGTTTTCCTAGTTGCATCAGCAGATCACGTCAAAGTTCACAGGAAATAAATATCATTACTGAAAAATGCATTCATTAAATTAAATGAATCCATTATCTTATACACATGCTTGCATCTTTGTATTAATAAATAAATTGTAGATATCTAAAATCATAGCAACAAAAATTAAATAATACTGCCAGTTTATAAAATTTTTGATCAAAGGGTGGTACAGTTTTAATCAATAAATTGGAATTTAGTTCAAATGAAGCTTGTTTGTCACATTAAAAGAACCTTTTGAAAATAACCTTTAAGCAGGTATTTAACATGTGTTATATGTTCTGCATTAAAATTGTTTTTTTATGTTATGATGGGTGGAAAAATCATGAATAACACAATAAAATTGAAATCATCAGTCTGTGTAATTCATTTACATAATGTGTTTCACTTAGTGAACTGAGTTACTGAAATAAATTAACTTAAAAAAACATTTTGATTTATTGAATATGACTGTAGAAATACATTTTGACATATCTGATGGTACGTTCAAAATGGTGTTCATAAAATATTTTTAAAAATATAGGTATTTTTGACATTTCATAGAATGATGGGCCAACAACATGTTACTGGTCACTTATTGTCACAGGTATTTGGGGACATAAAATCAGACGAAATAGTGAAGTCTAAGAAGCTGTCCTAAAAGCCTTTAGTTTATATCTATAGCACTATATTAAACCGTAGCTTGTTATTTCTGCTTCAGTGCTCTGTGAAGCATAGGTGCTACCAAGTCTTTGTAGCAGTGATTAAGTCAGTTGGCCCTTGTTGCTGTTTTCATCACTGTGAAATATTATGTTTGTTCAGGTTACACAAAATATTATTATTTTTTTCCGCCTTAAGAGGCGAATCATTTCTGCCTGGTCACATTTTCAAAGATAAAGTGACTTCACAATTCTATCTGAACGGAAAAAAAGGCTAGTGTGTGAGACACCTATTTTATACTAGAGGACTGTAGAGATCTGAAGGAGTTCTATATGGGACATATGAAGTATCATACAAAAGTATTCATTAAACTTTTCACATTTTGTAGTGTTTACAACGACAAGCTTCTATGTATTTTATGGAAATTTCATCTGACCGAGCAACAAACATTGTGCACATTAGTTAAGTTAAAGGATTAGGATACATGGTTTTACAAAACTTTAAAAGTTCATCTTTGTGAGGGGAAGTGGTCATGGGGAAAATTTAAAAAAAGGGTATGAATACTTTTGAAAGGTACTGAAATCCTGACCTGTATGATATTAACAGTTCACCTCAGAAGTTTACCTCAACATCTGAGTCTATGACTGAGGATCAAGAGTGGCAGAATGGTGAGATATCCAGTTGACAGCTGTTTAAAGCTTTTTTGCTTCCTTCTGCATGTAGCTAAAAAAGTAATTTTCTTTAAATTACTACAATAGGCACAATATACAGTTGTTCATTGATTAGCTGTTTTGGTGATTATTTTTGTCTGTCCAGCCTTAAAATACTGAATGCAACAAAAATATTAGAAGTCCAGTGTGCAGAAATAAGGATCATTTAATTTAGGCTAAATAAGACACCAACACCAATATATCCTGCACTTAAGAGAATACCCTCTGAATGCTGCAGACAGTACTGTTTGAAGGTCGAAGAAGATAACTTGCCTCCTGAAGTTGCAAGGAATTTTAGAAATGTATTAGACTTCTGTTGTTGAAATAAATCTTGTAATAATGTTATCCAAGCTAACAGGAGACCGACTTCAATCCTTTAGTCATACCACTTCTTGCAGACGCAGTTTAATCTGACTTTGAAGAGGGAAAATATTATCATAGCTAAAAAAGAAACACTATCGCAGTATCTGCAGTTTTGACTAGTAATGCTTCAGCATTGTCTTTCCTTGCATCTGATACTATAGGATACATATTGTATCCTCTGGCCAAAATAGAATACCGTGTACTTTTTGGACATGTTGAAAAATTATGTAGTGCGAAAATCGCAACTTAGAGACATGATATAAACTATAAATGCCACTTCTACTAAATAAACATAAATTACCAAATAATACCATTACTTAATCTCATGCTATGCACATATCCGCACCAAAAAAGCCACTCAACTTAACATGCCAAATGCTTAGAGGTGCTCCAGCTAACAACAGCGTTTAATTTTTTCTGATAAATTTAAGCAAATAATTATCTGACCACTGGGGGCCTTCACAGACTCTGTATAGAGCACACGTGATTAAAGCCACGACAGTGATGCAAATACCAAATGTAACTTTTTCCATCTGTATGCAAAGGAGGAAAGCATCGAATTCTGCTACAGAATTTGATGCTTTGCAGAATGTTATTATTTTTTCAGCTTTGGACACACATGAAATACATTTTTAAATGGGGCAACATTTATAGCAATGTAAGAAACATTGTGCTTGAAGATTTAGGGTTACACTTGTTTCTAAATAGAACATAATTTGAGTGAAATGGATGAAACAAATATTGAGCTAACTGTATATATTTATAGAAACAGAGCTGAGCTCAGTGGGCTGCAGTAGAGTTAGCAATTTTAGATGGAAATTGTGCAGTAGGGTCTAAATACTTTAAATGCAAACTCACAGAGCTTGAGCAGCATCGAGCATCATATCTTTTTATTATTGCTTCTAGCCAGTGATACACATGAGACAACAATCTATGTAAAGAATCAAAATGCACTGATGTTCAGGATGAATTGTAGAGCTGGTGTACATCAGCAGCATAGTAATTTACAGATGTTTATCTTACAAGAATATTTTGAATTTGACTGTTAAGCAACAAATTAATTTCTATGTTTGAAAAGGGATTTATGTTTCGCAAAGAAATTAATACAAATTTCAAATTAAACAAATAACTAAAACAATTTCTCCTGTTTCCCTACAGTTTCCTTTCGCAGTCATGCCAGTATAAGTGTAAGTTTTAGAATTCAGCTCTCCTGACAGCATTTTACCCTGCCTTTGCACTCTTTTAATACCTCACTAGTTCAGAAATCATTGCCAGGTCTGTTCTGTGTTCCAGTGATTTTTCAGTTAACTAAACCACTGCCTTCATCCAACTATAGTTTGTACAACTTAGTTAAAAACATGAATGTTTCATGTGCAGGTAGCCAAAAGAAGTAAATCTTCTCCAAATCTTAAAGCCAAAATAGCCATGCAATTGTTTCCATGAATAATAATATATGAGACATTAAGGTATCTTTAAACAAGAAAATGCAAGGAGTGGCAGTTTACCCCAGAATAGAATAAGACTGATCATGTTGGTTAATTTTAGGATTGGACTCATCTGACATTTTGCATTTACTGTCCACAGCCTGAAGACAAGATTATTCTGTCACTGTCAGCTCAGAGCTGACTGGCTCTGCCAGGGTGATATCTGCTACAAGTAAAAAGCTTGATGTTATCGAGCTTTGTCTCATGAATTAAACATATGCAGTTGGCCTTATCGAGCAATGTTTTATGACTTTTTTTTTTCTCTCTTATGTATTCTTTGTTGTTCATATGGATTCATACTAAACTAAATACCTAATTATGTTAGGAAAGTGTTTCCGATAAATGATATTAAGGGATCTTTCAAAGGTTCAAATTAGCAAGTAAACAAAGTAAATTACAATTCCTATTCCCATAACCAACAATAACATCCAGAGAGGTCACCAATGTCTCCTAAGAACTCCCTCAACAAGGAATGGAGATATGAATTGTGTGACAATGAATAACTGACAATGAATGAATGAATAAAAGAGCTACTGTGTGGCAATTTTTAGATGCATCTCTGCTCCAACACATCTAAAACAAATGGTTGAATTACCTCTTCAGCGTGTCAAGTCGTCAAGTTTGGCAAAGGCCTGGTAACGAGCCGTTAATTTCATTCGGGTATGTTGGAAAAGGGATTCATGTAAAAGCTGTAGGATAATAGCTAACGAGGACTGGAGTTGGACACCTCTGATCTAATGGTTGTTTCATATTAACAAAAACAGTGTTACACAGCGCTAACAAAACCTGTTTATGTAATCTATGCAGGATTACTTATTGTCCTGCAGTGTTCAAGGTGTGGAATAGTTTTTTTTTTCTCCAGAGTAAAATTGTCTTTTGGTGTCTGGTGGACACAAAGCCTTATATGCAAGCCTCCAAATGCTTGTCCAGGGCGTTGGACAAAAAGTAAAAAAAAAATAACCAACGTACCATCTGAAGAGTTAAAATTCCCAGTCTGAACATGGTTCAGTCAAATCACTTTGGATCTCAAAAGACATCATTTAGGTTTTGACTAATTCCCTTTAGAATTAAGGAACAATTCTAAGGAACAATTCAGACTTGCCCAGAATCAATAAAAGAAAAAAAGGTTATTTGGTGATGAAAACTCATTTTCTGTCAAACCCCAAAAGTGTGCTCTCGGTAGCTTAGCTGTTGCTTCATTGGGATTATTTGTCTCCAGAGACCATTCACTGCACAGTTTAGGCCTAAGGCAGGAAATAAATGACTCCAACCCAATTCTGTCACAGCTGTAGCATGTTGTAAGGATTGCTAACTCCTTCCATCAAAACTCTCGCATTTGTTGTGGTGAAGTTTGTTGTTCTTAGATCCTACTTATAAGTTTCATAAAAACTCCTAGAGCCGTTAGAGTGTGTTAACACTGAGAGGGAAACAGTTTGTCATCACACCAAAGTTTTACATCCTGGTCAATCAGTATGATAAATCAGTAACTGGCATGATCCCAGTGTGTGATTAGTGTATTTTCTGATAGAGGATCTCTTGTGGACGACGTAGCTGCCTGCTGCATTCTGGACCCCTGGTTGCAGTCTCCTAATCAGCCTTTCTTGGTAGAGTCAAGCCCAAGTAATCTTAACGTTGAAATCCCTTGAGTATTTACCTTTCTTCTGTGCAAGGTTATCTGTGTTTTTCTGATTACTTTGTGTAGAGCTCACACCCAGTGTTCTCTGTGCCTCCCACGTTGAACCTTGGGTTGGTTTCCATGTCAAACCTTCTCTATGACAGTCCTCTACTGGAAAATCCATCCACCCTCATCCAATGCATCACCCCCGCCTCCAGCTGTCACCTGCCTGCCTGCTTTCCAACACTCTGTGCGGTTTTTGTCAGGACCTCCAATCTTCATCTGGTCTACTTTATGAAACTTTCCCCTGGGACATTAATCCTTGTTCTCTCAACAATCCACCAGGATCTCATTCCCCTTAACTCTCTGTGCAAACTCCGAAACAGTAAGCCATTTGATTACCTTTGTTGGGACCTCAGCCATGGGTTACAACATTTAAAGGCCAGTAAGAACTTTTCTGGAACTTTCAAAATAAATCGCATTAACCTACTTCCAGCACAGCCAGGAACAAGAAGGGAGTAACAGCGGACTTCCCATGATGTCACTGTTTGAATAAAAAGCCCACGTTCCAACATACAGATCTCTTTCCATGCGGATTCCAGACGGAACCGGACAGGAGAGGCACCAAACAGCAGTTATGTTTCAGACATAACTCTTCAACTTGGATCCAGAGTGACTACGATCACATGCAACAAAGTTAAGTAATGATTTGCTGTTCGAGTATCTGGCATTCATTCATATAAAGGGTGTAATAAGACAAGCGTGACTTGGCTTTTCTTCTGAGGCCTCCAGAAGCAGTCCTAATCGAAGCGGATTTCCCCACAGCCTGGAAAAGAAGGCCAGGACCGCATTGTAGCGAGAGCTGCCCCGCCGCATCGTGGCCACTCAAGGAGCCAAACGTGCCTTTGTCGTACGGTTCGGCCGGGCTGGCAGAACGAGCCGCCCCACCCCACAGCTGGATGTTTTTCCTCAATGCCCAGGACAACTTCTCCTCAGCATGGTTGACATAAGAGGTAGTGTTTGGGCAGAAAAGATTACAGTTTAGTTTTTGAGGTACAAAAATCTCAATAATGTCCGTTTATGACGTTGAGAAACTCAGCTACAGTAAGTGCTAGCAGACTAGCACTCAGCTAAGGATGTGTTCTGTGTTGTGTTTTTTTTTAAGTTAAGACAAACTTTTTTTAAAGGGTGGCTTTTAAACACAGAAGGCCTAACATGCCGTCCACGCTTATGCATTTCAACCCTCTTATTAGTGGTATTTTAAGGTATGCGTTTGACAAGCTTAAGCTTCTTTTGTTACCTCCAACGGCTAACAGCTAAGAACATGTGCTCGCCCACTTTATGAGTCAGCTGAAGATCATTTACCCAGAAAGGTTGTTGGTCCTCATTCAAAATATTTCCTTAAGTATTATTTTAACATTTCCTTAATAATATTTCCTTAAATATTATTTTACTAAACGTGATAACTAATTAAATACGATTAAGACCCATTTATCCAAAAGGTTTGGTTCTTATTCAAAATAATATTTCCATAAATATTATTTTAATACATAAAAACAGCTAATTAAACACCATTGGGAATTAGTAATCTAGAAGTTTGGTTTTATTTAGCAAATCATTCTTTAAAATGTTATTTTATTAAAATAATGTTTTATCTGAGCTTGCATTGTGAATGGTTGTTTGAAGGTATATCAATTATTGCCTAAGTTAGTTCCAAGACTAATGTAACTTCATTTCCAGATTCTTCTAGATAATCCTTAGTTCTCAAACATAAACATTGCGTGGTACTGTTGCATCACTCTTTTGGTCATGGTTTTCAACCATCTGTGATTCACTTGTTTGTATTGTACATAGCCCATTAGTCTTCCTTACTGTTTCATTTTGCTTGGTAGTTTAGTTGGGTTGCTTTTAGCATAGTAAATAGTTTGTTGATTGAAATATGTTTGACTTTGAGTTGACTTAATTCTGTTAATAAATTCTTGTACTTTTAGAAATTGTGCGAATTCATTCCATGTGTGTGCAGATTTTGCTGTTCAATAATGCCAGAGCTTGGCTCATGCCTTTCAATTTTGTCCTAATACCACCGCCTTATTGGGCTGGTATTCACAGGACAACCCTTAACAGACCGAAATATTATTTTATAAAATATTAAAGTATCAATATTAAATATTAAATAATATATTCATATTTATAATCACAACACCTTCTTGATTATTTGACTCATTCCTGTTCTGATCCTCCGCTTAATCCGACTGATCCTCTCTTTCTCCAGACGCCGATGAACCACAAACACAGAAGCCTTCCTAGTTTTACAGTTTTCCCACTTCATGTTGTAAATACACTTTTATTTGGATATATCCCGAGTCCAGAGTTTAATTCTGCATGTGGATTCAGGAAACTCTCCAGAAACATGACAGTAACATTAACATCAAAACATATGAACATTATAAATTACTTTTCCACAGCTAATTCTCCAGCAGATGACATAACTCCCTAACTCATGACTGATGGTAGAAACTCTACACTAGACCTCAAGCAACTTGGATTCTGTGCCTGTCCACTCCTCTTGGCTCTGGGACCTTGATTTTCAAATGAAATGGAAAATCTATTCTCATCTAAAAATTTACTTTGAATCACTGAGCATCCCGTCCTCTTTTCAGCCGAGGAAAACCACTTGTGATATTGTCTCTGGTTCTCTGGTGAGTGGCTTCTCGCAAAAAATAAAACAGTTGTTGCCCAGTCCTGGATACGTGGGTGTCAGCTGAAGCACTGCCTTCTGCTGCACTACATGTCTTATGAATCTCTTTGTTGCTTGTGCCCCTTTTTCCTACCGCACTTTTTCATTCCACTCAACTTTCCATTTATATGTGAACAGCCAGCTTCTTTAGCAAAGAGCTTTTGGTAGCTTTGGTTTTTAAATGACTGTCTGCTGGACAACAGTCAAGTCATCAGTCATCTGCATAATTATGTTGGTCAATACCATTATATTTTGCTATTTTAAATCATTCCTTTTATTGGTCTCATATAATAAAAGACCTTTTCAGAGTTTCAGCTTTTCCTTACCTGTAGGTCATAATTCTCAAAATTAACTCAAATACATGAAAATGAAATGAAATACTCTACTCTTTTGTAATAAATCTATATATTACAGTATATTATAGTTACATTTCTAATTGAGTATTGAAATAAATTGAGTGTTTGATTATATTCTTTCTAATTGAGACACACCTGTGTGCAGGACATAAAAAGAGTACCTGATAAACTGTACCCTTATGGAGTCTTACATGGGAAAAACACAAATTTACTAAAATACTGGGTAGGGGAAATGTATGTAAATAAACTAGTTTGCTGGTTTAAACCAGCAGCGGGAGCCTGTGAAGCACTTCATTAAAACTGCAGAGATGGGTCACTTTACTTTTGTCTCTTCACTTTACTTCCCTGTCGCTGTTTATAATCCCCCACTGTGCCTTCTTCTGGGTCCCCATGGTACCTGCAGAGAATCACTCTGATCTCCCTGCACATTTCACCTGGTAAAGTGCTGTTTTCTCTCTTCCAACATCCTCCTGAGCTAACCTCTATGTTTATAATGCTCAATTTATTTGTATTCTGCAAATATTGGACTATATTTACACACATTTCTTAGATCATTTTAATTTATTGCAAATATCACAAATTAAACCTCACAGTAATACAGTATCAACAGTATTTGCAAAAATCTTTAAAATACTTAATAAACATCGATCTTTACTCAGGTAAGTAGAAATTATTAAATTACAGAAGCCAAGGAAATTCTGAATTTAATTTGAGTCTCATAGTGAGAATATGATCACTTTGTTGAGAGATGCTGGTGACAGAAGCAAAACTATATGTAAATATAGTACGTGGTTAAAACGAATAACCTTTCAAGAACAGCTGTAAATAGTTTATCCACAAAAAACAATCTAAGGCAGCAGTTTAGCTAAATTACTACAAAAGGCTGTGTGTGCACTGGTTGGCTTCAATGACTGCATGGAAATTACTACTTTAGTATCAATATACTGTCTGAACACAGGCCATCTATAGTTCAGGCAAAGTTTTCACACAAACTCTGTTGTCGTCATTGGAGGCAGAGGGGATTAACCGGGTGCCCACAGTCACGCAAAACACATATTTATCAATTCAGGGAGATAATTGGCTGTGAAAACATCTGAGGCAGGGGATAACTAATGGACCACTAGTGAGAAATTATGATTAAGGCTTGTTTTGCTACCTTTATGAGCTGTAAATAATTTTGGCAAGTTGCAAATGATGTGATGCTGTTCTTCACAAGGATATGCCTACAAACCCATTTACATTAGGGTGTAAGATGCTCGGCTGCAGTATTGTGGACTAAGGAAATATAAGATTATTTTCTGGGAATTCTGAAATGAAAAACTCTCTTTTTACCTGACCCAACATGAGATGAACACTCATCACTCACAGCATTTTTCTGAGACTGAAGTGTCGCTGTGAATTGGGATCAGCTGTCTGCTGTGTGTATGCTGTAAATGTGTGTCAGAAAAAGCAGGTAGGCTCACTTGTTCAGGACTGCCACAGGTGTTACACACTTTTTTGTGTACTCATATCTTTGTCAAGACCTATTATTGGGAAAGTGCATCCCCCTCCACCCTGCTCTAGAGGTAGCCATTAAAATTGAAAGCTCATGCTGAGCTCAGCCTGCAGACAGGGATCTGCACGTAATCTGTGCAGAGTAGAGGCACTACATGGAAAGGAAGAGAAGCAGCTGGCTGGGGAAAACTAAAAAAACCTTCTGTAACTTTGTCTTTCACCAATCATTAAAGATGGATCCAAATCGGTATCAAACCCACTCGTGATGTTATTCTTAGACTAGATATCGGGATGAAGCCACCAATTCTTTTCTCGTTTCAGATTTCATTGTTCTCTGTTGCTGCAAGTCATATTTTGGTTGATTTTATACTAGTAACAATATATCCTACCAAGTTTGGATGCATTTTGTCAGATTGTTACAGTAAAAGTTGTAATTATCCAGGGTTTCTGCAGGGTCTTAAAAATGTAATAAGTCTTAAATTTAGTAATCTCAATTTAAAGCCTTAAAGAGTCTTAATTACATTTGAGACCTTTTCTATAAAAGGTCTTAAATTATGTTTACTTAGGTCTGAAATTAGTTTGCACTTTGTATCGTCATGTATTGCTTCATACATGTGTTGTAGTTCTGGCTGTAGTAATGTGTTATTGTACGATGTGATTAAACCACAAGGCCCATATTTCAGTGCAGAAATAAGTACTGTCAAAATCAGGGCCTCATTACATAATTGCCTAAGTTATATTTTGCCTTACTGTTACAATATCACAAAACATATAATGTGCATGCTGAAATTATCGTTTTTTCTTGTTTTCCTAAAATGTTCACTTAGGCGATTATGATATGAGGAAAGTAATGATATCTCAATATATGGGGCTACTCAGAGGGAACGTATCGTTGCACATGTAGTCTTGCCTGCAAATCTGAAAAAAGTTTATTGTTTTTTGTTTTGGAGCAGACATGACTGTGTTAGGTCCTCAGCAGTTCCAGCCCGGCCTGTCCCACACTCCCTGCTCCCTGCTCCTCAGCCTAAAGCAGGTCAAATTTTAGATGTGCTGAACACAACCAAACTACAGAGGGATTTTGAAAACAGATTGGGGTAATGTTACAGTGAAACAGATTATAAGTTTGTGTTTGCTGCTGAATATGTTTCATCAGTGGCTGCACACAAAATGCTTAAACTCTGAGGTCAACAGCATAGATGAGGATATATAGATATATTTTAAATACAGTCACTGAAATTTTTCCTCTAATCCTAAAGAAGCAATCTTAACAAAAGTTTATATACTCGCTGTTAATACTTTAAGTTTACCTTTTGTAGCTTTTTAAATAGACCCCCACACACCTATTTATTGAGGTTTTCAATGAAAAGATTTTACACCAACTGATATAAAAGGTGTCATAATGAAGCCTTTTGTACATTGTGCAGTGAGAGTCATGCAAAGTTGCATGACACTTATCAAAAATGCAAGATAAGAAATAAAATGTTTAGGTTACTGTTTGTTATTTACAGTGCCTTGCAAAAGTACATGGCACCCTTGAACTGGTCAACCTCTTGCCACATTTCAGGCTTCAAACATAAAGATATAAAATTAAAATTTTTTGTGAAGAATCAACAACAAGTGGGACACAATCGTGAAGTGGAATGAAATTTATTGGATGTGTCAAACTTTTTTAACAAACAAAAAAACTGAAAAGTGGGGCGTGCAATATTATTCGGCCCCCTTGCGTTAATACTTTGTAGCGCCACCCTTTGCTGCAATTACAGCTGCAAGTCACTTGGGGTATGTCTCTATCAGTTTTGCACATCGAGAGACTGAAATTCTTGCCCATTCTTCCTTGCAAAACAGCTCGAACTCAGTGAGGTTGGATGGAGAGCGTTCGTGAACAGCAGTCTTCAGCTCTTTCCACAGATTCTCGATTGGATTCAGGTCTGGACTTTGACTTGGCCATTCCAACACCTGGATACATTTATTTGTGAACCATTCCATTGTAGATTTGGTTTTATGTTTTGGATCATTGTCTTGTTGGAAGATAAATTTCCGTCCCAGTCTCAGGTCTCTTGCAGACTCCAACAGGTTTTCTTCCAGAATGGTCCTGTATTTGGCCCCATACATCTTCCCATCAATTTTGACCATCTTCCCTGTCCCTGCTCACGAAAGGCAGGCCCAAACCATGATGCTGCCACCACCATGTTTGACAGTGGGGATGGTGTGTTCAGGGTGATGAGCTGTGTTGCTTTTACGCCAAACATATCGTTTTGCATTGTGGCCAAAAAGTTAGATTTTGGTTTCATCTGACCAGAACACCTTCTTCCACATGTTTGGTGTGTCTCCCAAGTGGCTTGTGGCAAACTTTAAACGAGACTTTTTATGGATATCTTTGAGAAATGGCTTTCTTCTTGCCACTCTTCCATACAGATCAGATTTGTGCAGTGTACGACTGATTGTTGTCCTATGGACAGACTCTCCCACCTCAGCTGTAGATCTCTGCAGTTCATCCAGAGTGATCATGGGCCTCTTGGCTGCATCTCTGATCAGTCTTCTCCTTGTTCGAGATGAAAGTTTAGAGGGACGGCCGGGTCTTGGTAGATTTGCAGTGGTCTGATACTCCTTCCATTTCAATATGATTGCTTGCACAGTGCTCCTTGGGATGTTTAAAGCTTGGGAAATCTTTTTGTATCCAAATCCGGCTTTAAACTTCTCCACAACAGTATCTCGGACCTGCCTGGTGTGTTCCTTGGTCTTCATGATGCTCTCTGCGCTTTGAACAGAACCCTGAGACTATCACAGAGCAGGTGCATTTATACGGAGACTTGATTACACACAGTTGGATTCTATTTATCATCATCAGTCATTTGGGACAACAATGGATCATTCAGAGATCCTCACTGAACTTCTGGAGTGAGTTTGCTGCATTGAAAGTAAAGGGGCAGAATAATATCGCACACCCCACTTTTCAGTTTTTTATTTGTTAAAAAAGTTTGACACATCCAACAAATTTCATTCCACTTCACAATTGTGTCCCACTTGTTGTTGATTCTTCACAAAACATTAGAATTTTATATCTTTATGTTTGAAGCCTGAAATGTGGCAAGAGATTGACCAGTTCAAGGGTGCCGAGTACTTTCGCAAGGCACTGTATGTAGGGCTTAGATTTAAATCCAATTGGTCTTCCTAAAATGTCTTAAATTTAACTCAAACTTGCAGAAAGCCTGATACCTCCAGTAGCATATAGAATCTGGATGCTGACAGTCTAATCATGCATGTTTAGAGTCTATTAAACTGTCTTTAAAACTTATGTTAGGCTGCAAGGTCTGCTAAATGCCCCCATCCCCTCCCTCTCAACAGCCCATTGTTCAGATTGTGCACCTCTGCATCTGACAAGAATGTAAATATAACCATGCAAGGACCAATCTGCTATGTAAATATCAATCTTGCAAATATAAATACAACTGAAGATAGGGGCACAAATTACAGTAGTAAAGAGTTGTTTAAATCAGCTTATGCAATACCACGACCAAAAACAACACTAAATGTTAAAGTAAAACAGATCGGACTAAAAACAAACTGGATCGATGAATCTATACCTATCACTATGAATTACAGTTAAAATCAGGTGATTTTAACTGTCAGGTGATACTGCCTTTAAAAAGCTTAGAATCAAAATTTTTAAACAGAAATAAATTAACATGTACCAAATTCTAGTCTGGCATAAAAAACACATGCAAGAAGAAATAAGTGGTAAGTGTTGATGCGGACGTTTTAGAATTCCTTTCAAATATTCAAGTTAATGACCTGAATTGAATTAAAACCTGTCTCTTTTAAAGGCTTGGCACTTTCATAAAAACGTGAGGAGAGGACACACAATCACTCAATTTTAACTTTGTGTTCTTGCTTGTCTGAGGCATGAGATTTAACACAAAACTGATAAACACAAAAGATTTGCAGCGCAGATTGATTAACAGAGGAACAATGTGAAATGTGTAACTATCTAATGCATTGTGAAAAAAATGTCTCTTTGCTGTGTGGACATGTGAAGGCTCATAATTAAGCAATCAACTAATGATAGCTGGAACATTTGGCAGCTCAGTCTCACCGATTCAGTTTGACTCGTGAAAACATCTTGATAAATTCTGTTTTGAGTCTCCCCTCTGTGCAATTTCATTTACAGTTAAGTCAGGAAAACTTTCGCTTGGATGATGCCCAAAACATCTTGGACTCAGTTTGTGTTTTGACCTACAGTGCACAGGGGCAAAGCAATTCAGATATATTACATCTACAGGTGTAAGCTTGTCAATCAAACTAGACTGAGAAGAAAAAAACATCTTGGCAGAGGTTTAGATATGCCACTCAATTCTCTTTTCAGTATTTGCAATGGGTTTCATGCAGTTTCATCCATCAATAAACCTAAATTGTATCTTTTAGTGTTTTCAGAAACATTCCTCCTGCTTCCACTCCATAATGGAGCAACTTTCTTGATTAATAGGAATACTTATTTCATCATTAAGGCTGATTAATTCCATTAGTCTTTGGCACTTTAAGTCATTCAGTACTAGCTCTGAGCATCAATTATCTGCCATGGCAACCAGTTAAAAGTAGATACATAATGTGGCAGTTTAACAAATGCACATAAGATGATACTCAAATATACAAACCACCCAGTTCAAGCAGCTGAATCACAATGTGAAACAGCACTCTGTGAAATATAGCTCTCCATGTTTGCTTTTTAGAGCCCAGACATCATATATGCCTGTGTGCACAGACACGGTCTTTGGAATGGAAGCCATTGATTGATCTCACTGCATCTGTGTAGCATCTCCCCTCTCCTGCCAGCACAGCATGTAATATGAGACCGCAAGTTTTTTCTTTTACCTACAGCAATCAAATTCGGTTAGTCGAGATCCATGGTATAGATTTGGCTTCTCTAAGTGCCTTTCTCCCTGAGTACACCTCCCTGCATGCCATCATCCCCCTGATAAGAGCTTTAAGCATGATAATAATTACAACAAAATGTCTGAATGAACCAAATCCAATTACAGCTGGTAAATTATTATTACAGCATAGCTTGCAGAGTGGCAGAGCTCAAGTGTGCCCCACAAGTATTGGTACCCCGTGAACTTTTTAACATTTTGTCACGTTACAACCTCAAACTTAACTTGGTTTTGTTGGGAGTTCATAATTTAGAAAAATGCAAAAGTAGTCCATCTGTTTGAAGTAAATTTGTTTTACAAATAAAAATCTAAAAAGGTTTGACATGCATATCAGTTCAGGCCATGTGAGTCAATATTGTGTAAAACAACCTTTTGAAGTATGTCTCTATCGGTCTTACACATCTAAAGACTGGAATGTTTTGCTCATTCTTCCTTATAAAACAGCGCAAAGTGAGACAGATTAGATGGAGAGCATGTTTAATCATCAATTTCCAACATTTGCAGCAGATTATTATTGGACACATGAATATCTTTTGATCTAAACGATTTGGCTCGTTGTCCTGTTGGAAGGTGAACTTCTTGATCAGTCTTTTGCAATCTCTAACAGATTTTCATCCACAATTTCCCTGCATTTATTTCCTTCTATATCTCCAATAACGCAGATAATCTTCTCTTTCCCAGAAGAAAAGTATCCGCACAGCATGACACTATTTTTCAGATTATCCCTGGACTGCCGTGTTTCTTAGTAATCCTGGTCCAGTTTGTTTACTAATGCTCTTAAACTAAACTCTGAGGCCTGCACAGAACAGGCAGATTTATATGAAGATGAAAATTACATGCAGCAATAAAGTACAAAGTAATGCAATGTGAGAAATTATGCAAATGTTTAAGAACCTGCACACATACACAACCTCGAGAAATTGAGCATCCTACATTGATCTTCAATTTCCAAAGAAAATCGCTCGACTATATGAGGTTAAATGTGAGGGGACTGTAGGGATGATGGACTCTGAATTTATATGAGTCCTAAACTTTACCAGCCTTTGTCAAGCTTACATAGTGTAAAAAGGAAAACTCCAAAAGTAAACATTCAGTTAGAGTTGTGCATTGTCATTTCTAGAAAGTTTTTTGGGCATTACTGTAATGAAAACAAACAGGATTAAGTGGTCTAATAGTGGCAGAAATTATGGATTGCAGGTAGAGATAACTAAACAGCAACAGAGGCATGAGGGGGTGTTAGACTGCAAAAGACTTGCATTTAAATAAACAGAAAAAAACACTTATTTGTGGGTCTTTCTACTGAAACTGCATAGGGGTTTCTCAACAAAGGTAGGATTTCTTCAATCCAAGCTAAATATTTGTCCATTTCCTTATGAAATATAGCTCAATTCCTTTGGATTAGATCATATGTTAGCTTTCTGCAGGAACTTGCTTGTCTGTTCATTTCGCAACTAATATGTTGATTTTCTGTACAGTACACTGCAATAGGAGATGAAAAATCAGATTATATTTTACCTGTAGCCATTGTGACTGGTCACTGTGTCCAGCTGTCCAGGCATTGACCTTGCCCTGTTTGTCCAAACGAGCTTTTCCAGGTTCCCAAGTGAACATGTCCATGTTGAGTGTTCGGAAAATGCTGGAAGCTGTGACCTGATAATCCTGTACATGTCCTGACTTCATCCCCAGCGGTTCAGAACAGCCTTACAAGAACAAAATGAGACAGGTTTCTACCAAACTTTACAAGCTTGTACTACACAAAGGACGGGTTGTAAATAGAAACTGGCTATTCACCAGAAATTAATATTTTTCAGCTTTGTCAGCACTGACCACTTATAAACTTAAAAAATCCAGTTTTTTTCCTGATCAGTGAATGCACCACATGTAACTGAAACAAAGTCACCCTTACAACAGCAATCTTCAATGTGGATGCTGCCACTGAGTAAAGAAAACTCAAGGTGAATTGTTTTAATAATCAGTGAGGTGTAATTAGAGGGAGCACACTGATGTAAGAAGCATTTAAAAAATAAACTGTATTTTTAAAATTTCTATCTAATCAGTACTAAATGTTTATGACACTATTCAAGTAAATCACACTTTATGGCCTACTGCTTATAGAAAGTAAAACAAAAAATAATAATCTGCCAGGTAGAACTGCTGGGTTCCATAGTTTGTATCTTTAAATGTCTGCATGTCATGAACATGCTAGATTACGAAATGTTGGCAGAATTTTGTAAATCTTAAAGCTAGGGTAGGAATCTAGGGAATACACACAGAGGCCACTCCTTTTTAATACTAGCCATGCTAAGCAAGCTAATTATTAACGTAAGATGCTTCAGACAGTTTAATATATTGTCTTAGTTTGACAACTAATAAAAAAAAATATTTTACAGCGACTCTCTTTCATGGACGCAGCGTGACTTTTCTCCTAATATAAATAATCAGGGACAACCCACCAAATAAAGCCTAGTAAAAAAGAAAATTGAATGGTGTTCTTACTATATTTTTCCATATATGTAGTTCTTAAAGAGAAATCAAAATTGGCATTAGCAGGCTAAAGCTTAACAAAAATTAGCAATTGAATATTGGAACACATAATTCTGATTGGTACATTCAAAACATTAATATATGAAAATCATATACCTGTCAGCTCACAGCCAAGCAGCTCCATGCGTAAGGTGCAGTGCCTTCTGCAAACTTGAGGGTAGACACGCACATACTGGGCTTCAATGGGAGGTGTGAAAGAGTTGGCTGATGGAGCATTGTTATCAATATTTCCTCTGAAAATCTGCTGAACAGGATGAAACACCCGCAGATGAGGGCAGAGAAAATGCTGCAGCAGATCACTTTGCTATATTGCTGTCATTCTAGGTCAATGAACGAGAATTACTGGGAAAAATCAACAATTTCCTGCATCATTTAAACCTGATCATTCATAAAAACAGCAATATGTTTAAAATTAGTGCCCCAATAATTTTGCTAGACTGTCTTTAGAGTTACTGACAAAATATCATTTGACACTAAATCTATGTTTTGTGTAAAAAGTCAGTGTGCAATCATATTTGTTTCTTAAGTTTGCACAAATGCAAAAGTAGTTTTAACTATGAAAAGTTCAAGGACAGATTAACATAGCTACATCTTATAAATTAAATAAAACAAGAGCAGCCACAGATTTCTGTCAAGAATGACAGAATGCTGCGTGGCCAATTTGGAGGCTGTTCATCCCCAAATAGTATATAAATCTAATCTAAAATCCTGGAAGTGGACAGGGGTAAAGGGTAGTGTGATGGACCCTGTGTGTGTGAGCTAATTAAAAACCCATCTCATCATTGCCTCCACCTTGCCCGTTAAAATAAGTGAAGTTTCTGTTCTTTGAGTGAACATGCGTATGAGTATTTGTCTTCATTAATGTGTCACAGAGTAAGAAGCAATAAGCAAAAGGAGATGTGCACATGTCTCACCATATCCTCATCTTTGCCCTTGACTTTGTATGTTCTCCAGGTCTTCCCATCATCGCTGTATGCTACTTTGTATGACTTGACATACTCTGGGCTGCCGATACGTTTGGCACCTTGGGTAATCAGGCCTGTGACCCTCATTTTCCTCTGGAGATTTATCTGCACAGTTCAAGGACAACATACAAAATCATCAAATTCCTGCTTAATATATATATATATATATATATATATATATATATATATATATATATATATATATATATATTATATTATCTTATTGAGTGGGTCTGTACATGCTTATCATAACTTGTCACAATAAATTAGAAAGGTGTTTAATAAATCCCCAGGCAAAAATTTAAATATGAACCCTTTAATGATTTGTGTACACTTGTTTATTTATTTATATTTTAGTGACAAAAGCTGAATCAATCAACAGAGTGAGAAATAAATCTTGGTTTAGTTTTCTAAGTCTTTTTGTTTTTCGTCTCAAGCCTAGAAAGGCAAGTAAAAAAAAGTTATGTAGTCGTCTCATTTTTCTAAGTGTGAATTATTGTAATACCTCTTCTCAATTTTATTCAATTCAGTTTATTTATATAGCGCCAATTCACAACACATGTCGTCTCAAGGCACTTCACAAAGTCAGGTACATGCATTACAATTATTCCGAATCATTGAACAGTGCAGCCAGATTCTGTTATTTATTCAAATTGGATAAAAAGTTTGTCTATCTAAGGAAACCCAGCAGATTGCATCCAGTCAATGACTTGCAGCATTCACTCCTCCCGGATGAGCATGTAGAGACAGTGGACAGTCACTTGCGTTGACTTTGCAGCAATCCCTCATACTGAGCATGCATGTAGCGACAGTGGAGAGGAAAAACTCCCTTTTAACAGGAAGAAACCTCCAGCAGAACCAGGCTCAGTGTGAGCGGCCATCTACCACGACCGACTGGGGGTTAGAGAGAACAGAGACGAGACACAAAGAGAACAAAGAAGCACTGATCCAGGAGTACTTTCTATGGGAAGGAAAAGGTAAATGTTAATGGATGTAGCTCCTTTAGTCGTTTCACCTAGAAAGAAAGAACAGATAAACTCTGAGCCAGTTTTCAATGTTAGAGTCTGAAGAGAGCACATCGAGTTAGTTACAGTAAAAGCTCAGTCAGTAGCTATGTCTAGGAGAGAGAAAGGGTTAAACACTGAAAGACAGGGCAATGTGGATCATCGGTAGAGGGTGAGCATTAAGTTGTTGCCAGCAGAAGCTCGGACGATGCCCCTCTCCAGAAAGGTGTTACAGGTAGACACAGAGTCAGGCCAGGTGTAGCTTCTAGGAAGAGAAAAGAGAGAGAACAAAGTTAAAAGCTGAAATAACAGCAAATAATGCAAAATTGAAGAGTAGTGTGAGAATGAAGCGAAGAGGGTGAAAGTGGTCATTATGTCCTCCAGCAGCCTAAGCCTATAGCAACATAACTACAGAGATAGCTCAGGATAACCTAAGCCACTCTAACTATAAGTTTTATCAAAAAGGAAAGTTTTAAGCCTAGCCTTAAAAGTAGACAGTTTGTCCATCTAGAGCCCACTGATGGCCATTGTTATACTAAAAACCACAACGATTGGGATACCTCTCTCTGTCAGATTGACCATAACCATTGGAACCATTTCTGTCCACAAATGGTGTGGAGCAGCCAGCCAGCTAGGTGAAGGTGAGTGCAGGAAGTTATATTTTGTTTAAAAAATCTATAAGTCTGGTTTTAAAATATGTTTTGGGATGTTTTTAGATGGGAATTTTGACCTTAAAAAGCCATATATTGAGTCAGTCCTTTAAGGCTGCAAAGTGAGTTAGAGCTTGCTCACCCCGTGGAGTACTGCCTGATCTCAAGAGAGCGCATCATTTTACTTGTTTAATGTTTATAGTTGGTATATGTGACATATAAGGCTTTGTGAATGGTAATGAGAAGTAGCTGAAGTTAAAAACTACTGCTTTAAAAGCAGATTGAGCAGGGGGATGAACTCAACCTAAGTTCCTTTTCAAGCAAATAGGCCGCATGTACTGCAAACCTCCCCAAATAGGCTGCCATCTTCACAGCTTGCGTTATGTGTCTCCCCATATTTTTCCTTTTTTAATTGAGTTGAGTACACTATTTCTATTGAAGGAAGCCATCATTTATTGCTTTACTCATTAAGTAATTCATCCCACCATTTTACTCCAGATTTCAACAAGCCTCCAACAACCTAAATAGAAGAACAAGGTATGAACAATCAAAAACTGGACAAGTAACATACAAACGAACTTTAAACATAATACAGTCATTTTGACTTTCGCAATGTAGGGGTCTGTGAACTAGACCAGAATGAGCATCTCTGGTGATGCTCTAAGGGGAGATTCCTGCTCCCACACTTGGGATAGCAGGCCCTTGTCAGCCGCATGACAAAAAGTGAACCCTAGCTTGATTACACAGTAGTTCAAAAGAATATTGTTGTTCTTGTATAAAGTCACTTTTGAACTGTGCATACAACTCCCCAGGTAGAGAGAACAGGGAGTTGGAAAAAAAGAGAGGAGTTGTAAGATACATAGCACAGCTAAAGATTCATGTATGTTAATTTGCAGGAGTGGATGTCACTTGAAGGCTCTCAGCTTCTACTTGTAGCTGTCATCTCGGCTAACGGCGGATGTCTCTTTGTGCACCTCTTTGATTTCTTCCAGGTCAGCCACTGAATCTACTTAGGACTTTGTTTTTCTTTAGCACTTTGTGGGCCTCTTCTCCTTTAAAAAAACAGGTGAGGGTAGTCCTGGTCACATTATTAGATTTTCCTACCATTTGACCATTTCACTTCTATCGTCCGCAAGGTCCTTGGCAAGCTGAAGTCCATCTCAAAGGAGGCTCTCTACGAATGTAGGCACTCGCTCTTGGCCCCCTCTGAAATGCCTTAAGTCCTTATGTTTTTGCAGCTGGAGCAACTCTTCTCCATTAGCATATTTTCTAGCTGTATGTGCAACTTTAACATGTATGTCAGAACATTTTCCATGTTCTGAGTTCTTTCCTCTAGTTTTACAATGTGCTCTTCACTCAGTCTAGTATTTGCCTTGGAGATTTCTTCTTTGATTGTTTCTAATTGTTTTTTGTTTTTATGTTGAAACACTCTCAGCTCATGCAGGACTAACTCTAGATTGCCCATAGCTGTGGCTATCTCTCGATGGTAACTCCTCCAATATGTCTTAGATTTAGCCTCTGGCGTTAGTAGTAGAGCCCTCTTCACGTATCTTTAGGTGGTGTATTCAATCAGACATCCAAGTTGACGTCTAACTAATGTTTTTTGCCCCTTTCGAAATGCATAAATGCTTTAGTTTGTTTGGGGGTTTTACATGAAATTATTCAGGTTTCAAGCTTTTTCACAACAATGCTGTGAAACACTGTGTATTGCCACGCTGTCCCATAGGAAGTCCCTTTAGGTAAACTTTTAAGGAATACTTATGGTGCTTTTCTCTGTTAAGACCTGGAGCTGTCTTTAAATATACCTTTTCCTCTTTCTCTTCATCAATTTTGTGACTGCCGTGATTTTGGCAGAAGGCCATATTTCATCTATAACTATGGCAACAGTGACCTAGCCAAAAAAGTTAACTGTTCACAATTGCTTCACTTGATTTGCACATTTGTGGTGTCATGGTATTTGCGTACTTGCTTTATCAATGACAAACACAGGCACAGCAGAGAGTGGGCATAAAAGATGCACAAAAGTTTTCAAACGTCACAATTTCAGTAGATTAGGGCAAAAAAGTATGTCCAAGAGGCATAGTGTGATGATGCCATGACTGAAAAAAATACCACCAAAATAAACTAGTGAGGTATTATTAAGAGGTTTTTGAAAAAAAATATAATAGCAGTAATCAGAGTTACAGTGGCATTTTTTCAAAATGATGCCACTAACACTGAACCACTTAAACTACCTGTGACAAACTGACAGACAAGTGCTTCACTACTGAAACGGGCAATGTTACCAAGTCTCTGTGAAAGCTCAGTCTACATAGAGAATATAATGATGTTATAATTATAAATAACCCTAGCATCAGTGATTGGCATTAACAAATGCTCGTCCTTTGGCTTTAAATTGCAAGATGAAAAGATGCTTAAATGTCTAAGTACCATGATTAAATTCTGGATGGTGTCAGATAATATGGTTTCATTCAGATGGGATCCTGCATGTTAAAGTAGAGCATGGAAAAGAAGAGTGAAGCAGAGGTTTAGGTATGATGAAAGGCTATTTTATGAGCCCAAAATATTTGGTGAGATTAGAAAAGGCCCCTTTAAAACTATTGAGCGACTTGGGTCTGACCTGAATCCTAAATAAATCTTTTTGTGATATTCTGAAGAGGAAAGATAATAAAACACAAGCCCCTTCGGTAATAAATTCTTTAATTGGTATTGCATTTATCCTGCTGAAATGATATAAATGTCTATAATATTTTTCTTTGTTGGATACATAATTACATTAACCCCAAATTATATTTAACATTAAAAACTAAATCATTTTGATCATAGTTTTGAAAGATTAGTTTTTCCTTGCAGCCCATAAAAACAAATAATATTAACCAAAACAATTAAATCTATTCTTTTCCAACATCTCATTGTCACATAGCATGTTGAATTTGCTGCTGTCAATCAAAAACCAAATTATTTAGAGTCTGTAAATGAAGCACAATAAGAAAAGCTTCTGATTTCTTGTAGCATTTGCTTGCTTTTCATGTGTCTCTATTTAAATTATTTTAATAAAATTTCAGCTTTCCTGTTAAACTCCAAAAACAAGCCATTACGTCAAAATTTTGTGCAAGCTTGTTAGTCTTTATGCCATAATGTGACAGACTGGCAGCCTGTCCAAGGTGTCAACCACATACAGTATCTTCTAGGCATTCTTGAATAACTTATAGAGGGCTCCGCTCATCTCACATTTCACAGTATTTGATACCCAAGTTGACACAATATTTTCGCAGTCCATCTCCATTTACAAGATTGCATCAGCTTTCATAAATTTGTGAGTAATGTATGCAACATCTATGTTTTCTACATTTGTTGCTAACAATCTGTCATCGCTTGTTGAAAATTTTGCCATGTGGTCTGCGATTCTGGCAAGTTTCTGAACATGTGTGAAAGCCGATGTCAACTGAGGATGATTCTCATCTTGAGACAAAATGTAAAGGCCTTTGGGGATGGAGTGGTGCCTTGTTGGTGTGCTCACAGACAAATGGTTTGACAAAGAGCTAAAGTAAGCCCTCACCTCAAAACAGTAAAGACTATCTTTCAGCAATGGTTGCAACCCTGTACATTATTTAATTTATAAATTTATAAATGCATATAGCACTTGCAAAATTGACTGACACCTTGAGTAAATGTGTGAAAAACCTTAAAATAGAATTTTCTTTTTTTTAAAAATCCATTCTCTGATTTTACTAAATTTATTATATGGTAAGATATTGTTTTTATCAAAATCACTGGTGGCATAATTAACTGTAGAAGGGGTACTTAAGCGACAGCACTTCCTATTAGCACTGCTATAACATTTGTCAAGGTTTGTCTTAACAAACTTGGCAGATGCTGTTATCCAAATCAACTTACAAGGTTAGAGCTTTTAAAGAAAGAAATCTTTTAACATTTCTCTTTCCACAATCTATGTAGATCCGCCTGATTGTCTTACAATTTCTTTTCTTCAGATTCCAGATTTTGGTGTGGCGGACACTTGCTGTATTGATATGGAGTTTTGACGAAAATTCAATCTGAAAGACCCAACCCCTCCTCTGCTCCGTCCAATGACTCCACCATGCGTCACTGCTCCAGCCAAATAAGCATCGAGTCCGCATTTCCTCTTTAACCAATCACCATCCAAGGCTTTGCTTTAAAGATCTTCACTCACGGACTTCATCGCTCTTCAAGCTGAGCTGCGACCCTCCTCCTCCCCACCTCCACCATCTGGCTTCCTAGTTCCTCCCTATTTCCCTACCTCCTCAGGCCTCCACTCCACCACCAGTCGGATCCCGGGGGGAAGACATCTCTAATTCTATTCATAAGTTGTTCATTCAAGCTCACGTCATTCTCAATGTTCGTGTCTTCCTCCGGGGTCCGAGCGCCAAAAAATATTTGTAAATAAACTTCTCTAATCGCCACCTATGTTTCTTTTCATTGTGAGTCTTACAGGATTGAATTAACATATTTTTTAGATCTCTATCCTGCTGAAAGACCAGCTGATGACCCTTTTTCAGTTTTCTCACAGAAACGCCCAGATTTTTATTTTTAAAATCTTCTGGTGTTTCAAAGAGCTCATGAAGCTAAGAAAGCTTTCATAATTTCTGGAAGAGAATCAGGCCAGTACTATCATTCAACTTCCTCCATACTTAGTAGTGGGCTTTGGGTGGTTTTCCACAAATTAATCCTTTTTTTTTACCCCAACCTAGACTGGGGCTGTATTGTGTTTGTGTCACAAAGGTCATAGAGTAATCTAACCAAAGCAAATGGTTCCAGTTCACATCCCAGTAGAGTTTTGTTCTGGTTATTATGAACATTTTAATACTAAAGCTTGGGACACTTAATATGAAGCTAAATAATCAATGTAGACAAAAATTTACATAACACCAGTAAAAAAAAAAAAACATATTGTAATATTGACCTGCATTAGGCAAACCACACAATATATGTAGACTTATAGCGTGGTGTGTTTTTCTTAATATGTTTTTCAAGACAACAATATATGTAAATCCCAACAAAAATACTTTATATTTCTGTTAATTTTTGTGAGTGTTGAATCTATTTGTTTTTGAAATACATGAATGAAACTAGGGATGCACAATATGTATCTGTTTTAACATCCGTATCGGCTGATGTTAGTAATCTTTTAAAATATCGGTATCAGTTCCACAAGTAGAACTGGGCCAATATTAATAACCAATGTTAATTTCCAACTTGTTGCTATTTGCGTATGTGTTTTGGGCGGGAGAGGGGAAGAGGTTGGCCATGTAGCATTTATTTGGGCACGTGACAGTCATAGTGATAAAGTGCAAGATCGGGGGGGGGGTTAACTCAAGCCGAGAAGCAATGTCAGTGGTGAGTGTCATTGGAATATATATATATATATATATATATATATATATATATATAATATATATATATATATATATATATAATATTACATACATAGTACAGACCAAAAATTTGGACAACCCTTCCTTTAAAAGTTGTCCTTATTTTCATGACTATGAATATTGGTAGCTTCACACTGCGGGCATCAAAACTATGAATCAACAATGTGGAATTATATACTGAACTAAAAGTGTGAAACAACTGAAAATATGTCTTATATTCTAGGTTCTTCAAAGTAGCCACCTTTTGCTTTGATTACTGCTACGCACACTCTTGGCATTCTGTTGATGAGCTTCAAGAGGGTCACCTGAAATGGTTTTCACTTCACGGTGTGCCCTGTCAGGTTTAATAAGTGGGATTTCAAGCCTTAAAAAGGGGGGGTGGGACCATCAGTTGTTTTGGGGGCAGAAGGTGGATACAGTACACAGCTGATAGCCTACTGAATAGACTGTTAGAATTTGTATTATGGCAAAAAAAAAGCAGCTAAGTAAAAAAAAACGAGGGGCCATCATTACTTTAAAAAAGAAGGTCAGTCAGTCGAACATTGGGAAAAAACTTAAAAGTGTCCCCCAAGTGCAGTCACAAAACCATCAAGCGCTACAAAAAGAAACTGGCACACCGGGACCGCCCCCGGAAAGGGAAAACCCAAGAGTCACCTCTGCTGCGGAGATGAGTTTAATCCCAGTCACCCGCCTCAAAACGCAGGTTAAAAAGCGCTCAATTAGAGCAGGGCAAAGCCACACGGTTCTAGCAGCGAACACATCTCTGAACAACTGTTAAAGGAGACTGTGGAATCGGCCTTCATGGTAAAATAGCTGCTAGGAAACCACTGCTGAGGACAGGCAACAAGCAAAAGAGACTTTTTTGGGCTAAAGAACCAAAGGAATGGATTTTAGCCAGTGGAAACGTGCTTTGGTTGATGAGTCCAAGTTGAGTTTTTTGGGTTTCCCAAACCCACCGGTTTTTGGCGGGCAGAAGAGGTGAACGGATGGACTCTACAGCCTGGTTCCCCGTAAAGCCATGGAGGAGAGGTGTGATGGTGGGGGGGTGCTTTGCTCTGACACTGTTGGGATTGAAGGCAATGAACCATAGGCTACCACAGCATTTTGCAGCGGCACCCTTTTTCGATCCTTTTGCTTTTATTTGGACTCTATTTTTTTTTCAACAGGACAATACCCCAAACACCCCTCCAGGCTGTTTAAGGGCTTTTTGACCAAAAAGGAGAGTGATGGGGGGGGCGCGAGATGACCTGGCCCCCACAGTCACCGGACCCCGGCCCCCCCAATCGAGATGGTTGGGGTGAGTGGACCGCAGGTGAAGGAAAAAAGGGCCAACAAGTGCAAGCATCTCGGGGGAAACTCCTTAAAGATTTTGGGAAAACCCATTTCGGGCACCTTTTTGAAGTCATAAAACAGAATGCCAAGAGTGTCGGAGCAGAATAAAAAGCAAAAGGTGGTATTTTGAAGAACCTAAAAATAAAAGGGACATTTTCAGTGTTTCACATTTTTTGTTGTATAAAATTTTCCAATTGTTAATCATATTTTGATGCCTTCAGTGTAAAGCTACAATATTCATGTATGAAAATAAAGGGCAACTCTTTGAATGGAAAGGGGTGTCCAACTTTTTGGGCTGTACTGTATTATATCTATATATATATATATCTATTATATATATAATATATATCATATATATATATATATATATATATTTAAAATATATTATATAATATATATATTTTATATAATTATTTTTATATATAATATATTAAATATTGGTTGTTGGCCATGACAGCAATATTGATATTGTATAATAATATAGGCCTAAATTTTCATATCGGTGCATCTATGAACTGTACTAGGAGCATTGAAAGAGATGCATGCATAACACTGGGAGTTAAATTAAGGTGAACAAACAAAAAGGTTGTGTGGCCCAATTAGTTTGGATGGCATTTTTCTCAGAATAAAATGCACAACAACTTGCTGTATCTGAGGGACATTAGCCTTTAAAATTTCAGCAGAAGAAAAAAAACTGACTGAACAGTCAAGCCTAAGAAAGAACTGGATTCTAAGTCTGTTTCTTCCAAATTTTTTCTATTGGAAATTAAAAAAAAATAAACGCAACACTTGAATTACACATACAATGTACATATACAGTAAGGACCCTTTTGGATCCTCAGAACTCTGTTGACTTACTGCCATAATCATAGCATTTCTTCCCTCTTTTCCATTTTCTCCATAGAGACAAAAACCTTTTGCACGGATTAAAAGCCTTGTCACTAGAAGGCCACCGCTGAGCTAATTGTTGGTGATCCTTCACTGGTTAATGGCCACTCAGAAATGAACCTCTGTCACTTCATTGCTAATAGAGATTAATTTCCTAGTTTAAATGCAACATCAATGGAAGCATCATCCTTGTGCAGATTGTGTGTCTGCACATATGCAGGTGAGTATGTCATTTTGGGTGGAAAGAGTGACTTAAACTGCATTTTATGATTTGGGGTTGTTTGGTTTCTGTTTTTTTCTTATTTGTTTCTCACAGTTTTTGAATCATGCTTCTGCTTATTATTTTCCTGGTCATGCTTTAGTTTTTGTCTTCTTGTTCATGTTTTGTCAAGTTTGGTTTTTGGATTTGGTTATGCTTTAGTTTTAAGTTTTTCTAGTTTCTGTTAGTTTGTACTCATAAGTCTCTGTTTTGCTCCAGCCACGTTTTGTTCTGTCCGTCAATTATCTTTATTTGGTTCACCTGCTCCAAGCTAATCTCCTTACTCCACCTGGTTCACACTCCATATATACACACCTGTTCAGTTATTCATCGCGGAAACATTTTCAAACCATGCTCATGTCTAGTTCTCTCGATCATACTCATGTCTTGTTTTTTCAGATCATGCCATGCCTGTCTCGCCTGCCTGTTTCTGTTTTGTTCCTGCCTCCTCCGTGAGTGAGTTTTTGTTTTTTATTCATTAAATCCTTTTTTCACTTACCGTCATGCTGCCTGCTAGTCTGCATTCTGGGGTCCTCCATTTCGCAAGCCCTGACAATTACTTAGAATCTATTGCAAGAAATTAAAAAACAACCCCTGAGAAACACAGGTAACTCTGACAACTTTAACTCACTGGTTTAAACTCAAGCTGTCAGTTGCTCTTGGTGAGATTAAACATTGTTGCTAAATCCTTCTCATCACTTTACAGACCTCTAAATTAGCTAAATACCAGGAGGCTGAGACTACCAATAAAGTTCCCACATATGACTAAAAATAGGATCAGTTTTCTAAATTCATGTGTTAAAATACAAACACGATAAGCACTGATGAGTGCGTTATTATTTTAGTCACTTTATTTCTGTTACATGAATATTAGACCACATATAGTGAGTAAATTGCTTAAAAAATCAACTTAACTCTCTAGGAATCAGAACCTTTCTGCAACAGTAAGGCATACATTTTTAACTGTGGCAGATGTCCTTATTTTTCTACAGAGTGAAAATATGCATAATACAACAATAAATAAATAAAAACTTACAACAAAAAAAACCACATCGACAAATGAAGTTTTTTTTCCAGTAAAGACAGGGAAAGCACACTGGAGAGTTAAAAATGAACTCTTAAGACTTTTAACATTTGAACCTCTCTTAGCATGCATGAAAAGTTTCTGTGAGTATAAATGCTCAAAGTAAAATAAGCCTCTGAATAAGAGATTATGCATCAAATGTTTTTTGATCTCATTGTCGAGTAATGTTCTTGTTTTCACATTATGATTCATGTGGTTTTGCCTTCCCTAATGTCAGAAGCACATATTCAGTATAATTTCACCATCATTAAATGGACTGTTATTGGCTAAGATTTCTATGCCTCTGTCCGTGTTGAATACAGTTGTAAACACTTAAAAAATTCAACCTGGTATTTGCAATGAAAAATGAATGGCCTTTTATCAAAGAAGGGTAAAAAAAACATGTCACAGAATTATACAAAAAAAAAAAAAAACTGCTAAAGAGTAGGGGTGGGTGATAAGAAATAACATCATGTCATGTGAAATTTATTGTCATGACAATAATATTTATATTAAAAGTATTTAAAAATAAAACTGCGTTTTTGGCTATAAACCAGAGAGGTCATCACAAAAGGTCTCCCCGCCAAAATTCACAGGAGAAGTGGACCCCCCCGTTATACGACCCCTTTCCCATCTCCCCACTGAGACCAGTTTTTGCTTTACTTGATTCTGATAACGTGAAAGGAGCTCTTAAGATCGGGATCCAAATGGCTCTGACATCTTCTCCATTCAACACTCAATGTGGCCGAGGCCCTGCTACTGAACCAACATCTTCCAAATGCCGCAGAGCCCCATCACCTCCTAATCTATCTCCTCCTAATCACGACCTTCAAATCACTTCTCTGTGATACAGTCTGGGCCCCAGTGGTAACTATCAGAAATGAGCATGTCCAGGAAAAACTCGGGTCCCAAATAGGAGAAAGTTTTAAAATCTCTGTGCTTATACGTGACAGAAAGACCAAAGCGAAAAGGATAAGAGACAGTAATAAACAATCAAAAAAAAAAACATAAATGTCAGGTACAACCAGACACAGAGTTAATATCAGCAACTAAGTCATATAAACTGGCTTTATTGAACATTAGATCTCTGTCAGGAAAATCATTTTTAACCAATGATTTCATTACTGACCACGATCTTGATGTTATGTTTTTAACAGAAACATGGTTGCATGAATTTAATGAAGCTCCCATTCTGATAGAGTCGACGCCTCCGAACTACAGTTTTCTTTGTGAGAGCAGACAGCAAAGAAAAGGTGGAGGGGTGGCCACTTTGTTTAAAGATTTACTAAAGTGTAAAAAAGTATTTCTGGGCAAATTTGACTCTTTTGAATATTTGGCTCTCCAGGTAAAGAGCCCGGTCCGAACTATGTTCTTGAATATTTACAGGCCTTTTTCAGTGATTTTAATGAGCTTTTATCTGTGATATGTGTTGATTATGACTGTTTAATTATTGTGGAAGACTTCAACATTCACATGAACAATCCTGAAGACAGACGTGCAATAGATCTATGTGACACTCTTAGAAATTTTGGTTTGACACAACATGTTAAACAGTAAACGCACAAACAGAGACATATTTTGGACTTTATCATCACTAAGGGTCTAAACATTTCCAAGGTGTCTGTAACTGATATTGCTCTATCTGACCACTTTTCTGTTATTTTTTAAAGCATCATCTCCAATGGCTCAGTTTGTCATACAGACATTATAAGAAAACGCAACTTTAAGGACGGTGCTGCTGAAACCTTTAACCAGATTTACTCTTCGACCTCCACTTTGCCCTGTATCACTGTAGATGAGCTGGTAGACAACTTTCATTCTAAAATCTCAGACATACATTGATTGAGAATGACGTGAACTTGAATGAACAACTTATGAATAGAATTAAAGATATCTTCCCCCTGGGATCCGACTGGTGGTGGAGTGGAGGCCTGAGGAGGTAGGGAAATAGGGAGGAGCTAGGAAGCCAGATGGTGGAGGTGGGGAGGAGGAGGGTCGCAGCTCAGCTTGAAGAGCGATGAAGTCTGTGAGTGAAGATCTTTAAAGCAGAGCCTTGGACGGTGATTGGCTGAAGAGCAAATGCGAACTCGATGCTGATTGGCTGGAGCAGGGACGCATGGTGGAGTCAATGGACGGAGCAGAAGAGGGGGTGAGTCTTCCAGATTGAATATTCGTCAAAACTCCATTAACAATAATTTTAAAAAGCCATAAAGGGAATTATGTGGGCTGTTTTTTTAATTTCTTTGCAATTTAGAGACAAGTCTTATCAATTAATGTAATTGCATGCTGCATACTCAGAACTCAGAAATAAGAGGTATTTTCTGTAGCTGTGCTGCAACTGACTAGTTCATTTAGATTAACAGTGCTGAAGTCAACTAATAAGCAATGACAACTTCTACTGTTTAAAGTTTATATTTTCCATAAAAGGCACCTAAGATATTCACCGACCTGTTTTTAACAGGCAGAGGTATTGTTTTATTACAACAGCAGCCTTCTGGTAAAAAGAGAACTGACCTCTTGGTAGATAGCATCTATCCATTTGCATTGTTAAGACCGCAAATTATTTCCGTATTCAGACTAATCATGGTGACATTCAAGACATTGCCCACACAAACATGAAAAGGTCAAGGGGATAAGAGCATAAAAATCCACTATTTGCTGATTGTACACTGACATTATAACTGTAGAAGAAACTGCAACATTAGTCATATAATCAGATTGTCCTTGAAACTCCATACAAGACTTGTGGCACTGTAGTGGTAAAATACAGGACAATGGAAAATGAGTTTTATGTTTTTAGTTTTCTTCCCCTTTGTCTTATTGACAGCATATTTGGTGTGTAAAGTAATAAAACCATACCTGTATGTAAACAGATTCTTTCTACCATAAATTATTCCTGAAAGAGCAAAAAGTAACCAAAATCTGGACAAGGTTTCAACATAGTCGTCACTTGTCACATGCAAACATTTAGCCAAGACGTTTTGACATAGAAGCGTTTCTAAAGTTCAAATGTATTTAAAGCCATGAATAAAAAGCCCAAATGTAAACATGGCAGGGATGTTTTGTTAACAATATTTTCCCTCCCATCATATCATTCTGTTATAACCCTATCCCTTCTCCTCCACCCCAAAAGCTTTAATCTTGTGGAAAAAATGATAAAAATCAGAAAGTTGTTGCAGTAAATAATAAGCGGTTTTTGTGGTTCTCAACTAAAAGTGTTTTCTATATACTTATTTATGTTCTGCATTGGCTGCCACAGAACCGATGCAAACTGATGAATACCACACAGTGCAAATCAGGTTACTGCTCTAAGCATTTACTGTGCTCAGCACGTAGGGAAAAGAAAATTCTTGGACCTTGGATCCTTGTTCAAAAGCATTTATTCACTTTCTGTCATGCTACATTTGTAAAATAAAGCCTAATAGAAATGCTTTCTTTCAGGGTCACATTTGTGCCACAGAAAATAACAAAATTGTTTAATATTCTACAAAATTAAAAGGTGAAAAGATCCTAAGACAAAAAAAAATAATTTAACTCTTTGGGACAGATTTGACTTGCAGCTTTGTGATTAGCAAGCACCCTATTTTTGGTGTCAAAAAGATTACAGTTAGATTAGCTAAAGATGTTTCCCTCTATGCTGGTGCCTAAATGGATAGGATATACATTTTTTTTAATTTTGTGTAGCATTTACAGTCCTATTGAATAAATTAACATATGTGGTCAGATGAGGCTCAGTTTTAAGATTGAAATTAACACATATCACAACCTTTAGAAGGTATTAAAACTTAACTTAAGACCACATTTCAGTGTTAAACATGATTTTTGATCGGTCTTTTATTGAGGCCAATTAATATTGTAATCTTAAATGTCATATTTTGGAAAATCATCATAATTAACATAGATTAAAGGCTTGAATACAGTCCCTGTGTAATTAATCTATATAACATGTTTCACTTGGTGAATTGAGTTATTGAAATAAATGAACTTTTCAAAGATATTCTAATTATTGAATATGACTGTACATTTACAGGTTTTCTTTCCTGGGACAGCAACATTTTTAACCACATGGTGTGACTTGTAGGTTAACTTGGAGAAATTTGCATCTTCCATAACCAACTATTTTAGACTAATGCTAAGAAATAACATAATTCATTCATTTATTTATTCATTTATTCATTTATAAAGCACTTTATAAACCAAAGTGCAGCCAAAGTGCTGTACAGTGGAATAAGAAATAAAATAAGATAAAAAATAACAATATAATAAAAGGAATAAGCAATGCAATACAAGTTTGACAATATAAGCAGTAAAATTAGCAATTTAAGGCATAGAAGAAATAGGGACTGGCCTAATGGTCAACCCCTCTGGAACTCAAAGCCAGTTCAACCTGGAAAGACTCACATAATGGAGAAACAACAAGAAGACGGTTAAAGAGTTTATTAATGAAAGATTATTTCTTTGACCCTCTGACCCCTGAAGAATACGTGAACGCTGAGGATGAAATGAGTTTGAATAAACAACTTATGATTATGATTAGGTACGTCTTCCCCCTGGGATCCGATCCTGGTGGTGGCGTAGGCCTTGGTATGGAAGGAGTTGGCAGCCTATGTTGGAGAATGGGTGGAGGAGGGTCGAAGCCCAGCAGAAGAGCGGTGTCTTCCATGCAGATTGTCTTTAAAAGTGATGCCCTGGGAGATGATTGGCCAAGGAGGAGTGCGGACCTGCCGTTGATTGGAGCAGCCAGAGAGGAGTGATTGGACGAGACGGGGTGGTGAGTCTTCCATGTTGAATTTTCGTTTAAACTCCATATGAGATTTAAAATCATTTAAAGTTTATGACCTCATAGAAAGAGGGAGACTAATCCAGAATTTAGGAGCTGCAGCTGAAAATGCTCTGTCTCCCCTGGTCACAAGCAGAGTCCTGGGAACAACTGAGGGCCTGATCCTCTAAGATCTCAAATAGGGGGCGCTAAATTGCTTGTACAAAAAAAAAGAAACTGCACGTGCAATAAGAGGGCGTGTTGCGTGCCATTTTCAAAGATTGCGTGTGCAATGGATAACAGGTGAAAAAAAGATGCAGACCGCCCTATTTAAATGAGGAAAATGGCGGTGCCATTGCTCCCAGTGGAACTAGAGGAAAAGCAAACAAAAGCTGTGTTGCTTGAAACCTGCAGGGGTTGTTGCGCTGCATCATTATAAATGATCCAGTTGCTGATTTTGTTTTTCCTGCTGTTCCATACTGCTCCTGTTTTTGGACTGTTGCAGTTAGTTTACTTTTGTCGTCGCTATTCACAGCAGCACGTTTGTCATCGCAGCCTCTGCCCTGATGAGATTATCTCTCCCATCTGTTTATTTGCGCAGGGAGCCTTGAGTGTGTAATTGCGCATTCAGAAAGCTGAGTTTGAAGTTGATTTGCGAGCAGTTGCTTTATGTTTGTGGTCCGGACGGACCCAGTGAGGCAAAGACTACATCCATCTTAGCCTTTAATCGGAATGATGGATTACAGGCTATTGCACAGGAGGACAGAGCTGTGTCCAGAGTGGAGCGTGCACCCTCCGCCATCGGTGTGCACATGGGCCAGCTGGTCTAGGCTGAGAACACCACAGCGTGCACAGTTTATTAACTGTGTAACTCAACATAGCTCGCAAGACTGGCTAATCAATATTAACAATAGAAAAGACAAACATGTCTGTCAATTAAATTCCTAGAGGTTGCCTCCCTTGAACTTTTAATTATTTTCGAAGACTCACCGTGTTCTTTTTTGAGAGTGTTTGAAGAGTTCATCATAGTTTATCATAAACAGCCACAATATTCAACCTGAACCTGAGCCTAATATTAGCAACATAAAAATTGTTGTAGGGGTTGGCTCATGTATTTTTATTATTTTTACTTTTGACGTCCCAAATCTGTTGGCACATGTACAGAAGATTTTCTCTCTACGTCGTCTGTCATTCTATCTATGCCTCCTTCTCGCCACAGTGATAGCAGACATTTTTGCATTCCAGTTTGCACCTGCATTTCAAACGTGCTAAATCTAGACGCAACTGCACCCGCAAACCATTTCAGATTTAATAAATTGCGTTGCCAGTGGTAAAAGATTACATTTGCATATCCCTCTCCTATAAATTTGCATGTTTGGGTCATTGTCATATGTTTTGAAAATTCATGAAGGCAAACACGCTAAAAAGTTTGCATCCGCTGTTCAGCTGATTTTACACATGCAATCCGATTAGCAGCTGGTTTGTAGATCAACTTTCCAGAAACAAACAAGTTTGCGTGTGGTTTTGTACATGCAAACCTTTTGAAGATCAGGCCCTAAGAGATTTGGTCTTGAGATCCTAGAGTTCTAATGGGGATGTGTGGAGCTTGAAAAGGTAAGGAGGGGCCAGAACATTTAGATATTTAAAAAATAGAAGTGAAGTCTTAAAAGAAGAAACATGCAGCCAGTGGATGGAATACAAAATAGTTATGCTCCTCCTTATTTTCACACCCAGAATCAAAGTTTTTAAAAGTTTTTTTAAAAGTTGGCACCAAACCACTCAATGAAGTCTGATAACCCCTTTTACTGTATGTGAAAGTATACAGTTCTAGGTCAAAAGTACTCACTTTTCTATTTTATTGGGATAAGATAAGATAAGATAAGATAAGATAAGATAAGATAAGATAAGATAAGATAAGATAAGATAAGATAACTTTATTTTCCATCACCTTTTTGAGATGGAGATTTGTCTTTGACATCTGATATAAATAAGCACCCATACAAAATACATAGATAACAAAAAATAGACTGTTAGCTTCAAAACTAAAAAGAGCCGGCGCTCCCATTTGCATATCTATTTTTAAATGCCTGTAGAATTGCAACAAAATAAGATATAGCAATATATCAATATTTTTTTTGCAAATGAAACCAGACAGTTCAACTTAAATATTCTCCTCACAATGTGTCCCAGAGCGCTGTTTTTTCTCCAGAAACATTTGCAGAAATCCAGTAAAAAGCATCAAAAACAAACATTATAATCCAGACTGGAAGTGATGTCATTTGATGGGTCTTTTTTCCAGGGAGTTGTAGTTTTTCTGTGGTACATTTCGCTCGCACTTTCGCTTTTGTCTCGTCTTGTCTTTTTGTATTTACTGCTCTTTAACAAAGACACACACGCACACACACTCAACACACACACACCCGCACACACATTTATGGAGCCCAAAAAAGCAGGACCCGCCAAACGATATTTTACCTCGCTCAAAGCTTTGGAGCTTATTACAGCCATGGATGAAGCCAGTTTTCTGTCCACTCATCTTTGATGAAGCTGATTTTATTGACGGAATAGATCCTTCCCATGACATGTATGTATATATATATATGTTTATGAACTATTACTTGTTCTGAGTTAGAGAAAAGTAAGGAAATTATTCAATTGAAACATGTTTACGCATGATTATTTTATAATTCGTGCTATGGACACATCTAAGACAAAGTGTAAGTTTTTCTGTGTGTAGTGTTGATGATGAGGAGGAGGAAGAAGAGACCTCCTGCTCCCCTGAAGGACCCAGTGCTTTGGAGAAAGGCAGAGGGAGAGGAAGAGGAAGAAGTCAGCCTTCATGAAACAGGAGCTGCAGCAGTCGTTCCACTGGCAAGCAAGTAATCGTGAACAGGAACTGTCACAAAGCCTATAACAGCTCCACTGGTCAAATTGAAAGATGTTTGACTCTGTGCCTGTTAGCATTATGTGCCTGATGTTGTTTATTGTTAATAGTTTTTTGATGTTCATTTTGTTTTTTTGCATTCTGCTTTTTTGTATCTTGATAAAAACACAATTCGAATTTGTGTTCATCTGTTCTAAAGTTTCAACACAGTAAAAATTATAGATTATATTTTTTGTCTTTGAACTTTTTATTGTCTTAACATGGTCTCATAAGCATACATGTGTGATCATAGGTATCTGGCACTTGTAGATTTGATTGCATTACTGTAAATAGTTTATTTTAATGTACATATCTTTTGTCAAATTGTTCACAATATACATTTTATTTCTGTTTTTGTATCTGTTTATGAAAACTAGTGTATTTCAAAAATGAAGTTATGGACACAGTCAAATAAATTTTCTGTGGTTTGAAAGGGTTTTGCACAAATTTTTTACATTACAATTTTTGACGGATATGATATTTCTGTATTTAGGAAAATTTGTGTAAAAAACAATTTTCATTTTCTGGTGGTTAATTGCACTTTTTAGCAATTTATTTAGTTAATATGGACTAATTATATAAGCCTTATTACAATTTGGGATGTAAGGGTTATATTGATGTCTAGCAAATTAAAATGCACAAAAATTTCTCTACAGCATGTAAAAAATTAAAAATATGCTCTGGGAACTTCTATGGTAGATCATAAACGGTAAAAATAATATTGCTAAAAACAACAGCTTCATAAACTCAAGATACTGAATCGATTTAAAATAACTGTATCATTACAAAAACAATAGTGATCTAATCAATGTGTGTCTATTTAAGCCATTCTTTGTTTAGAATGAACACAGCCGAGGGGATGAATGAGTTTTTATTGCGGTTTGTTTTTGTTAGTGGGACCATCAGTCTCTTACCAGATGGCAGCAGCTTAAAGAGCATTGCAGGGACTGTGTTGGATAATTGTAAAACTGAATTGGTTTTTTACTTCAAAGCATGTTTGCGTAGATCAAGACGATACATTTGCTGGTGAGTGATTTTCTTGCAGCCCTGTTTGACTACCTGGTTCAGCTTGTTCCAGTGTCTGTGGGGACTTTCCAATACCAGTAAACTATATTAAAGGACAAGACACTTTCAATGAGTTCCCTATATACCAGTTGCAACCTGTTTACTGGAATTGAAGCCCCTTAGCTCCTCAGAAAGAGACACTGTCTAGCCTTTTTATACACATAGTTGACATTCAGCAGTTTCTAGGTATTAGAAATCAGTGACAGCAGGTTTTAAAGGAAAAGAAAACGATGACGGCGCACACAGACACAGTGGCTCAAGGCACTCTGCTAATTTGCACCTTTGTATGTTTCTTATGTCTGTCATGTCTTTGGACTTAGCGAGAGAGCCAAGTACCCCGTGGAGTGTTGTTGGGGCCAGCAAACGCTGTAGATGGCGCCGGGAGAAGGAGCAGAAATGCAAATGCCGGGCAGGGCTACAAGCCCAGAAAAGAAACCAACTGCTTAAAACCTCAGCTACCTTTGATCTTGTTCACCAATAGCAGATCCCTTGCTAACAAGAGGGATAAGCCACAGTCACGGTTTGCCTACAACCGCCTCAACCGTGAGTGTTGTCTGCTCATTGTTAGCAAAATACCCTCTAAAGTAGAGCTAGCTGGCCGCATCGTTCACTGCCACAATGGACCAAAGCTACTGGCAAGAGCAGAGGAGAATGACTCTGTGTTTATGTACAAGTAGACTGGTGCACCGATAGCTGGACCTTTCTATCTGCCATGGCAGCTAATTGTAGTCATTGTGATAGCTGTCTACATCTCTCCTGATACTAGCATGAAAACGGCACTCGGTCAACTTCAGCACATGGTAACTAAGCAACAGAGGTCAAATTCGAATGGATGGTGACTTCAACAACGTATGGCTCAAGTCTGTTCTCCACCAGCATGTCAAGTGTGCAACTAGGGGAGAAAATACACTTGATCATGTTTATTCAAACATTAAGAATGTCTCAAACATTAAGAGTGTCTCCCCTCCGTCACCTTGGACAAACAGATCATATCTTTCTGCTCCTTCTTTCGGCCCCTCTCAGGTGGCAAAGACAACCTGCCACAAAGTCTGGCCTGGAAATGTCCTCCTCCAGCTGCAGAACTCCTTTGCCTGCACAGACTGGAGTGTTCTTGAACATCAGGATCTGGACACATACACTCTCTGTCCTCTTCTACTTTAAGTGGTGTGTAGAAAATGTCACAGAGGAAAGATGCATTTAGGTCTTCCCCAACAGAAAGCCCTGGATGATAAAACAAGTCCAGACTCGGATCAGAGCTCCCAACTTGGCCTTTAAACTAGGGGATAGAGCACTTTACAGCACCGCCAGAGCTGAAATGAGAAGGGGTATAAAACAGGCCAAGGATTCCAATAAGAGAAAAATGGAGAGAAACCTGACGGACAATAACCAACGACACATGTGGAGGGCCATCAAGGCTCTAACCAGCTATAGTAGCAGCAACAAACGGGCAGAGGAGCAGAACAGCTACTTTGCCCATTGTATGTCACACCACAACTGTCGCTCCCTAGTTCCAGTACTCCACCTCCTTCTCTTCAGGGACATCAGGTGAGAAAAAACCTGAGAACAGTGAACCCCAGCAAGGCTGCCGGCCCTGACAGGATCCCTGAGCCATGACCTATGTAATCATGTACTTGGAACAATCAGTTTTCCAGTACTTTAGAGACTGTCTTCCTCCCTCTCTCGAGCCACAGCAGTTTCCTTACAGAGTTACAAGTTATACACCACCAGACTGACTAACAGCTTTTTCCCCTGGGCCATCAGAAATGCCAAGACTCACGAACATACACGCACAATCACATACAAATAGACTTCTATACAAAACTGTGGAATGCTGGTCTATTTGCTGAACGTGGGAGGGGTTGTCAGGACCCTTAAGTCCAGCGACCAAAGCCATGTCATCAGGATTCTTATGAGAGAAATCTATGCTGTTAAATCACAGCCCATTTGTGTACATGGAGAACATAAGCGGAGATGAGACATAACCTTGTGGAACTCCAGTGTTAAAGACCCTGCAGCCAGATGAAACATTACTGATACAAACTCCCTGATTCCCTGCATGAGAGAGCTGTTGATATTCAGGTCACACAAGCCCTTTAAAAGAGAATGAGGATGAACTGTATTAAAGCCAGAAGAGAAGTCCATGACCAATACACACATATATATTGAGGTTTATCTAGATGACACTGTACTTTATCCAGAAGGGTGAGAGTTGTATTCTTTACCCCTCCATTGGCCCTGTAAGTAAACTGCACCACTCACCATCTGCATTTGCTTAATACAAGGGATTTTATTTGACAGGCCACAACAAAAAAATTGATTATTGTTAGGCAGAAGGAAAATTATGCGAGGGGGCTATAAGTGATGCACTAAACAAATCTGGCCTTTCTGGAAGAGAGACAAAAAGAAAACAACTGCTGAAAGAAAGCCATAAAATGTCATATTTGTAGTTTGCTGAAAGCCATGTAGGGGAAACTGCAAACAAGAGGGAAAATGTGCTCAGGTCAGAATTCAGGTTTTTAGTATATCAGCACAATGCACCTCACCCTGGACATATCATATCCACACTGAAACATGATAGTGGCAGAATTGTGCAGTTGGGATGTGTTTTTTTTCAGTAGGGACAGAAAAAATGGTCAGAGATCATGGGATGACAGTTGAAGGTAAATGCAGGGCAATTCTTGAAAAAAAAAACTAAATAAAAACCATCAACGGCTGCACAAGAGTTCCAGTAGCACAGTGACCCTAAAATATAATCAGAGCTTCAAAGGCGTGGTTTACAGCAAAGCAAACTTTGTTAGAATGATCCTGTCAAAATACAGACCCTTTATCTGCAGCAACAATTGGAAATTACTCTTCACAGACAGTCTCTATCCAATCTAACTGAGATTGACCTATATTTTCAAAGATTGAAAAAAAGTATTCTTTAGCATTGACATACAGTCAGGATCAAAACTACTAAGCATAGACTACTTTAAAAAAATAGCTTTTGACATTAACTTATGCACAATTCTTTTTCCCAGACACCTTACAATATTTTAACCCTAAAGATGCCTTATGGGCAGGCAGGCTGCTGTCTATAAAAATCCGAATGCAAGTGTATCAGCCTAAAGTGGTGATGAAAGGGACTGATGTATGGACTTGATTTTCAAAACAAAAAAAAGCCATGATACCCCTTCCAGAAGACCCAGACTGTTATATTTTGTTTAATGGCTTTATTAAAATGCTGTCTGGATTGCAGCGGGTTGCTTTGTTTATGATATGATTTAAATTTTGATGTGTAAAGCTTTCAGAGAGATACGCCAAAGGTAGTTTAGTTTCAGTTTTTTTTTTTAAATCATCCAAAAATGTGAAAGAAATTTAAAGGGGTACTAATACTTTGCCATCCTAGTTTATTTGTGCAATCAAACACAGCTCTCTATCAGTTTTGTGCGTATATGTCCTGAAAAGAAAGAATAGAAGGTGTAATATTGGTAAATTACAACCTGGCCAGTTTTGTTTTCGATCTGTTTTCCCTATGTAACATATAGAAATTGATCACGATGGCAAAACTAACTAAAAATTAACTACATCTCTTTTGACTAGAGTCAAATTTTGCAACATCTTAACGTTCGTAACCTGGGTAACTCACTAGTAAGAAACAGGCATTGCCATTAACACAAACTGCACAATAACAGAGGAATAAGCACACAATTAGCAAGATTTTCTGAAATGTGACCATACACCCATCTACCCAACTACGTAAATCTGGCTGAATGAATCAGAATAAAAAAAACAAAACCCAATGGAGAAATGCATCCCAACATTACGTCCATTATTAACCATATAACTTTCATTAAAGTATGTGTAGACCCGCTTAGCCGTCAGAAGTGATTTGTATTGTTTCATTTTTCCAACGCAGCTGGCTGACGCAATATCTTGCTGATATTGGTGAGACCGGCAGCATATTTCCCTTGAGTGTTCAAATGCAATTTTGCAAGCTGGATGTGGCGAGGCTGTGAAAAACCCACATTCTTTCACTACATAGGTGTAAACCTTCTACAACTACACAGAAATCAACAAAAATAAAATAAACGCATATTCAGAGTTTGCATTTCTTGTTTGAACATATTACATATTACATATTTTAAAGAATGTTATCTACTTTTGGTTTACATTTCATAAATACCTTACGGTTTTAGTAGCTGATCTTGAATTAGCTAATGTCCAAAGTTTTAAGGTGCTGCATCAGAGAAAGCATAAAAACAGAAAGTTAGAAGTGAACCTGATAGAACTTGATAGGGTTGTAACCTGTCAATATTAGGCTGTTTGCAATGACAGACATGCAAACAGTCACGCCACATCGGTTCACTACGTATAAGGCACACCACTGACTGCTGAGCTTAATCCTAGTGCACTGGCATGCCTGTAAATCTCTGCACTCCTGTCACAATTACACAGGCCCTCTGTAGAAACACACGATGCCTGTAGCATCATGCACATCATTCCACATAGCATTATTCAAGTCAAACGCATTGCATAAATGTTTTATGTCTCTTTTTTCTCACCTTTTTACAGTGATGGATTCTCTTTCTCTTTTTTTTTCATTTGAATGTTGATTTTTGCTCTCTTTTCAATTATTCTTGCTGCTAAATGTAGTTTCTCTTTCCCCACCATTCTGCAATTCACTTTCAATTCAATTCAGTTTATTTATATAGCGCCAATTCACAACACGTCATCTCAAGGCACTTCACAAAAGTCAGGTACATACATTCCAATTAATCTTAATCAGTCAACAGTGCAGTCAGATTCTGTTATTTATTCAAATTGGATAAAAAGTTTTTCTATCTAAGGAAACCCAGCAGATTGCATCCAGTCAGTGACTTGCAGCATTCACTCCTCCCGGATGAGCATGTAGAGACAGTGGACAGTCACTGGCGTTGACTTTGCAGCAATCCCTCATACTGAGCATGCATGTAGCGACAGTGGAGAGGAAAAACTCCCTTTTAACAGGAAGAAACCTCCAGCAGAACCAGGCTTAGTGTGAGCGGCCATCTGCCACGACCGACTGGGGGTTAGAGAAAACAGAGCAGAGACACAAAGAGAACAAAGAAGCACTGATCCAGGAGTACTTTCTATGGGAAGGAAAAGGTAAATGCACTGTTTTGTAGTCTTCTTCTTCTTTTCTGGTTCACTGTCTGTCTATCGCATATCTGAAAAAAACTGTCTTCACGCTTCAAAGCTTGCTGTCATGGCACAGCCATGCAAAATTAAGTTTTGCAATATCAAGCAAAAAATAGAACAAGAACAAACAAACTTAATTAGGGAATTAAAAATTATTTCAAGTGCTATTTGAGATTTCATCCTTTGGTATAGACAGAGCTGTCTGTGAGATGAGAATGGGCTTGGTGCTAGTCCTTTGAGATCAGGACAGATCTTGAATTTTGGTGGTAATCTTTGTAAATGTTAAAAAAAACACTACATTTTTCTTATTTTCTGTTATAATATGACAGTTTGCTTCACTGTTTATTTCTAATTTGATTTCCATCCCTGCTGTCTGCTCAATATTAATTGCTGCCACACCTGTGTATTGTACTGTATGTTTCAGTCTCTGACCATTATTTTGTTAGTCTGTCTGTAGACTAGTCTTATTTATCTGGTTACAACATTATAAAGCAATCCCCTGGTTTGAATTACTTCCTATTTAGTTTTTTTTTCAAATACTGAATTGGATTTCGGTTATACCTTTGTAACCAGATCTTGTAGCAGCTATTACAAAGGCAACTTTAATATCCTGGATTGTTATAGTACAGAAAAAATATTCTATTCTTCTGCAGTCTGCAGATCTATCCAGACACTATTTGGCATCATCACACTTGTTCATAATGCTATCTGTAAACGACCTTTTGCACTTATTACACTTTTTATCATGCCTCCCTCTCTTTGTTTCACAGTTAGAACTTTACTTTCATAACATTAAAGTATGCATTACACAACTCTTTAAAAAAGAATTCCATTAATTTGATTCATTGAGATTTAATTACAAATTTTGTTATGATGGCCTTAAATTTTTTCTTCGTGCACAAATGATTTAAGACGACATCGGTATATCAGTCACTTTGGGCATGCAGTCAGAAACTCTTAGCCTGCAGAACCTGCTTAGCTGCTGTCAGAGCTATATGTGGGCAGAGACAGTGGCTGTATGCAGATGGAGATCACATCTCTGAACAATGATTGGCTAACATACCTTGCTCATAAATGTTTAAGTTTTACCTATGTGGGAGTCTCTTATTTTCCTATGTCCATTTCCATGTTTGTGAGGACTGAAAGCTTAAAATTTGGGTAACATAAAGGATGCATACAAATACATAAACACAGCCCAATGTTTTCTCATTGGACAGAGACCTATTTAAATAATTATGTTTTTAGAATTAGTAATTTTTTGTTAAATTTTTTTTACCTTTAAGAAGCACAGAATGTGCTAAAAACAACTATTCTGAACATAAAATTGAACACACTTTTCAGAAGCCTGACATTTCTGTTTAAAATATCCCTTTTTATTGATCCTATGTAATATTCTAGCTTTCTTAGAACTTTGGGATTTCACTATCCGTAAGCTATAATCAACAAAATTACAAGAAATAAAGACTTGAAATATTTATTTCTGTGTGTAACAAATGAAGATAATATATGAGTTTCACTTTCTGAAATGAGTGACTGAAAATATTGCACTTTTTCATGATATTATAACTTTTTGAGATGTTCCTGTACAATGAACACAAACCATCTGAGGGGTGGAAAGAATTGGCTAAGGGCTTTTATTGATGTAATTTTGTGATTTTAAAATAAGCACTGCCTAATGGTGCAGCATAAATGTTAACTTTAACAAAGCCTGAGAAAAAGGCTAGTTTCAAGCATCAGTGCTTATTTGCAATAAATGTGGATTTCTTTTCACATGTGTATGCTTGTTCTAGATAAAAGCCCTGTAGGAGGTTACTGAAACACTGAAGCACAAAAGGCAAAAAAAAACCCCCTACTAATTTCCAGAACAAACTTTACATATTTAGAAAGCAACATCATACCAGTGTAATGGATTATTTATACATTGTGTGCCTTAGTTTTATTGCTTGCCAAGATCAACTTATTAGCCAGAATACCTAGTTAGTGTAGTATACATTGAGAAGGTCTCAGAGTAAAGGGTGGTTGTTAAATGTCACATTTACCATGCTGCTTAGGTGAGTTGCATGATTAATAGGGGTGTGACAATAAATCCAGCTCACAAGATGAGATGATACACAGTTTTGGGGTTATGACATAAAGACAAGACAATATTTAACAACAGTTTTGAAAAAACTAAGAATCCCACTTTTTTGAATTACTTTAACTGGATATGGATTTCACAACCCCAAAAGTCTTACATTGATGATTCTGTAATTTGTGTGCAATCACTGAGTCTAGATTTGACAAGTCTATATAGTGATACTTTTCATATTATTTATTTTTTCATTGCTTAAAACAATTCAGTAATAATAAACTGTTACACTGGCTGGGCATTCTTAACAAGCACTATCTTATAATATGCATTTCACATAATGAGTGCAGAGAACCAGGGCCTTCAGTGTTAAAACTGAACTGTTTAACGGTAAATAAAATAGTGTTCACATAAACTGCAATGGCATTGTTGAGACTTTAGTTAAGCATTAATTTAGATTAAACTTCAAATAGTAAAATAGTAAAATTATTTGAACTAACTGAGACACTTCAAACACTTTTATAATTGACATCTGCATCTGATCTGCTCTCTAGTTAGCCTTTTTATGGATCATTTCAACTAGTAAGTGTCACATCAGCTTTATTGTATTTGTAATAAATCCAATGAGGTAAAACTGCACCATAATCAACATTTTCTACTAATCAATGTAGGCCTACCTAAAACAAGTGTAACTTACAAATACAAGCAAAACTTTACCATTTAAAGACACAACCACAACAATGGGCCTTTCTTTAATTAAGACTGCTCCTGTGCCCTAATTTAGTTTTCTCCAGCCCTGACCAGGTATTGCGTGCTGTCTGTCCCGTCTCTGTGCTTTACCTGGATCCATGGCCATCTGTCATTCTCGGCAGCCGTCCAAGCATTGACCAGGCCCTTCTTGTTGAGGCGTGCAAAGTATGGGTACCACTTCTGCAAGCCAAAGAGAGCACGGTGGGTGGAGGATGCTGTTATCTGTTGGTTGGAGATTATACCTCCCTCCATGCCCAGCGGTCCAGAGCATTCTGGGAAAAGAAAGGAGGAAGGTCAGATGAAGCTTTCAAAGCAAACAGTGTGAGCAGAATAATTTAGATTTCCAAATATACCACAAGGTTGCAACTGTAAGGTCAAAACGTTTCTCTGCTACATGTTTTTACTCCACTCTTTTTTTTATTTTAAGATGTTTTTTCGGCACTAGTGGCCTTTAATTATTTTTTTGACAGTAGGCAGACAGGAAAGAGGGGTAGAAAGAGGGGGAGACATTCGGCAAATATCGCCAGGTGTGGGACTCGAACCCGGGACAGCCGCTTCGAGGACTGTAGCCTCTGTATATGGTCACGCGCTTAACCCCTACAACATCGGCGCTGTGCCTGTCTTTTCTTAATCTTAAAATTAGATCCTTAGTGTTCTCTAGTGAGTATCAAGAATTAAAAACGACTTTCTTGTTTCAATCTTCATGGTCACTATTTTATCATGATTTCCCTACATAAAATCATGCTCTTAAACAAAAACAAACAAACAAAAAAAAAACCTAACACATCATAACGTAAGGCAAAGAGCCTTTCTTCTTTTTAAAGATTTGTTTGGCACTAGTGGCCTTTTTGACAGTTACCAGACAGGCAATTGGCATAGAGAGAAGAGAGGAAGACATGCAGCAAAGGTCTCAAGGACAGGAAACGAGCCTAGGACAGCTGTGTCAAGGGTCAATCTACTGCTACACGACGCAATGCCCCACAAAAAGCTTTTCTAACCATATTCTAATCTGTTGGCACATATTTGCCAACTTGTGTCAATCAAAACTAACATTTAGGAAATATGCCGCCATTTTTAAGACACGAAGTAGACTGTGTCTCAAACTGCTCTCAAACCTATAATAATGTATTATCCTTTTAAAACAAAACAACAGCACTTATGGAATGTTTACTATAGCTACTTAACATGTAACAGTACGGACAGATTTTATTTCATGTTTACTGTGTGCAAATACATCACAGTTTTCAGTTTATCACCAACATCATCAAGCAGTTGTTGGTAGTAGTAGTATTTTCATAATTTCATCACTTTCTAATCAACATACGTACAATGTCTTCTGTATTAAATTATATCTGCACTGAAAATGTCTGAATGCACCTAGCATTCAGATGATTGTTTTTTTTTTTTTTTAACATGGAAGACACTGCAGGTTGTTTTAATTAGTTTTATGCTATGTGAAGTTTAGAGTGCTTTATATGTGGATAAGGCTTTCATTGTAACGGTTTGCTGTATTGATGCTATAAATAAAGGCATAAACCTTCATAATATTATTCTGGCTGTCCTGCGGAGAGCTATCAGACCCTCTGATACAACAAATCTGACCAGCTAATTCGCAAATAAACAGGCAAACCAGGTGATTCTGAAAAGCGCAAATATCTAACTAGAGTCTTACTTATGCACCAGATAGCACTTCGTGTTATCTGGTGGTTTAAATATCCAAGCGTTTCTTTACCCTGCCTTCTGCTTGATTCTGCTGCAATGTGTCTTAGATGATGCACTTACTGGACCATCAAAACTTATTTTAAAAGTACTAAATATAATTTTAATGCTAACATTATTTCCAACTAACTATACTAAGATTAAACTCTAAAACCAGTAGTCATTTTATACCAGCTTCATAGAATATTTTTTTTAAGTTGAAGAAACAAAGGCAAACTAAACTTCTGCATCTGAGCAAGAACATAGCATTGCATTGTACATATACAATATGTCTTATAGGCAATCTCATGACCTCTCTCTGCTTTGACAGGTCTTTAACATTTTCTAATACTTCCTTAAAGAAATTCCCTAAAGATGCTTTACAGTCCTTTTAGGGTTGCAGGTATCACTTTTGCTTGTGTACATTGTTCCACCACACTTTTTCCTTCCTTCTTAACTTTCCATAAAAATACATGGATGTAGCACCCTTTGAGCAGCCAGCTTCTTTAGCAGTGACCATTTGGGGCCTTCCCCTTATGTGTAAAGTATGCTGAGCTCAGCAGTCTTCCCCATGATTGTGTAGAATGCTTGGTCTTTAAAATTGACAAAGATTGTGCCATTAACAACAATGACAATACTCAATAAAATTGCAAATATCTGTAGGCCATAAAACTCAGATTACCTCTTTGTGCTCCAGTTGGGTTTTGTTTAGTTTTCTTAACCTAAAAACAAGACAGTTTCCAGTCAAAACTGTAAACAATAAGTTTCTCCCTAAATTATTTTATACAACTATTTAAAGGATTTTCCTTATTTTTCTCTGTCATAAAAAGAACCCTTATTGTTTCTTCCACAGGACCTGTTGTCACGGCTAGCCAGCTTTCCATTTTGTATTGTTGTAACGTTAAACAGCCACAGCATTTAAGTGAGAAGGGAAAGATTTTCAAGCAAGAGCACTGTTGGGTTTGTTTTCACATTTAATTCTGACTGTCATGTCCAGGTATAACCGATAAAGAATGCTCTGTTCAGAGAGAAAACTGTCATTTCAGCTTCTATAAAAAGTGCTTTGCAAATTCAAGAAAAATGACAAAAAAGGTCAAAAGATTTTACAACTCATTTACATAGAAAACCCATTTTCTATTCTTAAGTTTTTTCTTCTGAACACAAACGATTTTTCTGCATTTCTAATCCCTAGACAGTTTCTTCCCCATATATAAACCATTTTTCAACCATATAATTTCAGCTTAAAAATAGCTGTGCAAAGACATCATAATTGAGGAATTCTCAATAGCGAAACACTCTAGCTTTGGTAGAAGTGTTGTTTCATACACCTTTGGCTCAATGGCATAAAAATATATAAGGCATCACTTAAGTTGTTAAGAATCTGCCAGCCTGAAATAACTGCTGTAATGAAATGATTCCCCTAAAGACTCATCATAAAAATCTTTACTTAAGATCTACAATTTCTTCACCCATAACTGGTAATAAACTGCATTTACATTGAACACATTCTAATCTACAGTCATTAAGCTAAAAAAAAAAAAAACCCTGTATCTGTTTGCTTCTTTAGGCTCACAAGATAGCTCCAACCGTAAACAGCATCCCAGCCTTACTGGGGGCTTAGGCGCATTAGTTTTGACAGATGCTTAAGTTTTAATTAGACTATAAGTCAGGCAAATAGTTACCATAAATGCAAAGGATTATACCTGAAGAGATATTTTTGTTTTCAAATAAAAACTTTATCTGGTGCCTTCTCAGCAAAAATGTCAGCTCTGTGCTGAAATGTAGACTATATTTCAGGTAAATCAAGTAAAGAAAGTCATCCAGAACAACTAACACTGATGGTGCTTTCTATTAAAACAGCTCATATATTTTGGCTATAGTTAGCAGGATAGCTCAGTTCAGTCAGTCTGAAAAAAGGATACTGGTGTTTATTGGATATTCTGAAATCCTGTTCATTGGCAATGCTTACACTGTTCCAGTATGTGCAATTTAATTCTTCATGACAGCTAAAATCATGGCAGTGAAATTGAAAATAAACCAGAATTTATTTCCAACAACTATTCAGTTCAATTTATAGAGCTGAACACTGTTCAAGAATGAATGCATGCACTTCTACAGGGGGCTCTTTTGTTCTAGGAAAAGTAAGTTCTACAAGTTCTACATATCTTCTCGTGTCAGGTTCAGTAGTGGCTTAATACAAGCAATGCAGCAGCCCATGCCGTGGACATGCAAGTCTGTGGTGCCTCTTGAACTACTGTTGAGGCCTTGTAGATCTTTGTCTAACTCTGTTAGTGGAGCTTTTTCTACGTGTTGGGGTCATCCATTTTGGTTGGACTGACTAGGCTGCGCAGGATTATTTCCAAGGAGACCCCTTGTTGATTCAGTCGACTGCAACAGTTCCTCATATTTTCCCCATGTTGGACGGATGAGAAGTTTACTATTTTTGAGTTGATGACGGTAGCATGACACTCTGAATTCCCCGCCCCCTGTTTTTCTTCAGGCCTACGACCCATCTTCAAGCCGGTCAAGAGAAGAAGTCAACGTCAAAGTAATTTCGTTCTTTTGATATTTTAATCAGATAGGTGTATTTAGAGGTCTGGGCAGGATGAGGCATAGTTTAAGGTGATTTAGAATCACCAGTAGTTAATCCAAGGTATCAACTTGTTGCATGCAATATTGATAGGAGTGTTTTATGCGGAGCGGCTTTGATTTGTTGTAAAAGTGTTGCTAAATCGCGGAGCGCGGATGCGATCAGCAAGGTGCGTGTGTATGTTTTTGTCTGGCCGATCCTAAATCTGCCAGGAGTTAGAACTTGGACTTTTAAAAGTTTTCTATTTAAAGCAGCTGTGGTCTGAGCCCCGTGGCCTGACCACTCCTTTGTCCCAGTTTTATTACTGGAGTTTTTTTTAGCCAACATTCCCGCCTCAGAGTTGACCCTTTGTTCAAGATTCGGGGCAATCAGCTGTGAGTGGCTAAGGGCACGGCCCATCGTTCTACCAGCTGATAGCCGCCATCGAGACGCATCAGCGCACCAAAAAGCCTTCCCTTACAGTGGTTCTGCTTCACTTTCCAAGTAAACCCAAATTGCACATTTTGTCCATAACACTCCTGGTTTGATCTTCATAGACACTCTATGCGCATATGTTTCATTTTATTATTAATTAGGTAATCATTTTACTCTTTGTGTAGAATAGTGCTTGTTAGTTAGGTGAAGGTTTTTGGACCAGAATGGTGGTATACCATGGATACATGGTTTCAATAAATGTTTACATAAAGAGAAGCATTTGTGTTTATTTTGTGCAAGAGTGACTTATCTGTCAAATTTAGGTCAAAGTTTCCCCGCCGTTGGTGAAGCAGCTGATTAAATTGTGACATTTAGCGTGGTTTTGGTTAATAATTATCAATTATTGATGATAATTAACAAAAGGTAATTATAAATTCATATTCGTAAGCAATGATTTTTGAATTATGATTTCTAATTATATTTTTTGATAAATATTCATTAATCAATAATCATAATCCTTACATACCACACTTTTATCGTCCAGCCAGTGTGCCATTGATGTGCTTGGACTTACGGGACTCTGAGAACAGCCAGCTTTTTTAGCAATGACCTTTTATAGCACACCTACCTTTTGGAGGGAAAAAGTGACCGTCTGCTTGACAACTGTAAAGTCAGCAGTCTTCCCATGAATGCTTAGGCCATAACATACATTTATGCATATTTTTATTGGTCTGATAATATTATTTTTTAATTACTAAAAAAAATTAACTTTTTCTTTAGATTCTATATTAAGATATCTGTACATATTTTCCCTCCATGCCCTAAGAAACCTGGCTTTTGGTTATCAATGACGATAAGGATAATCTTTGATTTGTTAATGAAGAAAAGCTGCATATTCAACTACTGAGGAGGCACCCAACCAAGCTGATGGAGTGAGTATGCACAGATTATGCTGTGCTTGGAGACAAAGGGTGGGCAATAAACTTGTTAGCTAGCAGGAAGAAGCCATGCAACTTTTTCTGTTTGTTGTTTGTGATGCTTTTACGCTGAAGAAGAAGACGGATTACTTACAGCTACAGGTACATACACCACATGGTCATGCTCAAATAAGGAACTGTTGTTTTTCTTTTTCGACCATCTCTGAATTCAACTGGATGTAGTAATGATGCTAGAAGCTAACATCCTTTAGTTAAGACAAAGAAGTGGTGGGCCTGATGTTGTGGTGAATATCTCAGTTAAAACACAAAGCAGCAATGAGTACTAAAGGAAAGTGCCACAATTGAGGGCAGGATTTGATTTTTTTTTGTTTATGTTTAGTTCTGATAACAAGAATAAAAGTTAAAAGAAAATGCACAACTGTAATGGATTTTTGTGAGTTGTGTCGTCTGTTAGTAAAATGTTATCAGCCTATTTGACTACTCCCTGCTGGTGTGTTTCTGGTTACTAATGTTTTATCAAATCCGCACTAAACCAAAAGAAGGAGAAGGCTAAGGTAACTTCAAAGTTTCCCAAAAGAATAAGGGGAAGTCATACTCAGACTTCAGTCAGAGCCCAGGTGGCACAAGCAGAAAAGGTGCAAACTGCCACAGCACTATGTCCGTACAAACCAGCCTTAGGGGACGCCTGAAGCAACGGCCACCTGAAAGTTATGATGCAGCCGTCACTACTAGAACAAAACTTGGACGCATTTTTAAACTCTGTGCCCAGACACATACAGAACAGGCATAAATAGACACACCAGCAGATAATGAAACTGGTAGCACGAGGAGCTGTAAGGCAGCTTTAACGCTGAAAGTTAAGAGTCAGGGAAGAATGGAACAAAGAAAACAACCCCAGCACAACTGATCCAACTGCTAAAACTGTAGGATTCTAGTCAACAGGCAGCATTGGGAGACACTGAGTAATGTCTGAAGTGTCCAGGGAGGATCCACTGTAGGCTGGAAGAGAGGAAAGAGAATATTCAATTGTTTGTGTGTGTGTGTGCGTGTGTGGGTGTGTGTGTACTGAGAGATGTGTTCATACATTCTGGCATGGTAAATCAATCTCGCTTCACTGGTTCATTCTATGTGAGTCACTGCTTCCAGACTAGTGTAGGTGGATACACAGGCTTCCTGCTGGAGCTCTAAGAGGCAGCTAATTTTCCAATATCAGATACATCAACCTAATTTGGACCAAAAGCCTCACAGAGCATAAGAAGCTTTCATTTATGTACAGGTTATCCTTATTACAATTAAAGGCTTGGAGAGATTATTATCTTTTTAGGTTTTCTCAAAATCCTTTTGTCATAAAAAAACAGCACAATAATCATAATAATTAAATGTTAGTGTGAATTCCTAGACTCCTAGATTCCTAGATTCTGATACATTACTCCTACCTCAATTAAATACTTTAAACATCTTTATGGTAGACAGGATAAATAAGACACAAATTTTTCCCTCATTCAATATACATCTACCATTTTTCAACCATAATGTGTGAACACAGTAAGTTGGGAAGCCTAATGGAGTGTTTGAAGGCTTTTGTATTAATTCTACCAGTGTGCATAAATATTTATCCCTAAACTTATTTGACAGAAAATTTGCAATCACACAATATATAAGCACATGTTTCTAGCTCTACATGTTTGGCTTTGAACTGCTAGTTATTGGGAAGCCTTTATCGGAAAACCAAGGAGCAAACACTTTTATAGGCAAAACAGTTTAGGTCATTGCTTTGTGTTGAGTTATGATACCAGTAGAAGTCAGAGAAAAGGGAAAAACATAATTCTCTCCAAAGACAATAAGAATTTATAGTTTAGATACATTATACACAACCTTGCAGCATGAGAAACACATCCTTACAGGGTTTCCACCACATGTAATTGATCGTGGCGCACCGCCACAGCAAAATAAAAGCCGCCAGACCTTCAGAATAGTGTTTTTTTGAAATACATACATATATATATATATATATAAAATATATATATATATATATAATATATATATATATATATATGTATATATATATATAATATATGTATATATATATATATATATATATATATATATATTAAATATAATAAAATATATATAATATATATATATATATATATATTATATATATATATGTGTGTGTGTGTGTGTGTGTGTGTGTGTGCCTTTTTTATTTGGTATCGACTTTTTTTTTTGGGCCCAGGCAGTGTATTTGTGGTTGTGATGTGGCAAAATGTGAAATGTTTTTCAGGGACATGAAGATATTAAGACTCACTGTACTACAAAGTAGAAGCTTTGGAAGTTTAATTAAGTATTCCCCATTTTGTTTAACTTAAGTTTGTGCCTCTAATAGGATAGGTCTCATTGGCTGTGGTGGATTTTAATGTGCTAACAACGTAAATTGAAAATTCTGCAGCTGAAAAACAAACATCTTATTTTTTTTCTGTGCAGGATTTGACATTTTGAGCTTATGGATTAGAAGAGTAGTCCGTACATCAATCTCGTGGTGCTGTCACGATATTCTACCCCCATCATTTTTTAAGAAAGTTTTGCCTGTTATAGCGTCTGATTTGATTCAAATAAAAAACTCAGCCATGTTGTCAGATGTTTTCCCCCGGGCCCTAAAAACAGCAATTATCAAACCACTGGTAAAAAAGAATAATCTGAATAAGTTGCTATTGCAGAATTACAGGTCCATCTCAAATATCCCATTTATCAGTAAGGTTTTTGAAAATGCTGTGTTTCAAAAGTTAAATTTTTTTTCTTCCTTTTAACAATGACCAGCTGTTTTGATGTCTTCCAGTCAGGTTTCTGTGCTCACCACAGTACAGAGACTGCCCTTGTCAAGGTGTTTAATGAAATCAGCATAAAACCAGACTGTGGAAGAACCACAGTGCTGGTATTATTGGACCCCAGTTCGGAATTTGACACTGTTGATCGAAGTATATTACTAGAGTGACTGGAGAACTGAGGCTGGCTTTCTGGTACAGCACTTGGCTTGTTTGAATCTTAACTGAGGGACAGGGACTTTATTGTGTCAATACCTTTACATCAGAGTTGACAAAAATCACATGTAGGTTCCAGGTTCCATCCAGGCTCCCCAATATCTACGTGCGTTTATCTTTAGTTGAATTGATTATTGCAACAGTGTCTTCACAGGTCTGTCTAAAAAGTAAATCACTCAGCTGCAGCTGATCCAGAACACTGTTGCTCGCTTCCTCACTAAAACTAAGAAAGTAGAGCACATCACTCCAGTTTTAAAGTCCCAACACTGGCTTCCTGTATCTCAGAGAATAGACTTTAAAATCATTTTGTAAGTTTCTAAATTTCTGAATGGCTTAGCACCAAAGCCATTAAATATCTATTGCTGTTGTATCAACTTTCAAGACCACTCAGGCCTTCTGGTTCAAGTCTATACTCTGCATCCCCAGAATCAGAACCAAACATGGAGAAACAGCATTCAGTTCTTAAGATCCACTAATCTGGAACAAACTTCCAGAAAATAGCAAAATGGTGAATCCCTGAGTTCTTTTAAATCAATGTTGAAAACCAATTTGTTTAAATTTTCTTTTGATTGTTCTATTTAAATTAATTACTAAAACATTTTTGTAAATGTTTCTAGTGGGGATAAAGGTTAATTATGATTTTTCACCTTGGAACAGACAGCGTAAAGGACCTTGCTGTCCACAGTCAGAAGCAGCTAGTCCCCGACAGAAGTTAGGAAGGTACAGAGCACCAGGAAGTCTCTGACTCTTGGTCCAGGCATGGACCAGTTTTAAAAGGAATATTCCCGCATTATCAAAACACATAATGGGTCAGGACAGCTCTAAGGGGTTGTCTCCTCCCCAGGGAGAAAAGTATGATTTTACATTAAGAAATTATAGGCCTAAAAGCACCGAGTGCATTTATTAATTTTAGTCAGCAGTCCAACTTTTCTTTATTTTTCCTTACTTTTTTTCTTGCCTTTATCATGTCACTGCAATGTACTTTTTTTCATGTAAAACACTTTGAATTGTCTTGTTGCTGAAATGTGCTATACAAATAAACGGACCTTGCCTTGCCATGCTATGCTGTGTCACCATAATATAATATTTGTCTAGATGCTTTACCTCTTGGCTAAACTCTCATGAGATATATGTGGATATTGTGACAAGACACTGCTGCAAAGCGACATTCCTTTTCACCTTGTCTTGCCAGTCTTAACGAGCTGCCTGCCAGCCGTCCGTCAGAGCGGCAGAGGCAACTGGCCCTCGGGCCTTGCCCTGCTGTCCTCTGAGCATATATCATCCTCACGACAGCTCACATCGCTAACACCAACAGTAGCGTGCGGTGACAGCTGAATCCATCTCCTACAAGCTCTGCCTAGACCCTAAACAAATTAATAGCCTGCCGAAATTAATGCCAACATACCAGTATCAATGAGCATGAGGCAGTTGATAGGGGAAAAATACAATTATCAGATGAAACAGATGTCAGCCATATAATAGGGCTTTCACAGGTGACAATTGAGGCCAGGGGAAATGCAATATATTTATGTGCTGTTAAGTATTTAATTTTGAGAATAGTGGGCACTGACACTCACTTAAAGATTATTACAAAGTAATTTAACAAATAAAAACAGTGTTACATGTTTAAAGATCACTAATACCAGTTTTAAAAGACCAATGCATTCTTCTTTTTTAACGTAAATCACAGCACCACTATTCTAGTTTTGAAAAATCTAATAATAACAGAGTTATTTAGCTTTCCTTGCAACCACAGTGGCACTTTTTTTAGTTTATTTTATAAGACAAGTTGAAATAAAATACCCTAGTACACACTACTGATATTGCTGCGCTTTCCATATAATACATCAAAAACACTGTATTATGATATTAAGGGCCTATTAATTTTGAGAAAGCAACAATACTTTCTTTTAGCTTTTTCATTTGTCATTTATGCCTTAGTGATATTTATTAATTTGCTTTAAAATACCTGTACAGTATTTGTAAATTTTTACTCAAAGCACTATATGTATCTTTACCACGTAACCCCCCCATCGTCATGGATGACAGCAGAGATACAAATCTAATAAAAGTTTAGAAAACTAAAGCACATGACTTGTTTTCATAAGAAAGTCACACTTTTAACCTTGTTGGACCATTTGTCTGCTACTATATACCCCAGTATGGTCTGCTACCACAACTCCCAGCAGGATTTGCAGCTGATAGAAAGGGGCGTCGCAGCTCTGATGTCACAGTGGGCTAAATAAGAAATATGAGGCGTCCCACCATTGCTTTTTCCCGCTGGAAACCGAAACCGGTTACCACGCAACGGAGGCACGCATCCTTCTGGAGAAGAAACTCACATGTGGGTTTTCATTAATTATCCCCACTGGCCAAAATTAATGAGAAAAAGTTTCGGGTATACGAAGACCAGTAGACTTTGCTTTACCGATCGAAGGCGTGGATTTAACACGTAACCCAAGCAAAACCCACGGAGGTTTTCCAAGGAGACAAAATTTTCCTCTTTGTTTTTGTTCCAGTCGACTGCTGACGGCCCGTCATATTTTTCCCCTTTTGCCAAAGAAGGAAGGCCGGCCGTCTTTAAGTTTGTTACGGACGCGTAACAACTCCCCCCCCTTTCCCTCTGTTCCAGAGAAGACGACACCAAGTAATCCCATTTTGTTTCTATTCCTATTAGAAATAGCTTGGGCAGGATAGAGTAGGATTTTAGAGCGATTTAGAATCATCACTTATAGTCCAATGTGTTCTAAGTTGTATGTACATGCAATGTCTTATTGAAACTTTGATTGCTGTTGGACTCTGAAAGCCGCCGCGCTTTGAAGCTGTGCGTGTCTCACTGTGTTTGAATACCTGAGCGCAGACTCAGGTGAACTTAAAGTTGGACTGCTAGAACCTCATGGTGAAAACTCGCTATTCCTTTGTCTTCACTCTTCGTGTTTTTACACTGGTTGCCGCCTAAAAGTTTTGTGACCCTTTGTGTTTCACTGAGCTCCAACTTTGGGGGTTTTATGACTGTAGCCTGGTGGAGGCCGCTCCCAAAGCTTTGCTCAGTATTATATTTTCTCTTGTTTTTGCCATAACTGCTGGTTTGACTTTCATACACACTCAATGCTGTTTTATCTTGTTTAGTTAGTTATTTTACCCCTTTTGTGTAGACTTTTTGCATGCTTGATTAGGTGAAGATTATTGAATCAGAATAGCGAGGTGCTTCAGGGCTGTTGATTTAATAAATATTCATGTAGATAAAGAGAAAGCATTTGTGTTTATTTTGAGAAAGAGTGATTTGTCTGTCAAAATAAGGTCAAAGTTCCCCCACCTTCGGTGAAGCGGTTGATTAAACAGTGAAATCTAGTAATAGTTAACAATTATTACTGAGAATTTAATAATTGTAATTATCAAGGGCTTTGAGCCATAATTACAACACCAGAGGACATCTCTGATTTTGATTCGTAAGTAATGATTTTTTGGTTAAGAAATACATTTTTTTCAAATTATTATTTTAAATTATAATTCTTGATAAATATTAATTAATCAATAATCATAATTCCTACAACCTTTAGCATCAAACTACATCACCTGCTTTGAACCTTGGAAAAATAAACCTGTTTCAGAACCGCAAAAATTATCTAGGTCTTAGTCTGGGTGTGATTGGGATTGGATTTTCCTAAACTCCCACTAGCTGATACCAAGTCAGTTTAATCTTTCAGAACCAAAATACTATTCTACTTTCTGCATGTCAAACCAGCCAGACAGATACTAAAAAAATATTTAAATTTACTCCAAGAAATGTGTAAAATTATAAGTTGGACCCATAAAAGAGTATTATGTATACCACTCAAATAGCAGTACAACTTAGGCAATAACTGACCCAACCAATCAAACAAGAGACTTACCTAAATAAAGGCTGACAAGACCACTGTTAACACAGAAGAGGAATTCCTGGCTAAAAAAGTATATATATATATATATGTATATATATATAAAAAGACTTAACTGTCAAGAAAACACTGGTCAGAATACTACTTAACTGTAACCTCTAAAAATATAAACACTATTATGTCAGACAAAATCTCCTATCCCCTTACAATTGTACGCCAGTGTAAGACCATTTTAAATGGCTCTGCTATTCTTGTAGATCTAAAAAGAAGCAAAACGTTGCAGAACTGTTTCCCTCATCCACAAATTTAGTAATATGCTCCAGAATATGGGTCACAAACATCAGTAGAAATAATCTTGATTAATAATTATTGCAGCACATCTCATTGACTCCTCTACATGACAGATTATTGCTCAATAACTCTTCCCTTTCTCTTTTTGTATTATTTACCTAAAAATATAATGTGTGCATCATATCACAATATATACACGTTTTTCTTCTAGATCATTTCAAAACAAAAAAGTAGCTGTCTCCAACTTACTATGTGAAAGGAAAACGTTCGGTTATGTTTCGATTAGAAAAAGGTCAGTTTTAGCTTCTGATTAACCAATCACAGATTACAGCCAGCCATGCATAAAATCAGCTAATTCCAGGCACCAGCTGATTTCTCTGTGCATATCTAGCTAAAATGTGAGAGCGCATATGTTGACAATTTGAAGAAAATTAGAAAGTGTCAAGTCTATTACACCATAAGTTTGTATGCACTGTGCACACAAACTTGTAAATAAGCTTTCCTCCAAATGAATACTGTTCTGTGAAAACACCATGCATTAGTGTCTTCTGTTGTTCAAAGGTTTTGTACATTCAGATACTATAGTTTTTCTGCACATTAATATAATTTTTTTTTCTTGATTTTGAATTTATGCCAAGGTAATGTGCGCCTATTTGACAAGTAGTGCCATACAAATGGTATGATTATTCTGGTAGTAATTATTATGTAATTGCCTATTTTATAAGTGAATCTATTACTGTGGTTATCTAACTGAATATTGTCTAAGAATGTCTCTTAATAGTGTCAACAATCTCAGAATTTAACAATTTATTGTAGGCTTGTACAGTGGTTATTTTACAAGAATTTGATGCATGTTTTACAGAAATATTTATCTTGGCCGGTAAAAGACATTATTCTAGCTCACAGAGATCTGTACTAAAACACTCTTATCACAGCGAGACAAGTTGAAGTGAAAACATCACAAACAAAGAAGTAAATAAAATGTGCAGCTGCATTATTTGCATATACCAGTGTGAGCGGGGCTGCCCACACACGCATACAGTGTGGGCTTACGGAACAAAGTAGAGGAGATGACATGTGCTTGTATCACAGGCATGTACCACATACTTAACATATAATTCATTTAAACATTTAAAATCCATATTGGGAGTTTAAAGTAGATTACTCATTCCAGTTTAATGTCAATTCTATTTTTCACTGAAATCGTCAGGTGCGGTGTAACGGAGGACCCCGGAATACAAATGGACAGGAAGCATAGGTGGTGAGTAAATGGTTTTTTAAATAAAACTTAGGCATGGAAAGGCTTGGCATGAACAGCATGAACTGGCTGAACACAGGGTGATATGATCCGAAATGTTTCCGCGAGGAATGAACAGAACAGTGGTGTATATATGGAGCAAGAACAAGGTGAAAAGAGGAGATGGATTTGCTTAGTGCAGGTGAACCGAATAAAGTTAATTGACAGACAGGACAGAACACAATGTGACTGGAGCAAAACAGAAATTCTAGGATACAAACTAATAGAGACATAACTAGAAAAACATGAAACTAAAGCATAACCAGATCCAAAAACCTAACTTGGCAAAACATGAACAAGAAGACAAAAACTAAAGCATGACCAGGAAAATAATAAACAGAAGCATGATTCAAAACCTTAACTGTGAGAAACATATGAGGAAAAACCCGCAACCAAAAACCAAACAACTTCAAATCATAACAGAAATGTGTTTCACTATGAAATAGATGACAATATAATGAAAATCAATAAGTTAAGACAGTGTTGGGGTCATCGATTTTGGTCGCACATTTTGACATGCGCAGCTCAACAGACGTCGCAGCTCTGATGTCACTGAGAGCATAAACCGGCTGAGATGGAGAGTTTTGTGGCCATTTCCATGTCTCACAGGACGAGGCATCGGAGGCGCATATCTGGAGAGACAAAAGCTTGCAGGCGAACTTTTGCTCCACAAGGCCATTCCCGGAAGAGCTTGAAAGCAGGAAATCTGTCTGATACAAGAAGATCAGCAGGTTTATTCGCAGATCGAAGACCTTTATTCAGTTGGCGGTTCTTCATCTTTTCCCCTCCTGGTAGGATGAGAAGCTACCGTTTTTTTTTTCTTAATTTGACCCCCTCCTTTTTCTTCAACCCTGATCCCTCCTCAACCGGTGGAGAGAAGAAATCCAGGTTAAAGTAATTTCGTTCTTTTCATATTAAACCTGATAGGTGCATTTAGAGGTCTGGGCAGGATGAGGCAGAGTGAAGGTGATTTAGAATTACCAGTAGTTAATCTAAGGTATTAACTTGTTGCATGCAATACTGATTGAAGTGTTCTATGCTGAGCTGTGTTTTGATTTGCTGCGCAAGCGCTGCTGAATCGGGCGTGGTTAATGTTTTGTCCGGCTGATCCCAAGTCAGCCAGGAGTTAGAAGTTGTTTAGAAGTTTTTCATTCAAAGCAACTGCGGTCTGTACCTCGTGGTCTGACCACTCTTTGTTCCAGTTTTATTGCTGGAGATCTACCACTGAGTTCCCGCCTCAGAGTTTATGACCCTTCGTTCAAGATGTGGGGCGTTCAGCTGGTTGTGGCTAAAGGGGCGTGGCCCCACCGTTTCATCAGCTGATCGCTGCAATCGAGACATCAGAACACCAGAAGGATCTCTTTCCATTTAACCCAAATTACACATTTTGTCCATAAAACTACTGGTTTGATCTTCATAGACACTAACTGCGCATATATTTTTCTTTTATTATTATTGTTAGGAAGTCATTTTTATTCCCTTTGTGTAGAATAGTACTTGTTAGTTAGGTGTAGGTTTTTGGACCAGAATAATGGTATATCTAGATTATTTGGCTTCAATAAATCTTCATATATATATAATTAAGAGAAGTGTTTGTGTTTATTTCATGCAAGAGTGATTTATCTGTCAAAACAAGGTCGAAGATCCTCCACCTTTGGTGAAGCGGTTGAATAAACAGTGACAGTTTGTGGTTTTGGTTAATAATTTGTAATTATTAAAGAGCTTTGAGCCCGTAATCACAACACCAGAGGACATCTCTGATTTCTACTCGTAAGTAATGATTTTTGGTTAAGAAATTAATTTTTTTAAATTATGATTTTAAATTATTATTCTTGATGAATATTAATTAATCAAAATCCTTACAACAGTCTTCATCTTCTCCAGAAATGATAAATAAAACAAAGGGTCGTAATACGATGATCCCTCTTTATTAAAGGTAGTACATTTTAATGACATGTTGCTTTTCTTGGATGCCAAAAAGGAACATGGGGTGGATAACAACCAATCCTTAACTCTTACATGTCAAGGAAACATGTTTTATTGATCATAGTAACAGCATTTATCTCGATAAGCAGAAAGAGAACTTGCTTTGTTGGACACACACTCACAGCTGATCCCCCCACTTACATACATTTTCTTCAAACCCCCATAAGTCTAATTTTATCTGACAGCTTAACATTCCTTTGCCTGAGACTGAATCTCAAAGGTCAGTGTTATAAATCTTTATCATATCAAAGCATGACAGAATCCCTTTACTTATCTAGGAACTTAGTAAGCTTTGTGATTTGAAAAACATTGAAACCAATCGATTCTCACAGATCTCCACACTTCTATGATTGAACTGAAAAATGAAAGACATGCCTAGTTTTTTTTTGTTTGTATTTCATAAATGAGTATTTATTATTAAGTGTAAAGCGTTTAAAATAGAGGAATTTCATACCATAATGCAATGTTTGTTTTACTAGCTCTGTGAAAAAAATGCCACAAAAGCAAAAGCTGCCCAGACTGACACTTCTAGTTAACATGTAAACAGACACAACTGTCATTAAACAGATAAAAAAAATTCCATTTACCTGAACACATTAAGCACAATACCCTTGTGAGGCACTACACCTCCTTACTTGCTTCCTTAGTGCTCAAGGGTTATAAACGATCACCTATTTCTTCTCATATTCGGGTAGGAACAAGGAGGCAAAGAGACTTTATCCTGATAAACTGAACACCAACAACAATATTAAGAACTTCACATGGATATATGGCTGTCCAATATTGGTGAATTGGTGTGAATTGTAGCCGTTGGTTCCAGTTTTAACCTCAAAGGAGTTCCATTTGGTGAGGTATTCTGCTGCTCTAGCGCACCTGCTCCAAGATTTGATATGTTATGCATTCAGATACGCTTAGCTGTAACAAGAGCTACTGTTACCACTTTATAATCTCAAAGCAATCTGACATCAACAAGGCATTTTATACTATACAACTGCAGCACAATGGATACTTTCTCTTTTTGGAGAATTCTTTGTATACCTCAGAGATGATTGTGTGTAAAACTTCTAGCAAATCATCAATTTCTGAAATGCTTAGACCAGCCCATCTGACACCAACAACCACAATAAAAGGGTGGATTATGATTGTTTTTCCTTAAGTGCCCTGAGTTAATTCGATTTGTGGAATATGATTCAACTACATTAAATTGTTGAACAGTATTTCCCTGCTAGAATAGTCCTTTTCGGCTGCTAGCTGACAACGGTTACCTTAGCACTAACTATGGCAAAATCCTGTTAAGAAAACATGTTTCGGACCCATTATACTTGCAGTTATATCAAGAGTTATTTTTATTTTTTTACTAAAATATTATTTTTTAAAACAGTTATGGCAGTTACCTCAATACTGCTTTTAAATAGGCTTATTGATTATATTTTTTAAAGCTACAACTAAAATGAGCAAATTATTGAGAACCAATATGACAATGATGCTTCAGTAAAAAGCAACCTTAATGCAGATATCTAACTAAACATTTTTGGCCAAGATGATTTAAAGGCAGATTGTCAACAAATGTACTCCTTTTGGATAATAGTTTATAACAACATTAAATAATATTTTAATATTACACAGAGAGGCCACAAATTAGTAAAGCACGTCTGGCTACTCTCCAGCACAATAAAAAAAAAAATCTAAGAATCACAAAAAAAAATACATTTATAGTGTTGATATGGCTTTAAGATTACCACGAGCTTTTGACATTTATATTAGCAAAACAATGAAGGACAGCCCCGGTTCCAGTAGCCTTCTGGGATATTTATAAATTAGATATCCTTTCTGTACACTTGCGAAGGTGTAAACACCAGTCAGCATTTTCACCTTCTGGTCATTGTTTTATGTCAAATCTAATGTTTTTAAACACACACCCAAAGGAAGCCATTATAATAATCCCCCTCCAGCTGTATTTGAGCGTAAAATGCTGAATCTCTTCTCTTTAATTTACTGTAAAGTGATAAGAGGAACTTCACATCTAATTATAAACACTAACCCAACCCAGTTTCTCAAGGTATTTGGATTCATATTCAGATATTTATTATTATTTCTCAGGGGAAAACTGCATCTTTGCTCTTTCCTCTTTCTTTTTCTAAAAGTAAGCTCCAAAAGCAGCCATTTCTTTTAAACATCACAGTTATTTGTACAATTTAAGTGAATGTCTGGCAGAAGTTACTGCAGCCCCCTGGTCAGTAAAAAGACAACAAAAACAACGGTGGCACACCTAAGACAGAGAATGTGATATATTAATTTGGAAATATCCATGCAATGGCAAGGTTCCAGGTCTGCTGATATTTTAATCCTAAAATGTTCCTGGACTGCAGATTATATCCCTATAATAGCATTATAAACCCATGAAGGCCTGTGGAGCTGTTGGGCAACTTGAAAAAAATGCACAACTTTGAAAAGCCAAAGGCTCTCTTTCCACACTGTCTCTGGAAAAGAAAAACAAAGAATAATCGCATAGTACCGTAAAATCTTTTTTTAACACTTTGCTTAAATTGTCATGGTTTGTTTTGGTTTACTTGTTGAAAAAGAATCGGTCCTTTATATATTTCCCTCACAAACTACAGGTATAGCTTTTCATAGGACAATATATTTTTTAAATAAACTTTTAAGATTTATTCATGAGACCTTAATTTCAGAAAAAAATTGGGATTTTTTGGAATCTCAGGACATAACATATTCAGTATATGAACAAATTTACCCCTTGGGGTCATTAAGTTTATGTATGGGAAATTCCCTGAAATCTGTCCTGTTAGGTATAAGGAAAGATGACACACAAACTCCACATCTATGTTTTTGCAGCTGGAAAGTAATCTGCGTGAGAGCTGCTGCTGCTGCTGTGGGTAGCAGTAGTATTGCTGCCAAAGCGACACACAAATCCTCAACATAAAAGAAATGGCAAAACGGAAGAGAAAAACTTAAGTAGAAATGCCAAACAAATTGTGGAGATTAACACAGTGAGCTCGAATTATTATTATTATTATCTGTCTCTATAACATTGTTTTTTAATAGGAAAGTAAGCATGAATGCATGAACTTTGCTTTATTGACAAATAGGCATCTAGCAGAAGCACATTAAAATGGTGTGAAATATAGTTGTTTTTTATAGTTAAAAACATCTGGTCAAAGGTTTAAGATATGCTGTCTCACTTAATGGATCTCTTTATTTTCATGACTATTTACATTGTAGATTCTCACCAAAGGCATCACAAATGTGAATGAACACACATGGAATTATATAGTAATTATAATAATTACTATAAACACAAAATATGTGAAATTATTCTAAACATTTTAATATTTTACATTGTTCAAATAGCCACCCTTTGCTTTGATTACTGCTTTGCTCTCTTGGCATTCTCTCCATGAGCTTGAGGAGGTGGTCACCTGAAATGGTTTTCCAAAGAGTCTTGAAAGAACTTCCCAGGGGTGAGAAGACTTAAGTTTAATATTTCAGTCTATTTTAAGGAATCTAAAATAAAATAAAAACATATTTCAAGTTATTTTACAATTTTCAGATTGCTGCATAATTCCATATGTGTTCATTCACAGTTTTGATGCCTTTAGTGAGAATCTACTCATTGAAGTAAAGAAAATCAGTAAATGAAAAAAGTGTTTCTGAAACCTTTGACTGGTAGTGTAGGTAGAAAACAAATGGATATCGATAATCGATTACCAAACTAAAAACGTTAGAAGAAAACATCACTTACTGTACTGGCAGTTCCTTCCCATGTACTCGCCTGGGCATTCACAGGAATAGTTAGCAACCTGATCGGTGCAAATTCCCCCGTTCTTACAAGGATCCCTTTCACATTCATTGATATCTGGAAGAGGGAAAAGACAAGAAACAAAAAAGCACATTCCTTGAATTAAGTAGCACAGATAATCAGACTGGCTTTAAACACAATGAAATGCAGTGCATAGAAACAGTAATTTTCTTTGTGTTGCTTGATTCTTAGAGAGCTCTGAACTAAGGCTAAATTATCAAATGACAAAAATTGTTAATCCAAGTTTCAACACCTGCATCTGTTGACCAAACTACATTTCTTCAAAAGCTAATGTCAGAGTTGTGTCAGCTGATACAGACTAAAATGGACAAACTAGCCTGGCAGATGCACTCAAAAAACACCCTTTATTTTGCACAATCATCTATGAGTTTTGTTTCTTCAAACCAAGAACTGCAGAACCGCTAATGCTGGTAATACTGGTGGGGCCCGGGCTCTAACTTTTGATTAGCATCTTGTTTTTTTTTAAACAAAAAAACTGAATAAACAACAAACAATGTGAGAGCAATAAGAATTACATATCCCAAGTCTAAACCGCCTTTCAAATTCAACAACCTTAAGAAATGTATTGGCTCACAGAGTTATGTGAGTTGAGTTCAGGTATACTTCAATCAATGCCCACATCTTTCTCACACTCCATAGCACCAATTTACACCTTTTTTGCTAATTAGCTTGTATCCACAAAATGTAATAGAAAATCTCTGATACAGTATTTTAGGTCAAAAGTAATAGGTGAGGTATTACTGCAAAGTTAACAACTGCAGTCAGCAGGGTTTCCTTTGATCCAAAGCATTTTACCAGTTAGCATAATGAACTAACTTTAACTGCTGTATTCTATCACTATGACTGAATTGGAATGAATGTGATTGACTTTAAATCTGCCTAAATGGCTGGTTGAACTGACTATGTATAGATGGGATCTGTTTTTTTAGTAAAGTGCCATGAGATAACATTTGCTCTACGTAAATCAAATAAATTGAGTTGAATATATATATGTTGCTGAAACCAAGCAATAGCTAAGACTAAGAAGAAGGAAATGTTTTGCTAACTAATATGGATTGCATAATAATAACTACATGCCCAAATCTACCCTAACATTTTAGGGAAATATTATTGAAAAGCCAGATTATCAACAGATTTACACCATTATTATAAAAAATTTTCTCATTAACACTTTCCATTCAAGATTGCAACCACACAACAGCACTGCGCCTGCTTTTATGAAGGTTTTAAATTTCATAGGTCTCAATGGTGACACATTAAAAACTTGTTTAATGGTACTAAGAAAAGAAAGGGTTCGTAACATACTGATTGTAGACTTGAAACATTGATGGACATTTCTGGTACTGTGCTAAATTGGTTCAGATCTTACTTGTCAACTGGGATTACTTTGTTACAGTTGGTAATCATAAATCTGACCAGAGATTTAGGCTCCATTCCTTGGTCACCTTTAATACATTTTTACATGTTCTCCCAGGTCAGATAATGGAGTATCACAAATCACAAACAATGTGTATGCTCATGACACACATCTTTATATTTCTGTGCCACAACATGGCCACACTTCATTAAAGTTACTAGTGATTTAGTAACTTAGATTTCTATGATCGTCCAACTGTGATATGTGTTGGTTACGACTGTTTATTCATTGTGGGAGACTTTAATATCCATGTTGACAACCATCAAGACAGAGAGGCAAAATAACTATGTGATACACTTAAAAACTTTGGTTTGACTCAACATGTTAAACAGCCAACAAACTATTGGGGAAATATTTTTGACATGATCATCAACTGATACTCCCTATCTCACTACTCTGTTATCAATGAATAAATGAAAGCGTGGCAAAAGACTGAGCTCCAGGTTCATTGTGACATCCATACAGAGAGACTTCACAGATATCACTTACAACTGAAGAATGCAAGGGAATCTTTCTTTCTGAAATCATTAACGAAAACAATGCTGGGCCTTATTTGCCTCGATTGACAGGTTAACAAACCCTCCTGTGTCTGTAGCATCTAAATGCCACTTTACCAGGGCCTGCAATGAATTTGCTAACTGCTTTACTGAGAAATTTCAGAAAATTAGACGAGTAGTCTGTGCATTACCAATTCTTTGTCTAATCTAAACAGATTAGGAAAAGAATGACCAAAAGGTACCAACTCAGCTACAAAAGCTTAGAAGAGGTTATACAGCAATTAAAATCTTCCTCCTACTGTCTCAATATTTTACCCACAGCTTTCTTTAAGAATATTTTACCAATCTGTCACAGCTGCCAGTATCCTCACTAAGACTAAGAAAATTGAGCACATCGTCCCAGTTCTAAAGTCCTTACGCTGGCTCACTGTATGTCAGAAAGTAGACTTTAAAATACTTTTTATTAGTTTATAAATCACTGAATGGCTCAGCTTCAAAATACATTTGTTGTCAATGTATCAACCTTCCAGAGCCAGGTCATGGAGATCTAGTCTACTCTGCATCCCTGAAACCAAACATGGAGAAGCAGCATTCAGTTCTTATGCTCCACTAATCTGGAACAAACTTCCAGAAAACTGCATAAATGCTGAATCCCCAAGTTCTTTAAAATGAAGGTTAAAAACCCATTTTCTTAGAGAAGCTTCTAAGTGTTCGATGTAAATCATTAACTGACACATCTTTAATTCCAGTCTGTAGTCCAACTTTTCTTTACTTTCCTTTTGTCATGATCTGCCTATGCTATGTTTTGAGTTTCTTGTCTGTTTTCTCTACTTCCATTGCTGTTTTTCAGTACATTAGAATCATCATCCTTCTTGTTTAGATTAACTTTCTGGGATTCCTGAGTTAGATGTGTCAGTTTCTATTTCCTTTTAGATCTAGTTTCTCCCTGTTTATTTCCTTCAGTTAGTTCAATTGTTTACTTATTTCTGTTCTGTTAGATATTTCCCTGCTATTCTGAGTTTATTTGCCTCCCTCCTTTAGTTGTCTTGCATTGTCTCCCACCAGCTGCTCTCAATTCCTACTGATTAACATTCTTTGTTCTTTGGTCAATTCTCCTTCCTACCATAGTATTTATGCCCTGTGTTTTTTATTATTCACTGCTGGATCCAACTGCCTGTTACCCTGCTAGTCTCCCTGGTGTTCTACCCATGTTCTATGTCTTGATCATGCCTGTAAGTTTTCAGTTCAGTTTTTGAAATGTTCTTCTACTCGCTATGGGTGCCTCGATCCTGCTTACAAATTGGTCCTCTAAAAACTCAGCCTCATATGACACCTTTATTATGCAAACGACAATGCACTTAATGCATTTTCTTTTTTTATGTTTTCATCATGTAAAGTAGTTGGAATTGTCTTATTGCTGAAATGTGCTATACAAATGAAGTTGTCATAGCCACACTTTAACTATTTTATAATTAAATAGGACCACATCTAATCAAGTGACTTTTACTCAAAAACCTGTCACGGACTTACACATCCCTTTCTTACAGACAATCTGGCTACTTTATGTATTTAATTAAAATATTGCATGCTTAGTTTTTTTTTAAAACACCATTATTTTTTTAGATGTTTTTGGTAATAATAAATTATTAGATTAGTTTTTGACATTTTTTTTTGGCCTGCAAGTACTTTTGACTTGACAATTCTTGCCTATTTGACAAAAAGTTTAGACAGCACTGACCTTGGCCAAAATGAAAATAATGAAAGCAGCAATTGTCAACTGTCCTCAGTAATAGCTGTGTGAAATAACTCTCTTATTCACATTATCAAGGTGACAGAACTTGAATCCAACCCCATTACACATATTTGTACTCTGTTGTTATAAGTATAGATAAGAGAAGGAAATGACCAGGATGATTTGAATGGGGAAGGATGGATTGAAGCGAACTTTCAGTCACTTCTGAATAAATTTGTAATGATTTCCAAATTTGCCTATGGTTGCAAAAGACTTTTAATCCTCTAAAACATACCTTGAACTGTATGTGACACAAAGGTGCAGTTTGGCTTCATGAATATGTAATTAGGTTGGACATTTAGAAAGCTAAGAAATTGAAAAAGTATCTCATCTATCTCAGATCCTTAATCACCCAGGCACTTATGTAATGTCCTTTTTTCTTTTTTCTTAGAGTCCAGGTCTTTGTTTCTGTGATTAGAAAAACTAAGGTTTTTTTTAATTTGTCCAAAANATCCCCCCCCTGTTTCCCCAGGGAAGGTGTGCAGGTTTGAGGAGACCCTCGAAGTACTCCTTCCACCGCCTGATAATGTCCCCGTCGAGGTCGCAGCCTCCACCCCCACTAAAAAAACGTGTTGGCCGAAGCACTGCTTCCCCTCCTGAGGCCCGGCGGTTTTTGCCAGAATCGCTTGAGGCCGACCGGTAGTCCTTTCTCCAGGCCCTCCCCCCGAACTCCTCCCCGGCCCCGAGTTTTTTTGCCTCTGCCACACCCGGGCCGCACCGCTTGGGCCTCAGGGCCCCCGTCAGCTCCTCAGGATCCACAACCCAAACCAAGAATAGGACTCCTTCTTCAGCTTACACACCCTTTCTAGGTGCCACCAGGGGGTTTCTGGGTTTTGCCCCCGCAACGGGCCCGCGCCCTTTAACGGCCCCGCAGTACGGGCACCAGCACAAAAATAGAGCGGAAACATGGCCCCCGGGACTTATTTTCCCCAAACACCCCCGGAATTGGTCAAAGCTCCCCCGGAGGGGGAGTTAAAACACCCGGCCGGGGCTCCGCCAGGCTTTCCCCACAGAGCCCACTATGCGCTTGGGCCGGCCCAAGTCTGTCGGCTTCCCCCCCCCACAACCGGATCCAACTCACCACCAGGTGGGATCAGTGGACAGCTCAGCCCCCTTTAAACCAGTGTCCAAAACATGGGGCCGAAGGTTGATGATCAAAAAAATACATTACCTCCTGCCTGGGGTGTCCTGTCCAAGGCACTGATGGACCCCCTTAGCTTAAACATGGGTTCATTAGGATAACCGTGACTAGCACGAACCCCCCTAACAAAAACCACCGGATCGATCGGGGGGGCCATTCCTCCCGATCACCCCTTCCGGGTGGTCCACTGCTTTTCCCAGTGGGCATTAAAGCCCCACAGAATAATGGAGCCCCGGGGAGGGGCACAAAACCACCCCCCCCCCCGATAGGGACCCCAAAAGAAGGGGGGGTTATCCGCAAAAACCCCCCCCACCGTAGGGAAACGACAGTCGAGCCTATCCCCGACCCAAGGAGCGGGGAGGGACCCCCCTATCCACCGGGGTAAACCCCCAACACTAGAGGCTGAGCTGGGGGGGCAACAAGCAAACCCCCCCCCAGCCCCCGCCTCCCCCCGGGGCCCTCCAGAGAAAGAGGCCCAGCCCTCCAAGGAGATGGTTCAGAGACGTGTGCAGGAGGCAAATCCCACTTTTCTAGTCGATATCTCCGCCCCTCCCGCAAAGCTCAGGCCCCCTTCCCCCCCCATGAGTAACTTTCCACCCCCTAGAGCCGCCTAAGATCCGGTATCGGGCCGCTGAGGTCTCCACCTTCGTCCCCCCCCCAATCCCTTTCACCGGTCCTCAGGGTTTCCCCCTGCAGGTGGGGGGCCCACTGAGGATGGCCTGCGTCTCTGTTCGGGCGGCCCGGCCAGGGTCCCCCGGGAGCAACCCTCCCACCAGGGCTCCCCGCAGCCCGACCCAGGCCGGCCCCCAGGGGGGGACCCCCGGCTCCGGTCCCCAGGCACGTCACGTCCTCGTTTAGTGGCCCCTCATAGGTTTTCTTAAACCGCTTTTTTGACCCCATCACCTTACTAAAAAATAAAGAATAATACTTTTTTCAAAATTATAATAGTGAAAAAATAAACCCCGGGGACATGCATACTAATCCCATAACTCAGTAGAGATTTTTGAATTTTTAGAAAAAAAACCCTTTTTATTATTTTTTGGGGTCACAGGGACGGGGTTTTAAAAATATCAAGCAAAAAAAATTAAGTAATCAATGCTGCAACACATAGCGCTTTGGATTTCTTTCAGCCACTCAACAACGTTGCTGCATTTTCATAAAGGTTACATATCACCTCACATGAACTGTGAATTTCTGCACATGTTAAAGTTAGTATGGGTTTTATTGAACACTGTGCTTTCTATGACCCACAGCTTTCTGCCTGGCAAAAAAAAAAAAAAAAAAAATCAGGATAGAAAAATGTGAATGCAGCATAACTACAGCAAAAAACAAAAAACTAAATCATCATGTTGTTTTGCTGAAGCAAAATAAATCGATTTTAAGTCTTTTAATTGCAATTTTGTGTCAAAATTATTCCTGTTATTTAGTTAGAGCTTCCTTTGGTTGCTTTTACAAATGTTCTGTAACAGAAAGAAAATATGAGTTTTTAGAAAAGAGAGTAAAAGCTTTAATGTAACATTAAATAGGTGTGATGCACGGTGGCGCAGGTAGTAGCACTGTTGCCTTGCAGCAAGAAGGTCCTGGGTTCGATTCCCGGCCGGGGGACTTTCTGCTGGATTTTTTCAGTTTCCCCGGCATGCATGGGTTTCACCAGGGGCCTTGGGTTTTCCTCCCACAGTCCAAAGACATACCTGTTAGGTTTATTGGTCACTCTAAATTGCACTTAGGTGTATGAATGAGTGTGTGCATGGTTGTGCATGGTGTGATGGACTGGTGACCTGTCCAGGGTGTACCCTGCCTCTTGCCCATAGACTGCTGGAGATAGGTAGAAAATGACTGACTGGCAAATACTTGCTTTAAGTTTAAATACTATCTTTTTTTGTTAGGCTCTTAGGATTTATTTCTTAATAAACTTTATCTTATGTTAATTATACCTTTATGTTACCTTAAGTTTGGCTCTATATTTATTTTAAATACCTTTTTTTATGCTTATTCATTTTGTTTTAGTATTGTTATTAACAAACTTTGACACCAGTTGCTTGAATTAAATGTAGATTTTAATTTACTTCTTTTTTATTTATTTGTTTGTGTATTATATACTAATGTATTAATTTTCTTTTTACTACTTTATTTATTTATTCTACTTTTATTATTAATATTATTAGTATTTAGTTTTTTTTCTGTTTAGAATCTTTTCCCTAATAATATTGTTTGTCTACCTCTAGTGTCTTTTCATCATCATCTGCATATTTTTGCAAATATTAGCCTTGTTGAGCTAATTATTTATTTTGTTTGGTTGTTTTGCAGTTGTCTTTTAATTGCTTTGTGTTTTTAAAGCACTTTGCAATTCTCTTGCCAAGTAGGAAAAGTACTTTATAAAAAAAAAAAACAACTGTAATAGCAGTGAGACCAGGTTGAAAATAAAGGCTTACCTAAGTTGTATTAACAGTTACATCCTAATAGACCTAAAGAAAAACCTTTGAATGTGAACACTTCAGCTGATTAGGACCGATGCTGCTCCACATCGCAGCATTTGTGTCACCACCATCTGTTCTGAGAGGATGACGCACAGCGCTGCGTCACACCTCCCTCCCTGTATCATCCAGCATTTATGAAAATGAGAATTCACACATGAGAGCTGAAATTTACGACGCGTACTTGAAGGCAACAAATTAGATAGAACCAGAGAGCGAGGAAGAGAAAGGAGTTTGTTTGCTCATCAGCGCTTTTTCCGTTTTCTGGCCGCTCGTTGTTCCTCCTCCTCCTCCGCTGGGTCACAGGACTGCAAGAGAGGAAGGAATATGGTTTGGTGAGACGCTCCTCCCGTTTAGTAGCGGATCTCTGCAAACACGGACGGGAGACTGTCAGGGGGGCTCGGTCCGGATAAAAGCCGCCTTTAACACCTGAGACTATCGCCCACAGCCCTGCAGGAGAACAACCAGCACACCGGGGCACATAAATGGGTGAGATGCGGCGCATTTCTTTTAATTGTTTCTGGTTCTAAACAGCCTCCAGCCTCCTCTGTGCATCTGGATGGGACAGGACTCAACGCCCGCTCCAGATGCGCACAGGGTTCAGTTTTCTCTATGCTGATCTACCTCTACTCCCCCCCCCCACCCCCCCGACGTCTCTTCATGCACACAGCACATCTTTTTTAATTCACTACAAGACACCACGGTCGTTCTGTGGGCCATTTCTGATGCTTTTATTCATGCTCGATCAGAAAGCCATGCGTGGCGGGGAGGGGGGGGGGGGGGTTGCGTGTTTGTGAAGGAAAGGAAAGCCCACTGATGAGTTGCAGATGTTGACACGTTTAAATCCACTGTGTCTGTGTGCCTATTATGTGACAGTGTTTCTCCGTCCAGCTCAGTGCCTGTGTGCACGAAAAGGGCCTTACAGTTTTCATCCACGCCAGCGTATTTTCCCACGGGCAGAGCGTTGTTGTTCATGGCTGTGACTGGCTGCAGGTAGTCCAGAGATCAATTATTAGGTGCTATGTAAAAAAAAAAAAAGGCGCATTATCTAAAATAGCTATGTCCTGCAGGGCTTCAGTTCTGACTTCCCCTTTTGTTTGCATGTTTTAAAAATTCAAAATATCTGCAAGAAACACACTGATCACTAATAATGCCTTTTATGTCCAATTTGCATGCATGCATTCTGATGCACCGCTCGGTTGGTGCAATGTTCTTGCAGTAAAGAAACAATGCAGGGCTGAAACTTCTTTAACACTCAGATTTTGAGTTGCACTCAGGTGCCTTGGCTGTATTAAAAGCCCGTGAAAGTTGCAAACCACCCTTCAACCTAAAACCCCAAAGTGGCTATTTCATGGTTAATTGGGAAATCCAATTAGATTAATTAAGTACTAAATAGCTGAAACTGTAGCGACCATGACTTTATTTACTTATAAATGAACCCTAAATAGGTTACTAGGTTACGAATAGTCTTGATTGTTGCTCGTTAAGGCTGATACTCCATCTCAGTACAGATTTGTATGAGCCCTCCAGATCATTGCTGCCTAACTCAACAGAAACGTTACACTGTAAAAACTAAGGCTGCTGTAGAGTATTGTGCGGATGTGTTACAAAAATGTTTTCAGAAGAAGTGCTGGTACTGACGACAGAAATAATGATTTTCTTCCTGTTTATGTATACAAGCTAGTATTAGCATAGCAACACAGCTAGCAGCTACAGGAAGTTTGAAAAGTTTTGTGTAGGTGAGTACATCCATGAACCACTGCCATTAAAATAAAACATATTATTCTGGGAATGTTTATTAATCATTTATTGATTGGAAGGGCATAATATCAACAATATGGTTAAAACTTAATCTCACATACTAGCTAGTGTTAGCATAGTAGCATATTACCTCCTGACAATGTTTGTCATCCATTAATTGATTATCGAACTATAAAAATATAAATAAACCCTAAGATTAAATCTAAATTAAAATATATTACTGGCAAGCAGAGATTGAATAAATGGCACCTAACATACCATGGCTCATACATCTCTTTTCAGCTCTACCCACCTAATTTGTATAGGGCAGAGATCTGTGCTTTGTCATGGCCACTACAGAACATTGACTTTGTTGTGTTGTTAAACATTGGGAAGACCCATATGCCCAAGCTTAAAATATCTGGTTGATGTCTTCAGATGTTGCGACAGCATTCCTGTACTTCACAGCTCGATGATGTTCTCAGGCTTTCAAGCTCCCCCCTTTTTCCTCCGAATGTAACAATGGTCATTATAGCCAAACACTTTCTAGCTTCGTCAGACTGCACAATATATCTCCACAAACTAAAGTTTTTGTCCCTCAGTGCTTTAAGACCAGACTTGTGGAAGTTCACAGTTCTTTTCCTGACATCTTGACTGATTTCTAAGGTGTCCCACAAGGAAGCGGTGTGCTTGAGGTGTTGCCATAAAATACATCCAGAGGTTTGTCTCTGTTTAACTCAAACGCAAATTTTTTTTTTTTCTGTGAGCGGCTGACACCAAGACTTCCCAGTAATAGTGGTACAATATTACAAACAGACAACGTGAGCTGAAACAGACTCAGCCACAGGAATCACTCAACAGCAGAAGGGTAAGCAGAGAATGGTTGGAATTTTCCCTCTTTGCCGAAGCATTGTGATCCGATCCACAGTTGGAGTTGAGTGGGTGGCTTTGGCTCCCAGTAGGCTCCGGTCCAGAGTGCTTTACAGATACAAACACACAGCTGTTCTTGACATCACCAATGACAGAGGCTCACCAAGAACTAAACACAGGTTTGCTGTAAACCACTGAAATGTCGTAGTGGCTCTGCACAGATCTCTCTCTCTCTGTCTGTGTGTCTTTCCCCCATTATCTAAACTAGCTGCAGCTGTTCGGAGGACGCTGCAGGCTTCATCGCAGATTCCTCTGCAAATCTCTTTCTTGACTGTTTGAGTGGGAGTTGTGTTTTGTCTGCAGGATGAAAGATATTCAGTCTCTAGTCTTGCAGAAACAATGTTACCACCAATATGAGTTTGAAGTTTGATAAAGACTTTTTTTGTCCAAAACAGTTTTAGTAGATTTAAATCCTCATAGTTTTAAAGCTACAGGGGTTAGACAATGAAACTGAAACACCTGTCATTTTAGTGTGGGAGGTTTCATGGCTAAATTGGACCAGCCTGGTAGCCAGTCGTCATTGATTGCACATTGCACCAGTAAGAGCAGAGTGTGAAGGTTCAATTAGCAGGGTAAGAGCACAGTTTTGCTCAAAATATTGAAATGCACACAACATTATGGGTGACATACCAGAGTTCAAAAGAGGACAAATTATTGGTGCACGTCTTGCTGGCGCATCTGTGACCAAGACAGCAAGTCTTTGTGATGTATCAAGAGCCACGGTATCCAGGGTAATGTCAGCATACCACCAAGAAGGATGAACCACATCCAACAGGATTAACTGTGGACGCAAGAGGAAGCTGTCTGAAAGGGATGTTCGGGTGCTAACCCGGATTGTATCCAAAAAACATAAAACCATGGCTGCCCAAATCACGGCAGAATTAAATGTGCACCTCAACTCTCCTGTTTCCACCAGAAGTGTCCGTCGGGAGCTCCACAGGGTCAATATACACGGCCGGGCTGCTATAGCCAAACCTTTGGTCACTCATGCCAATGCCAAACGTCGGTTTCAATGATGCAAGGAGCGCAAATCTTGGGTTGTGGACAATGTGAAACTTGTATTGTTCTCTGATGAGTCCACCTTTACCGTTTTCCCCACATCCGGGAGAGTTACGGTGTGGAGAAGCCCCAAAGAAGCGTACCACCCAGACTGTTGCATGCCCAGAGTGAAGCATGGGGGTGGATCAGTGATGGTTTGGGCTGCCATATCATGGCATTCCCTTGGCCCAATATTTGTGCTAGATGGGCGCGTCACTGCCAAGGACTACCGAACCATTCTTGAGGACCATGTGCATCCAATGGTTCAAACGTTGTATCCTGAAGGCGGTGCCGTGTATCAGGATGACAATGCACCAATACACACAGCAAGACTGGTGAAAGATTGGTTTGATGAACATGAAAGTGAAGTTGAACATCTCCCATGGCCTGCACAGTCACCAGATCTAAATATTATTGAGCCACTTTGGGGTGTTTTGGAGGAGCGAGTCAGGAAACGTTTTCCTCCACCAGTATCACGTAGTGACCTGGCCACTATCCTGCAAGAAGAATGGCTTAAAATCCCTCTAACCACTGTGCAGGATTTGTATATGTCATTCCCAAGACGAATTGACGCTGTATTGGCCGCAAAAGGAGGCCCTACGCCATACTAATAAATTATTGTGGTCTAAAACCAGGTGTTTCAGTTTCATTGTCCAACCCCTGTAGATCCAATATATATATATAGTGTCAGAGTGGATTTTCTTCTGGACGTTTTTGGCTCATTCAGCAACAACTTCTCAGACTTAAGTCATGAAGCCATATTATTTTTAGAGAAAGCACACATTCTCCTGGCAGCCCTTCCAGACAAGCTGCACCACATCATTATTCCTCCACCACCATGCCTGAGAGTTGGTCTGATGCGTTTTTGTTGAGATGTTGTATAAAAATGTTGGTGTACATCATGGCCAAACAGCTTGACATTTAATTCATCGGGGTAAAGGTGTTGTGGTTCATTCAGGATGCATTGTAGCAAAACTAAGCCATACTGCTGTTTCCTTTTTTGAAAGAAGAATCTTGCTAGTGCCAACCATTCCAATAAAGCCATATTTGTCCAGTTTCTTTATAATTGCAACCCCGAGACTTTTAAAATTTGGTCTGGTCTGTCCTAAGGACATGTCCCTGATCAAGTTTTCATTAATTCATATAAGAAATTTCATACTGTAGTTAAGACGTGAGAGGCATAAACACGTTCACATACAGATGTCTATTTTTGTCTAAATGTGGTTGACAGTGTTGGTTCAGTGCATTCACATGTAATTTTGGAAACCTGAGTACTGCCAACCTTTCCAGACAAGCTACACCTATTTAGTCTTGAATATTTAATATTTCATCTGAGGTCTGTAGAGTCTGAGATAGAGCACTTAGGGCCCTTTTGCTGTTATGCTAAGAGTGGCAGCTGTATTAAACGATTTCTGCAAGTGAAAAACATTTTTTCCCAGTAGAATGATAAACTTTGTTCTGTTAGGAAAGGCATTATAACCCATTTTCAGATTGAAGATGAAGGAATCAAGTGCATTTCATTAACTGTCCCTAACTGCTGCTTTCCCTTTGAAATCATATTGAAGCCGGACTTCCCAATGTTATTTTTAGTGTGCAAACTGACAGTAAAACTAAGGTTGTTTACTCTGTGATCTCATATATGTTAGACTCAACTCCCTCCGCATGGCTTCAGATGAGGCAAAATTCCTGTCTACATTTGCCATTAACTTCATGTTGCTGTCACTTTGTGGCCTCTCTTGTGCTCTGTGACGAGCCGAGCCCTGGAGCTACCATCTTCTCCTTTCTGGTGCATTTGATGCCAACAAATGTGTTGGTTCAGGTCTCTCCTGCGGTGCTTCTTTAGTGACCATACCGTAATACGGTCTACAAGAGAACTATTACAACCTATAAATTCACACTTCTCCTTCCTGAAAGAACCTTCCACTTCCACTCACAGACTGGTTGACACTTCCTCTCCCCCTCAGACCCACACACACACCCACACATACAGACTGCCACCAGCAGCTACAGAAAATAGTTTCTGTGCCACATTACTATCACATCTGCCTCCAATCCTTGTAGTTATCTGCAGCCAGATATCTTTCCTTCCCATCTGACTAGCAAGCCGACTTGTACTCTCCAGTCACCTCCTTTGTCTGTTTGATATTGGCATCTTGTGAAAGCCTTTCTCCTACTCTTCCTCCTCCTCCCCCTGTGATGTACGCTCTCAGGAATGCCCTGACCTCTGCTGGAACCCACTGTCTTTTTCAAAATGTGGTTACTTGTGCTGTCTGTTGTCATTCTGTGCCTTTACCACAGTGTGAAGAAATTTTGGTGGAGCATTTTACTCTGTTAGCTACTCCTTTTCACTGTAGTTTCCATGGTTACCCAACTCCAGAATCTCCCTCCTTGCCTCCTCTACTCCCCTGCTACATGATGCTTAAACAAGGATCAACCCTTGATGGCAATCATGCAGATGGTGATAAAAACACATTACCTCCATGTTTTTTAAGGTAAACGAAGATGTAAGACAACAAACGAGAAGGGTGTGTTGGGTTTATGAGAAAAACAACATCAGCCAGTAAAGTACTTTAGTTGGTATTGCTTACATTGGTTTTGCATGTTAAGGTGTCAGTCACAGATGCTCCAGACCAGGGGTCTGCAACCTGTGGCTCCAGAACCACACATGACTCTTTGAAACCTTCACTGTGGCCCTTATAAAACCCAAAAGGAAATGCTTTAGCAATAAGAAAGGGGGATTTTAGAAGATCTATCTTTTTTGTGGCTCTAGACAAATTTTATAGTAGAGGGGGAAAAGTGGCTCTTTGAATTGAAAAGGTCGCTAGACATAACTTGAACCTGTTTAAAGACATTTGGACCACAAGTATCCAGCAGAACAACTTTTATAACTCAAAGTGGAACTAAAAGCCAAATCAACCTGTTTTGCAGATAAACTGTATAAATTGGGTCTTAAGGGTGCTATCTTTATGTTGCTGTGCCATTTTTTTCACTTTGATGTAAACTAGTTTAATTCTGCAATATTTGTCCTAAAACCAGTGCTGCCCTCTTTGGGTTGAACAGTTGCCGCTGCAGTTGAATTTTCCTATTGGTTCAAACGGTACAAGTTGGTACATGTCTATGTCATACCTCTGTGTTCAGGTATAAAACCATCTTTGTCCGACTCACCCGTAGCGAGTCAGGAGTTGGAAAAGTGAGCATTGATTGTTTAATGCTTTATACCTTCGATCATATGCTTTACTTCAGATAATATCAATCTACATGTAATTTTAAACTTTCTGAAAGTTTGTTACTGCTTTGAACATGAGCCCATGTTAGCTATGATGCTGCTGACATCACTTTACCAGTCAGAAACTGGACCCACTCTGTCCTCCGCTGCCTCAGCAGTGCCAGCTTTGGGCACTACTGAGTCAGTGCCTTAAACCAGTGGCTCGAACTGACAAGACTCGGGTCCACTGGGCTCCACAAACCCTCCCTCAACCTCTGGGGATGAGGGGGGCTAAAAAATCATCCACCTCAAAAGATCTATCCATGGTGAAACTACCAGCAACACTCTGGTCACTCTCCATGTTTCTCCATGTTACGCTTAACGTTCTCCACTCATCCCCACATGACCACGCCCCTCACTGTCTCTTGGCACCGCCCACTTTTGGGGCATTTTTCAAAATTTGTCTGCGGTTATGCTTTTACGTCGGGTTTAGTTCCACATTAAGTTAGATTATGCTATCTTAAAAATATGCTGTCCTGAGCCATATGAGCCTGAGCCACACCTATTTGGGGAGATATGTAAAAGTTTTTATAAGATTTGGGAAATCTTTTAAAGCTTTTCTTTGGACCTCAACTGGTTTTTCACTCATTTTTTTTCATTATGCCTATCCACGATGGCATATTATTCGTGGAGACTCTAAATAAATGAGAACAGTGGATGATTTGAGGACAAAGGAATAATTGCGCTAACTTTTTTCTTGTGTGGCCTCTGACAGCTATTAGATACAAACGCTTCAGAGGGAGGACTTCCAAAGAGTTCTGCAGCTGAGTTCTTGTGAAATATAAAATGTTCTTGCCAAAAAAGGAGGAAAAAGAACATATTTTTCATAAAGGAGTCTACAATGACGTGTTCACAAAGGCTCTTCAGGTTGTCACCCCTGAATCATGCAAGTTGTGTCCACCATACAGATCTGACTGATCCCACAGCCTCTTGACTTCTAATGCTTGAACTTGAAGCACTTGAAAGAAGGATAATCTCATAATTGTTATCTTGTGAATCTAACAAGAATTCATAGGCCTTGTAAAGAATCCACCACGAAGCGGTATAATTTGAAACATCAAGTGTTAAATCACAAGAGGTTCTTAAATAATGGTTGTTTATGTCAAGTAAACATATTTCGGGTTCGCTAAAACAAAAGCTGCCTTGAAGAGAGCGACTCTACTTGTTGCATTAAGGATATCCATCTGGGGTGAACTTAAAAGGTGACCAGACTAAAGAGGCATGTGTATTTTCTAAAAGCTACTAAAGACATGTATTTAGAAAGCCCTGACTTCAAGTCTTTTTTTTTTAAGGTCACCCAAATATATCGGAACATATTTTTTAGTTTTCATTTATTGTTTTTTTGTGGACCTAAGATTGATTTTAACACGAGAGACTAAATTAAGGTTTTGACAAAGGGAAATATAACCTGCTAGTCATTAGAAGATAATGGTGAAATAGGTACATGGTGGTAACAACCTAAATAAAAAACAAAATCAGGTTTCATTTGTTAATTTTGAATTTTTTTGTTGCACCAGAGCAATTGTCTTGTTTCCCTTCTTGTATCTGTTTATATAGAAACATTAGGCATATTTACATTTGATTATTATTCTTATTATATTTTTTTCTAATTTAAGATTGTAGCAACAGCTGTTTAGCATACTGAAAACTTGGCTTGGGGAGTTGAAAGAAAGTTTCTAGGCTGCGTTTGTGAAAGTTGCATATTCATCAGTTGTTCTTCCAGAGCTGGAATTACTCTTAATCTCTCAAAGTCAGAAAATTACAGTTTTCCCTCTTTGCAGCACAGTTTCGCCAATTACCATTAGAATCTGGTTTTTGGAACACCAGTAACCTTTAGGGCTGCACTGCCTGTTTTTCTTCTTTTAATTCTACTGTTTTCTACATTTAGCTTAATTTAGTCCCTTGCTTGTGTAGTGTTTATTAAAAGCAGTGTTGGAAATAAAATCTATATCTTACCCAAAGAAGGTTTATAGAAAGGTCCTTAAACATGCATACTTAAAATTAGCTAGGTTTAGCTAGATGCTAGTATATCAGCTAGCACTCACTTTAACAGAAGAAATGGTTTACTGTGACTCATATTTTACCAACTATAAACACAATTCTTTGCCTGAAGCTTAAAAAATATGAGTTTTAGGTCATTTATGCTAGTATCAGCTAGCATAAATTTGCAGTTACATGGCTAATTACATGATTTTTTTTTATAAAACTCCAGCAAAACTCAACAAAGAATCTGTCTCATATGACTTCTCATCTCACACATTTTAAAAACCCAAATTTATTTGTGTGCAGCTCAATAAGAGTGAGTTTTTAATTGCTAGTAGCACCTAGCATCAATCTGCAGCTATATGTGGCTATTTTATGTGTTTAAGGTTTATGCAACTGCAGGAAACTTCAACAAAATGACTTCTTGCACAAATTTTAAGCAGGCTACACGGCTTTTTCGTGTGCAACTTCAAAATTAGAAAGTTTTAGCAAGTTGCTATGAACTAGCATACATTTGCAGCTAATGTGGTCGGTTAATGTGTTTTATTTCCAAATTACTCCATAACAATTTTACAAAAATTGCTTTACAAATTACAAACAGCTCCATGTTCAGGCCTAAAGGTGATCTAATCCTTGAGTTGGTCTGTTGCATAAAATAGTTTGTAGTTGAAGTAAAAAAGTTTTTAGATGAAATATGACAAATATGATAAAGTTCAAGGGTTCTTTTTTCCTTTTGCAAGGCAGTGTAAATACAAATAAAGATTTGTGTGGTTTACCTTAATTACATTTAACTTGAATTTTTAGGAATGTCTTGGTTCCTGTTGACAAACTAGCAAGCTTGTTACCGAGATGTCGATATTGGTTTATTCCTAATACAGGTGACAAAATTGCAGCTCCATGAGGCTAATGCATCTCTTAATTTTCTATTTAACTCAGTAGCAAACTTATTTAAACATTTCAGTGTAGTATACTTTTCTTCATTTACCGTTTTTTTCTGCACATCTATTTTTTGCACAGCTTTAAAATTAGCTTGCCATTTACCATAGGAAGATCAATAAATAGTTACGTATCTCTGTCTCTAACTGTTAAAGTCACAAAGATAATTTCTGGTTTCATCACCTAATAAAGTTTCACATATGCATTTGTGGCAAAGACAGGTGCGCTCAACACGCGGTTTGCGGAGACAAAGATGAGAAGAAGAGAGATCAAACATATACTGTATATGTTACCATATATGGATAAATGATGCGGCTTTTGAAATGCTGAGAATTTCATTTGCATTGAGTATGTCGGCTTCTTTAGCGTTAGGACTGACTGTTCATTGATATAATTTTAGTCATGGAATTTTAGTGTGTTCCTCTTTCATTTCCAGTTAAAGTAATGAATAAAAGATGCACAACAACATGCTAAACTGTAGTGTAAATGTAGAACAAGGTGGTTTTATCTGCGCTGTTTGACCCTTATCCACATATGACTTTCTATGTCCACAGTGGAGGCCGTGGTGGAGTTCGACTATGAGGCTCAGCAGGATGATGAGTTGACCCTGACGGTGGGCGACATCATCAGGAACATACGGCGGGATGATGGAGGCTGGTGGGAGGGCGAGCTAGGTGGACACAGGGGTTTTTTCCCTGATAACTTTGTCAGGGTGAGTAATTACAAAGGAAACCACAGTTCCACAACTACATTTTATCGCTTTTCTCACTGTTCACTTGAGCAAATTACCTTCACCACCAGCTGCAAATGCATAGTTGTGGCTAGCTTCGGTATTTGTGTGAGCTTCTATAGTCACTTCAGTGCAGTAAAATGTCCTTTACACAGCTCTTAGACTTTAGGTCTTAATTAAGAGGCGACTGTGGCTCAGTAGGAAGAGTAGTCGTCTTGCAAGCAGAAGGTTGTGGGTTCGATTCCAGCTTCCTCCTGCCATATGTCGTTGTGCCCCTGGGCAAGGCACTTAACCTCAAGTTGCCTACCGATCTGCGTATCGGTGTATGAATGTGTGAGCGTTAGTGTGTGCGATTGGGTGAATGTGGCTCTAGTGTAAAGCGGTTTGTATGACTGGAAAACCGCTATATAAGTTCAGTCCATTAACTTATAAACTGAGCTAATTTTAAAAGATTAGCAAAATATTTTAAAGCAGGTTATGTTTCTGCTTAGACTTAAAGATTAGGACTTATAGAAATCTATATTTATTTAAATGTTATGTGACACAAACCAGTTCACAGGTGAAAAACCGATACTTTAATCAGAGAAGTAGCCAAGAGACCGATGGTTACTCTGGAGGAGCTGCAGAGATCTACACCTCAAGTTCTAGCATCTGTTAACAGGACAACTATTACACATCCACTCTACAAATCCTTTATGGAAGAATAGCAGGAAAAAACCCAACGTTGAAAGAAAGCCATAAGAAGTCCCAATCATATAGGGAACACAGCATGTGGGGAAAAAGTAATACTGCATATCATATTGAACACACCATACCCATGGTTAAACATGGAGTTGGCAAACCATGCTGTGGGGATGTGTTTCTTTAGCAGTAACTTGGTTGATGGGAAGATGGATGGAGCTAAATACGGGGTAATACGAGAAGAAACCCTGTTAGTGTCTGTAAAATAGTTTAAACGACAACCAGCCAGACAACTAGGCTAAACATAAACCCAGAGTTACAAAGGAATGGTTTAAATAGAAGTATATTCAATTGTTAGAATGGCCTAGTCCAAGTCCAGACCTAAAATCCTGATGGGACTTTGTGGCAAAACACGAAAACTTATTTTCATAGACGCTCTTCGTCTGATCTGACCAAGCTTGAGCTCCTCTGCAAAGGAGAATGGGAAAACTTCAACAAGTAAATGTGCAAACCTAGAAATTACCTGCGACTCTAACTGCAGCATAATGTGGTTCTACACAGTATTGACTCAGGTAACACTTGATTTTCTATAGTAAAAATCTTTTTAACCATGTATCACCTTCTTCCATTTCATAATTATTGTTCAGGTCTAGCACATATAAACACAATTAAATACAAGGAAGTATATAAAACGTTCCAAGGGTCTGAATATTTTTGCAAGCTCTTCTCCTTTGTGTGAGACACTGTTTTATAACCAAATGATACATGCAAATGAGTGGAGATAAGTGGAAACTCCAGTGAAAATGTTTAGCTACAGTGTGAGAGCACATAATTTTAATACTCTTAAACCCATTCATTGAATCTTATTATGGAAGCAGCTGTATTTGTTACTGAATCTAAATTTTCAGCAAAATTACAATTACTCCAACTGACCTCTGCAAGTTCTCAGTTTGGAGAATTAGGAAGTGGGAAAGGCCACAAACCAACCCATTACTTCCTCTGAATAGCGGGCGTAACACTTCACCATTCTCTGTGTTTTTTTCACGTAGCCTAATTTTTGTATAAATTATAGCCTTTGTCACCGTTTTCTAAACCTAAATGTCGCCTGGCTCGAACCCAGGACCTTCTTGCTGCAAGGCAACAGTGCTACCAACTGCGCCGCCATGCAGCCCCATTCTGAAATGTTGTCTGTGTTAAAACACTCTATTGCTTCATGATATCCTGCTTCTGATCACCGGTAACCAACAACTCTAGAGATCTAAGCGCAAAATACCAACTATGGGAGAGCGGGAATGATTAAAATAGCTGGGGAAAACATAAATAAGTGGTGGGTAAACCTGTATTTCAAAAAGTAATGCAAGCAGCTGGTTCTCAAAATAATTAAGTCATTAGAATCATCAGATAAGGGCTGCAACGCAAAGCCACTGTGAACACAAAGAAATTTAGGAATGCAGGCGTTCCGTTTCTGAAATACAAAAGAAACGTGGGGTAAAAAGTACCAGACATGTACCTCGTATTAAAAACTAAGCAGCTTTTAGCTTGATTTTAGCATGATATATACTGATATTGACTCATATGAAATTTATTATCATGATAGGATTTTTTTTCCATATCGCCCAGCCCTACGTTAAAGGTATTTTTCATTATTTTTGGAACTTTTCTTTTTATCTCTCTTGTCTCTTGACTTTTTGCTAATGAAATGTGTGTTCATTTTTATGTCAAAAGTTAAGAAATATGTAAAAAAAACACTAAAACTGTTTATGGTGGATCCTCTATTTACTATGAAAAATCTCACCCACTTTTCATACACAGAGTATCTTTGGGGAAATTAGGAGTGCTCACTCAATCCTTTACTGTTGCCATTAAACATATTTGTTTTTGAAGTTAATTTTTCCACAAAAATATGATGAAATATATCATTAAATGTTGCTTTTACTCAAATTAAATACTATATTTTCTACCATATTCTTAACGTTCAGTGATGTTATAAACTATGATAAAGATGGGAAGTTCAGAATCCTCACTCCATCCTTTACCGTGGTGCCAATCGATGCCTTTGCATCTTTTTTACATATTTTCAATAGAAAAGTTTTTTTCCAAACATGCAATGTTAACGTATACAGGATTATGCCTAATTTTGGGGGTAATGGTTCACCAAATCTACAGAAATGTAATAACCCAAAAGAATGAAGCAGATTTTAACATTCTTGTAACCTTGATGGCCTCATGATGGAAACTTTTTAAAGGTAAAAAGGATGCAGCAGAAACAGAGTTATGTTCTTTTTAATCCACTCTCATACATCACCCACATGACACTCATACCCCAAATTGTTCAGATGCAGATTTATGTGAGTTCAGATTACGGTAACCTTCAGCTTTCAGACTCAAGCAGAGAAAAACGGAGCTGCAGAGATTTTGCAGCCTCCTGTTTTTACCCTCTTAACATATTTTGAGACTTTAAGCAAAATCAGCACAGAGTGAAGAATCAGCTTTCATGTTAATTCACAGTTTCTTTAGCTGTCAACACTCCATGTGATATTTTAATACTCTTCTAGAGAGGTGTTTTAAAGGTCACCACTTTGGTTCCTGCTTAAAAAAAAACATGTAGATTTGTAGAGCTGATATTTTTGTCCAAAATGACCAACGATTCTTTGGAGAAAAAAATATGAATAGAATTAATTTTAACAGCGCTTTTCTACAGTACCCCCTGAGCCGTAGTTCTCGATGCAACTGTCCTGTGTTTAATTCCCAACCTTGAGACCTTTGCTGCATGTCTTCCTTCCCTTCTATCTCTTCCTATTGAACAGGACATGAAAAAAAAGTTATTAGTTTCTTTTATACAGTGTGTGTAAATATCTGGTTTTAGTTGTATAATTGGCTGGTTGTTAAAGCTGTAAAATAGTTTATAGTCATAAAAAGAGAGAAGTATTTTCTGTAAAAAGAGCAGAAGTTGAAATGTACCACAAGCTGAAAGCACCAGGACACAACTGTGCAGGTCCGCCTTTTGTCAGCGCGTTTACTGCTCAGCCAGGCCTCATTTGTGCTGACTGTACGTCACCGTTCACCAGACAATGGCTTCTGAAGCCTGTATGAAGAATTTGAGTTTATGTTTGTATGTGTGAATGAGGGAGAGAAAGACAGACAGAGATAGAGAGAGAAAGAGAGAGGGATGTTGAGTAACGCAGTAATGCCGGACTGGTCTGTCATGAGACTTCAGTTAGTGCCAATCAGCAGCATTAAGCTTCACCGTGCTGCTGATGAATGTGGGTTTTTGTTGGAAGTGCTGGATGTGCACATGAACACACAGTTCAGAGAGCTGGCGCAAAGTAAGACTATGCAAACAAACGATTAAGACTATTGATAGCAGTGTTTGCTTGTAAATATGGAAGAGAAGGAGATCATCTGACTGTGGACATGGTTAGTGTTCAGTGTTAAGTCATTTAGCACAGAGATTTCATCAGACAACAATCTTTTGGGGCGAATTTGACATACCACACATGCTGGTGTTTTTGGGACAGGCGTTTTTTTAAATTAGTAACTACGAGTCATGTATAAAAACCACAATAGTCACAGGGGAAATACTTAGTATGCGCCGATCCGTCAAATATTTCTAATTGCCATAATCATTTTTGCTGTTCAGTGTCTGTAAATCTACTTGCTTTTAAGAGAACGCTCAAATTAGATTAATGTGAATTTCTCTGTCAAAGGGTGAAAAGATACAGCTTGGAAGTGAATCCTACAGTGTTTTTAAACAGCACAAAAACAGATACATGCGCATCTCAATAAATTGGAATATCATCAACAAGTTGATTTAAGCAATTTGATTAACGAAGCGAAGCTTTATCCATTAACTATCATAATTACACTTAGAGGGATGTATGTAAAGTGTTTATTGTTGTTAATTTTGATGACAATGGCTTACATCTAATAAAAATTCAAAATTCAGAAAGGTAAGCCCCTAAAGTCTTTGCTAACGAACTAGCTGTTCACAGTGTCCAGTATGGACACCCAGCATGAAGTCACCAAGCGTCCATAATTAGAACTTTTTCCAGGCTTTTGTACACATCTTCACCAGAGGTTCTTGTAGTTGTAGATAGTGCTGTCAGTTTTCTAATGTGATAATCTTGTTCTGTTGGTGGCTTCAGCTGACAAAAACCACAACCCTATCTACTTTCCATGTGCAGCTTGAAATAGACACATCTTACCTTATCAGATCATCACAGATCTTCCTGTTGATTTTTATCTCACTCTGGTTGTTTCTTAAATTATTTTTGATTAACTTTAAATGACAAGAGCAAGAGTGTGTGCAAACATTTTAATGTCTAACACCTGTGTTTCATGTCAAACTTCCCTAAATTACAAAGTTTTGAAACATGCACTGGTAGCTCTAAAGGTTATGTAAAAGTAACTACACACATTGCAAGAGAAATGGCTCCACCAACTCCTTACTGCCTGATTTTTTTTTACAATAGTATAGGAAATAAACATATGTGGTTTTGCTGTCAAGCAGATAACGAATTCAGTAAAGATTCGTAGCTCAAAAATACCCCATGCAATAGATTAGAATACATTTAGCAAATTAGTGACATGAGGGCTAATTAGGTATAGTAGTAGTTAAACAACTCTTCCAGTTCCGGGTATTTAGATTATTTTATTGCTGCTGCTGCTATTGCTGGAGCAGAGGTTTCAAATGGAATTACTACATATATTTTAGTGCATTTATTTCTGGGATTTAATAATAAAACATAAATAATACAAAACAAACTTTATATAGTCCAAAGTCAGTATCCGAAATTAAAGGCTGGAAGCCATGAACACGCCGGAGGCAACAGAACAAACCAGAGGACAGAGAATCTGGTGAGAAGGTGATGAAACTGGCAGGATTTTAATGACTGGGATGGTTGGTGAGAAGCATGAGGACCAGGTGTGACTCATCAAGGAATGTAGAGCTGCTGGGGAAGAACCTAAGCAGGGAAAGTGAGGGAAGACAACTACATAAACACATAAATGAACACAGAGGGAAATCACAGGACACAAAGAAATCTCACTTAACCAAAACGTAAAGATAAGCACAGAAATTAGAATCTAAACAAATAAACAGAAAAACAGAAACTTATCTCAACACACAGCAATTAACTTGTACGGAACACCGTATGTGACAATAATAAACAACCCAAAATACTTCAAATACAGAAATAAATGAGTAACAAAAACAGAAAGACCAGCGGGTGATCAGATTTCCATAAAGGGGCAGGTGGGTTTTAATAGCTTTTTTGCTCTTAATGAAGTAAGTCAGCATTTAAAAGCTGCATTTTGTAATTACTCAGGAGAATTACGTCTGATATTGAATTATTTTGATGACCTGAAGGAAATCTTTAACGGACCAAATATTTTTTTACTGTATGTTTCCTCTGGACCTTGTTTTTTGTTGAATGGAGACTAATATTGTAAATCCTGTTTTGCAGTACAAAGACAAGGTCAGAAGCCCGGTTGTGAGGGACACACAAAGCAATGTTCAGCATTCAGAGCACTGATGCTTTAAAGGCATCATTTCTTTTAGGCTTTCAAAGACACAAACAAATGCACACAGACCCTAACACAACAGTGTACATGATGCAGGTGTTTCCTGTTCAGATACGGTAAATCACATTCTCTTCCTCCTCTCTTTTCTGCTGGGTTTCCTTTAACCCACGGCTACCTCCATATTCCTGCAGCAGGAATAACAGTTATGTAGGAATGTGCCACAATGGCATTTCGAAGAGCAGTGCAATTAGCTGTTGGGCTCTTCCTGATTTTGACTCACACAATGCATTATTTGCACAAACATGAGCACTTTGATTTTATCCTCCATTTATATTTAGTTGCTTCTTTAGAAGAAAACACCACGTAAACATTGCCTCGCTCATATCCGCTCATAAAATAGAGGAAGCTGTAGACTAACAAATGGCTGCTGTGTGATTGTGTGGGCCACCCGGTGTTTCTACAGAGTTATTCTCAGCTGTCCTTCTGTCGGTTTGTGTCTGTAAGTTTCTGAATTAATGCTTGTGAGTCTGTTTTTGCATACACAAAGGCAAAGCTGGCGGCTTTGCTATCTGCCTGCAGAACCATACATTGATTCTGTGTTTCATTAGCCTATTTAACAAGCTGCAAAGTGATTTCCTTACACATTTTCCCAGAGTGCATGCGGTCACGGTAAATGTTGAGGCAATGCGGTCGTCCTTCTATTGGATGTTCACTGAACTGAATCTCCAATGAACCACATGTCTGAGGTCACTATGGATGGAAGGAAATCCTAAATACTACTTAATTAGGTGCTTAATAAAGAAGAACGGTGAAGATCTGATACAGTCTTTTTGGACTGAATTGGAAGATAGCGGACTTAGATCCGAGTGGGAATGTATTGGAAGAAGACTGAACTGAATTGCATCCAGCTTTTTGAATTAGACCTGCTTGTTTTTAGCCATTTTGTCCTTAAATTAATTTAGTTGTATACTGGTCTAATATAAGAAATTAAAGAGAAGTCAATGAACTAGAATATGACAGATATTGGAGGTTTTTGTTTTTATGCAATGTAATTGCTAACAAGAACCTTTTCCAATAACAATAAGTTTATTGTAGGTTAAAAGTTTCCTAACATATTTACTACCACCTAACAGCCTTATTTTTTTATTAATTTTGATAAATATTTCATAGGATCTTTAAACATTATTGTATATATTTATGAATCTATTTAGGAAAATGTCTTATCGATTTCCCCAAGACGTTTTCTCTTCAGCCCCTTCCTTTTTAATCTTCCACTTCCTGCTAGAAGAGGAGTACGTCAGCCAAATGTCAGATTTTAATTGGCGTCTTCACTGTGGGAAGCTTGAGTCTCCACTTTGCAGACTGCTAATTATTTTGTTTGTAGTTTGACTAAATTGGAGCCAATTAAAAAGAAGTCCAACTGAAAATCCAGCTAAACCCCAACATTATGATGATTTCCAAATGGCCTTCAGAATCAAAAATCAGTCTTTATGTTGCTGGAGAAACATGTCATCCTGTTAATATTTTTGGATCTCATTAGGGCTTTAATGCCTCACCATGAGATTTACAACCCGATGTGTGCATTCGGGGTGAGTCAGTGTACCCGCTCCCGTCTGCTTCACTGAGCCGCGCTCGCCACAGGCCAGAGCTTATGAAACAGTGTCATGATGAATGTGGCTGGAAGATGGGAACTATCATGTTTATTTTTCCCTTCAACTCTGTTTGAAGGTTTCTGTGTCTCCTCGTTTGATGTCTCGTCTTCGGTCACACTGTGTTTTTCCGCTTTCCTTTCTCTGGGCTCATAAATCAGTTTCTCGTGCTGTCTTGTGATTCCTTACAACACAGAGGAAATGACTGCAGTTTCCCTGAATTAATAAGCCACTGTTTGGATAAACACTTTATTTATGTGGCTGAATGTTGGAGCTTGCCTTTCTCGTTCTGTCATTAAGTCTTATTTCCTTGTCACCTTATTCCTTCCTGTTTCCTCTGTCTTCCTTTACAGGAGATAAAGAAGGACGGGAAGAGAGATGGAGGACAGGCGGCCATCATTAGGTCTGAACTTTCCAACGGCAGGGCCAGCCCCGTGTCAGACACTAACATCCGACCTGGAAAGAAAGGTGCGCAGCTCCGGTACAGATGCAGACTTGCATGCTTATTCACTGCCATCATTAGGTAACCTGACGTCTGCAGGGTCACACTTAGATCCTATTAGTGTGACTGGATTTGGGTCAAGGATTGCTCATCACTCTGCTGCTTACATGTACACAGATACTGCAAAATGCAAAATTCCAGTTGGGGTTGGAAAAAAGACTATAAAGACTATAAAGACTATAAAGCAACGCGAAATTTAGGAATAGTTGGAATTTATTTCTCTTGATCAGTTACTTCACAATTCTGATAAAAGCTAACCTACAAATGATTGTGAGCATTTGTTGTTTTTGTTTGATCAAATCAATGTTAAAAAAAACTGCCACAAAAGCACACAGACCTGACACTAAGGCGGACAAAATTATTATTTATAGATGCATTAAAAATCTGAAAAAGGTGCAAAATGACGGCTATGACTCACACGATGTAACAATTAAAGAACTCAATGATAGAAATAAATTAAGGACAATTAACTGCACCGGTGCTTTTACTCTATCCTTTTTATTTTGGGGTAAAGGGGCATTGTCATTATAGTTTCCAGATATGGAGTCAAGGCCAATTCTTCCAAGACCGAGACCAAGACTGGACCTTCCAAGGCCAAGACCAGGACCCATGGCCAAGACCAAGACCGGACCTTCCAGGGCCAAGACCAGGACCAAACCTGCCAAGACCAAGACCGGACCTTCCAAGGCCAAGACCAAGACCGGATCTTCCAAGCCATAGACCGGACCTTCCAAGCCCAAAACCGGACCTTCCAAGCCCAAGACCGGACCTTCCAAGACCAAGACCGGACCTTCCAAGGCCAAGACCAGGATCTTCCAAGGCCAAGACCAAGAACGAACCTTTCAAGACCAAGACCGGATCTTCCAAGACCAAGACCGGATCTTCCAAGACCAAGACTGGATCTTCCAAGACTAAGACCGGACCTTCCAAGGGCAAGACCAGGATCTTTCAAGGCCAAGACCAAGACCAGGATCTTCCAAGGCCAAGACCAGGATCTTCCAAGGCCAAGACCAGGATCTTCCAAGGCCAAGACCAAGACCGGACCTTCCAAGACCAAGACCAGGATCTTCCAAGGCCAAGACCAAGACCGGACCTTCCAATGCCAAGCCCGGTTTTCCCAAGCCAAGACCAAAACTGGACCTTTTAAGACCAAGACTGGACCTTCCAAGACCAAGACTGGACCTTCCAAGGCCAAGACCAGGATCTTCCAAAGCCAAGACCAAGACCGGACCTTCCAAGACCAAGACCAGGATCTTCCAAGGCCAAGACCAAGACCGGACCTTCCAATGCCAAGACCAGGATCTTCCAAGGCCAAGACCAAAACTGGACCTTTTATGACCAAGACTGGACCTTCCAAGACCAAGACCGGACCTTCCAAGGCCAAGACCAGGATCTTCCAAGGCCAAGACCAAGACCGGACCTTCCAAGACCAAGACCGGACCTTCCAAGACCAAGACCGGACCTTCCAAGACCAAGACCAGGATCTTCCAAGGCCAAGACCAAGACCAGACCTTCCAAGGCCAAGACCAGGATCTTCCAAGGCCAAGACCAAGACCGGACCTTCCAAGACCAAGACCAGGATCTTCCAAGGCCAAGACCAAGACCGGACCTTCCAATGCCAAGACCAGGATCTTCCAAGGCCAAGACCAAAACTGGACCTTTTAAGACCAAGACTGGACCTTCCAAAGCCAAGACCAAGACCGGACCTTCCAAAGCCAAGACCAAGACCGGATCTTCCAAGACCAAGACCGGACCTTCCTAGGCCAAGACCGGACCTTCCAAGACTAAACCTTTCAAGACCAAGACCGGACCTTCCAAGGCCAAGACCAAGACCAGAACCGGACCTTCCAAAGCCAAGACCAAGACCAGACCTTCCAAGACTAAGGCTGAGGCTGAATCTTTAAAATTAGACTAATATTTTGAAACTTTGTTTTTTTTTTCTAAAAGCAAACAAATCCTACGCTACAAGATGCAGAAATGAAAGAAAATGGTTAATTCCTCAACTAAAACAGCTTCTTGGTATTAAACTAATAGTCATCATAATAACTTAATATGTAAGTTATTAAATGTAGCCACACATCGATAAACAATCTCTGAACTGAATTCATCAGCTTATGTTGCACAGTAGTAGTATGATAAATTTAAAAAACCTTAGGAGAGTAATAAAGATTTGCCTCTCATATTTGTTAAAATATAATAAAAACTTTGTAAGTTTCCAAACGTTTCTCCTTGTTGCAAATTAAGGTCTAAAATATTATAGACTTTATGACAAAGCTGATAATATTACTGCTAATATTACTGGTTGGTGCTTTGTGTAAAAATAAGATACACTGGATTCATTTAGAGTTATGAGTGTGATGAGAGTGACATATATAGAAATATAAAATCTGATATTTATATACACACATGACTACAAAGAAATAAATTATACTATATTATCCTGTCAGATAAAACGTTTAAGAAGCTGCTAAAACAAATGTGTCTAAACTGTTGCTAGGAAATAAACCATCAAACCGCACATTTTTAGGTTAGATAAGAGAGAAAAAGTAAAAACTCAAATAAAAGTAGTTTTTCAACACTAATAGTCACATTTGGCTAAATTTTAATTTAAATTTTAGACGTCATTCCCCTCTCCTCAGAAACCCTTGATGCTAAAAGCAGACAAAGTTTTCAGCTTGCTCTTTGTTTCCTTCCCCTTTTCTTCATACCCTTTATGTTGGTTAAAAACAAATTTAGTAACTTTAGAATCTGCAGACATGTTTTACTGTCAGATTGAAGGTTTTTGCTCCAAGAAAGCTAGATTGCAAGTGGACTCACAGACACTCTATTTTAACTTTGAGGACAACATGCCATAATCCAGGCTGGTGTTGCAAATATGCAACTGCAACAAGAATTTGCAGTCCAAAGCCACAGTGACATTGGGGTTTTTTAGATGGCAGCATGCAGCTGTGCTCTTATCAATGCTGTTGCTTTTGCTTTTAATTCACATTCAGTTTGCTGTGTTGTTTTGGATGTGCATCTGCAGTAAAGGTCAAAGGGAGTTAAGTTTTTGTATATTTGTCAAAAACTATTCGAACCAACCAACTGTTCGAAGCCCGGCAATATGACACCAAGCCCAAGACCAAGGTATCACATTCCAAGACATTTAATTTTCATATATAAACTATAAAGTCATTAAAAACCATTAAAACAAAGCCTTGAAAAATAGTCTTAACACACTGAGACACATTCAACAAAAACAATAACATATATGGTGATATATACACTCATGCAGTCCTGTCCTTGTAATGTCTCTGTTGATGCTATTCACAATAACTGAAAGCTAAACAATAGTGCCACGATGTGGAGAAATACATAAACTGCAGGGTCATGTACTCATTCCCCAGCTGATGTGAAATGAGTCAAGAGTTCTAATGAGGCTAATGGGTGTGAGGCAAACAACTGCGAGGCAAAGAGGAAGTGTGTTGGGGTCAATTACGTTTAGACAGAAAAGTCAGAGAGAGCATGTTAAGATTTAGCAAAGAGACCTTTAATTAAAGTTTTATTTCATTTATTATTTGTTTATCATTGTGTGTGATGCAGGAGAGCAAATCCGTAAACGGAGATGTAAGGCTTCCTTCAGCTATGCACCTCAGCATGAAGACGAACTGGAGCTGAAAGTGGGAGATGTCATTGAGATCATTACAGAGGTGAGGCTCAACGTTCTGTCATTTGTTTAACAGTGTAAACAACAAATCAGAAGAGACTGCAAATTTTATAAATGTTAAACATATATCTAAAGCACCACATCACCTCTTTTTGGCACCCTGTGAAAGACATGTAAAACCCCTTCAAGGCGTTCCCAGGCCAGCCGAGAGACATAGTCCCTACAGCGTGTCCTGGACTGTCCCCTGGGCCTCCTCCCGGTGGGACGTGCCTGGAAAACCTCCCGAGGAAGGTGTCCAGGAGGCATCCGCTATAGATGCCCGAGCCACCTCAACTGGCTCCTCTCGATGTGGAGGAGCAGCGGCTCTACTCCGAGCCCCTCCCGAATGGCCGGTCTCCTCACCCTATCTCTAAGGGAGTGCCCGGCCACCCTACGGAGGAAGTTCATTTCAGCCGCTTGTATCCGGGATCTCGTTCTTTCGGTCATGACCCAAAGTTCATGGCCATAGGTGAGGGTAGGAACGTAGACCGACCGGTGAATCGAGAGCTTCGCTTTTCGGCTCAGCTCTCTCTTCACCACAACGGACCGGCACAGGGCCCCCATTACTGCGGCAGCCGCACCGATCCGTCTGTCGATCTCCCGCTCCATTCTTCCCTCACTCGTGAACAAGACCCCGAGATACTTGAACTCCTCCACTTGAGGCAGGAACTCCCCTCCAACCTGAAGAGGACAAGGCACCCTTTTCCGGTTGAGTACCATGGCCTCTGACTTGGAGGAGCTGATCTTCATCCCAGCCGCTTCACACTCGGCTGCGAACCGCCCCAGCGCAAGCAGTAGGTCTTGGCTAGAGGGGGCCAGCAGGACCACGTCATCTGCAAAAAGAAGAGACGAAATCCACTGGTTCCCAGACCAGACCCCCTCCGGCCCTTGGCTGCGTCTAGAAATCCTATCCATAAAAGTTATGAACAGGACCGGTGACAAAGGGCAGCCCTGCCGGAGTCCAACATGCACCGGGAACAGGTCCGACTTAGTGCCGGCAATGCGGACCAAACTCCTGCTCCGCTCGTACAGGGACCGGAAGGCCCCTAATAAAGGGCCCCCAATTCCTTACTCCTGGAACCCCCCCCCCCACAAGGCATCACGAGGGACACAGTCGAATGCCTTCTCCAGGTCCACAAAACACATGTGAACCGGTTGGGCAAACTCCCTTGAGCCCTCGAGTACCCTGTAGAATCAGAATCAGAATCAGAATCAGCTTTATTGCCAAGTTTGTACATACAAACAAGGAATTTGACTCCGGTACACTTTGCTCTTTGGTTTTTGTTTTTGCACTACAGAGTATACATATTTACAATGTACAATATACACATATATAAATAAAAAGGTGCATTTGCAACAACTGTATGCTGTTGTTTGTATTTTATTGAATGTTCAACAGAGAAACAGCCTGAGGGAAGAAACTGTCTCTGTGGCGGCTGGTTTTTGTGAACAGGGCTCTGTAGCGTCGCCCTGAAGGCAGAACTCTAAACAGTTTATGTGCAGGGTGTGTGGGGTCTGCAGAGATTTTAGCAGCTCTTTTCCTGACCCTAGACCTGTATAAGTCCTGGATGGAGGGAAGGTCAGCCCTGATGATTCTCTCTGCAGTCCTGATTATTCGTTGCAGTCTGGACCTGTCCTGTTTTGTAGATGAACCAAACCACACTGAGATGGATGAAGACAGGACAGACTGAATGATGGCAGTGTAGAAGATGACCAGCAGCTCCTGTGGAAGGTTGTACTTCTTAAGTTGCCTCAGGAAGTACAGTCTCTGCTGGGCCTTCTTTTGAACAGTGTCTATGTGTGAAGACCATCTCAGGTCCTCAGAGATGGTGGTTCCTAAGAACCTGAAGTGATCCACAGCCGACACGGTGTTGTTGAGGATGGTGAGGGGGGTGTATGGAGGTGGTGTTTTCCGAAAGTCCACCACCATCTCCACAGTCTTGAGTGGGTTTAGTTCCAGGCAGTTCTGACTACACCAGTGTACAAGCCGATCCACCTCCAGTCTGTATGCAGACTCATCACCGTCCTGGATCAGTCCAATGACAGTGGTGTCATCTGCAAACTTCAGAAGTTTCACGGACGAGTCCGCTGAGGTGCAGTCATTTGTGTACAGGGAGAAGAGGAGTGGGGATAGAACACACCCCTGGGGGGCACCAGTACTTATTGATCTGGTACGGGAGAGGATGCTCCCAGTCTCACCTGCTGCTGTCGGTCCGTCAGGAAGCTGTTGATCCACTGACAGGTGGAGGCTGGGACGTTGAGCTGAGTGAGCTTCTGGTGGAGGATGTCTGGTATGATGGTGTTGAAGGCCGAGCTGAAGTCTACAAACAGGATCCTGGCGTAGGTCCCTGGGCGGTCGAGGTGTTGCAGGATGAAGTGTAGACCTAAGTTAACAGCATCATCTGCCGACCTGTTTGCTCGGTAAGCAAACTGCAGGGCGTCCAGTAGAGGGCCTGTGATGTCTTTCAGGTGCTTCAACACTAGCCGCTCAAAGGATTTCATGACCACAGACGTCAGGGCTACAGGCCTGTAGTCATTTAATCCTAGGATGGTGGGTTTCTTGGGCACTGGGATGATGGTGGATCGTTTGAAGCAGGAGGGGACCTCACACTTCTCCAGTGACTTGTTGAAGATCCGGGTGAAGATCGGAGCGAGTTGGAGGGTATAGAGCTGGTCCAGTGTTCCACGGCCGGGACGAAAACCACACTGCTCCTCCTGAAGCCGAGGTTCGACTATCGGCCTGACTCTCCTCTCCAATACCCTGACGTAGGCCTTACCAGGGAGGCTGAGGAGTGTGATCCCCCTGTAGTTGGAACACACCCTCCGGTCCCCCTTCTTATGAAGGGGGACCACCACCCCGGTCTGCCAGTCCAGAGGCACTGTCCCCGACCGCCATGCAATGTTGAAGAGGCGTGTCAACCATGACAGCCCCACAACATCCAGAGATTTGAGGTACTCAGGGCGGATCTCATCCACCCCAGAAGCCTTGCCACCGCAGAGCTTTTTAACCACTTCGGTGACTTCAGCCTGGGTGATGAAAGAGTCCAACCCCGAGTCCCCAGCCTCTATTTCCACCAGGGAATGCGTGATGGCAGGATTGAGGAGATCCTCGAAGTACTCCTTCCACCGCCCGATAATGTCCCCAGTCGAGGTCAGCAGCCTCCCACCCCCACTATAAACAGTGTTGGCGAAGCACTGCTTCCCCCTCCTTAGGCGCTGGACGGTTTGCCAGAATCGCTTCGAGGCCGACCGGTAGTCCTTCTCCATGGCCTCACCGAACTCCTCCCAGGCCCGAGTTTTTGCCTCTGCCACAGCCCGGGCCGCAGCACGCTTGGCCTCACGGTACCCGTCAGCCGCCTCAGAAATATGTATTTAAATAAAAAATGTAAAAAAGGGCGTTCTATCATTATTTTTCAGTGTTTTTTTCAATGCTATATTTGCATAAAAGTTCTACAACAGGATGGCACTAATCATACAAGGAATCCTTTATTCATTTTCCATAAATTTGGAACATTTCATTTAAGAACATAGTTTGGTTTTCTCATAAAATCATACAATTTTTCTGTGTATTAAAACATAAAAATTAGATATAAATTTTTATTTCTGAGATTTAACTGTAAAAGCAAAACAATGTATACACTAAGTGTTCATAAAACTTGCTTAGGCTCATTTAGGTTTTATGGCTCTAAAAAAGTTTATTTATTAACAAGGGGGAAAAATTGCCCTAGAATGAAAATGTTGCTGACCCCTGATGTAGAGAATGCTGTTATCTGTTTGTGTCCTTGTAATTCTTGCCTCAGCCTCTAGATGTCCTCAGTCACCTCTGTTCTACTTTTTTCGGTGCAAGTAAGCAAGAAAGAGGTTGAACAAAACTAAACGAATCAGCTCATCTATTTGTACTTACTAATCGACCCTTGCAGTGTAGATATTTTTTAGTTTTAATGTTTTTAATATCTCAGTTAGCAAGTATGACGTATGAGATGTAAAATTTATATTCTTGTGTTTCTTAGAGAAAATGGAGCAAAAATTATTATATAGTATATTTACTTTGCTCAATCTCTGACAAATGTCCTTATTGTTATGGCATATGTGGTCCTCCTTATTGATGGAAGTAAAACATCTTAAAGCGGTTTTATTGTCTTGATGGCAAGTTTCTGTTTGGATTTGAATGTCTCAAACTTCTCACATCGTTTGTCTCCTGATTATCTCTTCATGCATTTAGGTAGAGGAGGGATGGTGGGAAGGGTTTCTTAACGGGAAGGTTGGGATGTTTCCCTCCAATTTCACCAAAGAGATTCTGGCTGATTCGGATGCTACTGCCGTGGACACCCCCAACTCACTGGAGGAGATCCGCTACAGCCGTACCAGTGAGTTTTATGAAGCATCCAGTCCAGGCCACTTTTACCAGGAAGCAGCCTTGCAGTATAAACGGTTGTGTATCCCTGTATTTGTCTGTGTGTGTGTTCAGGTAAAGACAGCCCTGGCAGTGAAAGTGATGGAGGAGACAGTCGGTCAGAATCAGGGTCTGAAATCCAACCTAAGAAGGTAATTAGTCAAATATTTTAGCAGGTTAAATAAATGTAAAGTCATTTAATTGTATAGTAAATAACCAAAAACAAAAGAGATCAATGCCAAATTGTTGAAAAAAAAAACATTAAATAAAAGGATAGTCAAAAACACAAATGGATAAAATGCAAAACAGAACATGCATCAGACATAGTGTGCAATAGAAGTGGAATAATGAGAAGAGCATGAAGCAGAAGGTTTTGTATGAGTATGGCAGCAGTTTAGGTTTATGCAGAGGGTGTGAAGAGTCTCTGGCAATGTTCAGAGTCCTGGTCTGAAACTGATTCTGGACAAAGGTAGGGACACACCAATGATCCGTTCCTCTCACTATCTTCTGCAGGGCGTTCTTGTGCGCCATATTGAAGCTGGAGTTTAATGGTGACATGAAGTCCTTCAGAATGTTGTGAGGGTGCTGGTATGGAGTGTTGTTTGTTTCAGTTTTAAGTTTGAATCCCCAAAGGGACCTTGGTTTCCACCCCCTCCTCCCTCACATATGCAACACCACACAGCAGTAGGGTCTTGGGGTGTGAGATGATGGGCCTTGTGGGCATGGCGGGAGCACCAGGCAATTCCCCCCCGTGCTATATTTGGCCCTGTCCTGCACCTAAAATTTTAATGCACTTGAGAGACTTGGGGCTTTGTGGTTGGGGTGGGGGATATTCTGCTGTCAACAAGCACTGGGTCTTGTATACCCCAGCCACAACCCCAATTTTAAGGCACTTCAGACATACACATTTGCATTCATCACAACACTTCACATTGACACACACACACAAACACCACGGAGGAGGAACAATGCTCAGGGGGCATGATGTGGTCTCCTGGCTCCTGCCACGGAGCCTGTGGTAGCTCGGCGTGGACCGGGGGTGTAGGAATTACCTAGGGGTCTCTGATGGAACCATGAGGGGGCCAAGCAGGGAGCTGCTCGCCTTGCTGGGTGTTGTCTGTGTGGGTGCTCGGGCCACTTCCCAGAGTGGTGGGCCCCTGCCTGGTGGCCTATGGCTCCCAGGGGTGTCTTGGGCTGTTTGAGGGCTGCGGGGGCTGCGCTGGGCTCTGATTGGTATCCCTTCCTCTAGACCTCTTGGGGACTGGTCACCCAGATCGAATTATTGTGCCCCTCCTCATCTTTGTCCCTCCAGGTTCCGACTGCTGCGGTGAGCGTCGGGCTCTGCTTGGTGCCAGGCGGTCTTGCTGCCGGGGGTTAGTGCGGGCCCTGGGCAGCCGTGAGAATCAATTCCCGGGCTTGGCCTGCATGGATGAGGGGTGGTGTGGCTGGTCCAGGGGCAGGGGGCTCTGTGCCTCTCTGACCTAGGGGCTGCTGCTCTGCAGACAACCTACTTCTGTGCTGGGCATATGGCTGACCTGGGCTGTTGCTTTATGTCTGGCTGCCTTGGACTGCTACTGCCTTCCGGAGCTGGGTCTACCTACCCTTTGTTGCTCTTTGGTACTGTGGATTGCAGGCCTTCTAGCGTGGTTTCCCGGTCATTAGCTAAGAGTCAGGTCAAGCAGGAGAAAACCAAGGCCTAGCATACAATGCCTTGCAAAATATTCATACCCCTACAACTACGAACTTCTATGTGTTTTATCAGGATGTTAGGTGTTAGACCAATGCAAAAAAAAAAAAAATCTAATGCCCCCTTTTAATTTGATATCTCTAAAAAAATAGTACGACCAGTTGCGCTCAGAAGTTACCTAACTTTGCTATTTATCGTTAACAGTAAAAAATTTTTTTGGTGTTTTAAAAGCACAATTGATTTGGCTTCTTTAAACGTCCTTCCAGATCCAGGGGGTTGGCTTCGGTAACATCTTCAAAGACCAGCCCATCATGCTCAGACCTCGCTCCATAGATCTAGATTCAGAGAAGGTAAGTCTCTGAGTCACACACAACGCTATTTGTTCCCATTGACTCACCACCATTTCCTTAAATCACATTATCACCTGAAAGTGTGAGCATTTAAATTAAATAGACATAATAATTAATGCCCATAAAAAACAGAGACTGTAGAATGTATTTTTTACAACATGTGCTATTTTAAGCACATACGTCTGTCTGCTTTAAATATGTTTTGATACTTCAGTGTAAGGAAGTCTTGCATGTAGCTCCTCCCAATTCTCAGTTTCTTGGCACAGGAAGTGGTTTTATGTTAAAATACCCGCGCACACACACATGTACACACACTCACACATGCTGCAGGGATTTGACGAGCAAAGCAGAAGTGAGAGCTCTGCAGAGCAGACCCAGGCCGAAAGAGAGAGGAGCCTAAATAATACAGCTTTTCACACTAGTCTACATGTTCTCATGTTCTCCAGCTGCCTCTGCGCTAATGCAGCACAGCTCCGACTTTAAGTGAACGAGAACCAACGGTAGGCTCCGGCTTTTTCTCCTTCTTTCTGTTCTTTTCTGTCCTTTTTAATTTTCTTCACTTCTGTCTGCCTTTATGGTACCTTCCTTGTTTTAAGATAATAAGCGTTAAAGAGCTCGGATGTTGACATGATGATATCACATTCCTTATCCATTGAAGCTTGTGTAAATATTTTCCATTATTTACTATTTTCTATTTAAATTGTTTTATTCGGGAGGAAAACACAGATTTTGTGTGTTGATTGCAGTTTTACATCACTAAAATTTTATCTTTTCCCTGTAAACATGACGCCAGACCTAATTCTCGATCTCAAAAATGAACAAAAAGCCTCTTTTTTTCATCTATAATTAAACAGATCAGCTTTCATTTGTCTGCTTTTTAGCAGTTTGTCCATCCAAACTTTACAAGACAGCTTAAAAGTTTATATATTTACAGATTGGGTAAAAAGAGTATTTAATATTTGTAAACTTCGATATTTATATGACAAAAAACAACCAAAAAGCCTAGAAGTCTCATTAAACGTTTCCTTGTTTTACTGTATTTTAATAACAAACAGTAAACATTTTACAAACAAAAGAAAGAAATTAAAACATATCAGTCAAAATTAAGCAAACATCAAGAAAACAGATGGATGAAATAACACAAAAAGCTTTTTAAAGGAATAGAATGGGCCCTTAAAGCTGCTACTGGTCATCAGAGCTTCCTGTAGCTCCTGTGGTGCAGATGTATGTCTCTGAAGGATGTTTGTGCGCCTGTCCCGCTGAGTGGGAGGCTGGTGTGTTACTTTATGGTGAGACGAGTCTCTATGCTCCCTAATGAGGCTACGGAGGAGGTGATGGGAGGTGGGGGAGCGTCGTCTTCCAGCTGAGTCACTCGGAGCCAGTAACTTTGTAGAACCGAGCTGGAAGGTCAGTTCAGCCTAATGTATGAAATCTAGCTGCACACTCCTTAAAGGGCAAATACCATCACTTTTTTGTGCCATTAAATGTATACATATTTAATGTATAGACCATAAATACATCATAATCAGCCTTTTCATGGTTTTTCAAAGCAGATAATGAATTTAAAAAGCACTTTTCGACAGCTAAAAAGGCTTTTTTAGCCATACCTTTTCTTAAAAACAGGAAGTGAGTAATAAGGAGGAAGACGTGTCATCTGGATTTGCATTGTCTGGTTAATCATTGTTCTAGAGAGGATAAGGACTGGTTTCTTGATTAAAAAAGCTATTTTTTTAAACTGAAACATGTTGAATGTATGCATGATCGCTTAAATACAACACAGATTAAAGACTATCTATGTGAGAAATGTGGGTCAGCTCCATTGAAATAAACAGATAAGGAGAGGAGATTTCTCTTCACCTACCAAAAAGAGTCTCTCTGTTGGAAAACTTTTTTTTTTTTGTCCCAGGATTGCAAAGAAATTGCATTCCTGGATTTAAGAGAAGGAACAACCCAAAGCTGAAGAAAAGAGGACTCAAAACAGTTTATGCTATTGGTAAGACGGATAGCTCGAGCAGGGAGTAAAAAGGCAGGCTGCAGCTACAACTGCATCTGTTGTTTGTTAGCATAAAGTTTGTCAGGTATAAAAACTGCTTTCTTTGACAGTTGATTTTACTTTCTGTCGTTCTTTAGTAGAAAACATTTACAGAGCTAATCAAATCAATAACTGCTCTGTCCAAGCAATCCTCCTGGGTGTTTAGCTACAACAGTTAGCTGTAGCTGGGACTTTGTTTTTTCTGTGTCTGAGCCTAATAAATGAAGTTGACAACAGCCACATTTTGATTTTATATCAGTATTTTCGGTTCACTTTTCAGCCACCACATGGGTAGCGTTACCTTGAAGTGAACTTCCAGGACCAAAAAACATGTTGTTGTTGGGAAACTAACTGTAGATAGGCTTATTGGGTCAGAATAGTGATTTGAATGCTGCATTAATGTTGTGTAGATAAACCACGAATAAATTGTAGCCTGAATATGTGGAGAAAAGTGAGACTTTTAGAGTCACTGCAAGACTCGTGTAAAGTAGGCTATTCTAGTGACGCATTTGGTGGGAGGAGCGTGCTGCTGCATGCCTGTTTACATCAGTGTAACAGTGCTGGTCAGAACTGGAGCGGTTACAGTGTCTATGTGAATGCTGTCATGGGTGTTTCGATTCGCATCTTTTGCAACATGGGGCCAAATATCACAGCAGTGAATTACAGTCAAACTAGCTCTATGGGGCCGGTTTGTTAGGTCTCCAAGCCACCATTCTCAGACATACTGACTACTTTATGCTTTATGAGCTCAAATTGCAGCTGGAGATTTTGTTGTCAGTGGTTTTGTCTTGGGTTACCATTGTGTAATGTGTTGATGGTTGAGTTTACCAACTTTCAGCTGCATTCTGGCCTGCCTTGTGCTCGCTTCTTCTTTAACATTTTTCTTTACATTTTTCTCACTTTCTGTCATAAAATGAATATAACTGTTGAGAGCTACAAGCCTGAACACAGCTTATATGGAAAAGCTTCAAAAAATCATATTTGTTATTTATCTTGTGTAGTTTCTTGTCAGTGTACTTTCTTTTGCCAGATATGTGTTTCTTGTGTCTAAAAGTGAAACAGAATTATTCAGTGGAAGTCACATTGAGGCACATATTCAAAGCACTACAATTATGAGATGTATGTAGGGTAAAGGCAGAAAGTTATGGTATTTGTTACATTTTTTATAGAAACCACCTGCGGTAGTATCTTCTCTCACTAATCTGGCAAATAAATATCTGCCTTGAATTTCTTTATTCCGTTCTTTCCTTGGCCATGCAGGCTGAAATCATTGATTTATAATTGTGGTGACAAGAAGATCAGTACATAATAAAAATCATCTGGCCTTTACCAGACTCTGAAATTATTTAAATCTAACCCAAAATGTTAAAAACCATCCTCCCTGTTATTATTTACTTAAATATTAAATATCAAGAAAATAAAAATTAAATATCAAGCCAAGTTGAAAAAAGTGTAAAAGAAACTAAGTACACTCTGAGATTCTTGAGTTTATTGGTCACATGTTTATGTATTTTCTCTACTTTGTTTTCATCTGTCCATGGACATTGTTCCAGAAGTCTGGTGGTTTATTTAAATGCAACTTTGCAAACTTAATTAATGCCACCATATTCTTTTCAGAGATAACAGGTTTTCTCATTACAACTCCCCCAAACATGCCATACTTGTTTGTTCTTTGTCTTATTGTCCTGCCATGAACTTTAACATTCAACCTACTAACTGGAGCCTGCAGAGTCTGAGACACAGCTCATGGAGATGGCCACTTGTCCTCGTTGCCGTCACCAGGTGTAGAGGTAGCCTGACTCGCCCGCTTCGGGAGTTGTTTACCTCCCTTTGTTGGCTTGGATGAGCTGCTCCTTTTTCTTGGGACAGAAACTACCTTGCGTTTCACAGGCCTTGAGGCACTATATGAGACACTGTAATGACACATGTTTATTTTGTAACCATAATAGTTTGCAGAATAGACTTTTCACCTTGAAGAAGAAGCTCAACCCAAGTAGTAGAAGGGTGGGGCTGGTTAGTGCCAGATAGTCCTGCCTCCTCCAGGCTTATAATAAATTATTTCCTCCTGTGCATAAACATATTTAAAATGACACACAAAAGCAATGATGTAATGCTGTAACAATAAAGACGTTTTGGTAAAGTGTCACTGATATAACAGCTATATAACATGCCTTCAACCAGTTCAAACAAAAGTTGTTGTCCTTTTGTTCTATAACCGGCTGAATCAATCACAGATAAAAATACAGACGCTCCACACAACAGTAATTACAAACTGAAAAAGCGGTAAAGCATTGTTGAAATAGCTGACATTACTAGTGAACCGTGTCCTACAGAAGAAGTTTCTCATCTTCATCCACTTCAAAATCCACGCTGCTGTCCGAAAAATCTTCTACTTCCAGGTCACTGCCCTGCGAAATTGTTTCCAAGGCCTCCAATTGTTCGTTTTACTCTTCTGCGACATTATAATGTTTGAAATTCATGCGAAAAAATGAAATAAGCAAGCTATGTGCGTAGCAGTGCGTAAAACAAGCTGTGTGTAAAACAAAAGTTACTCCCAGATTTATAACTTCGGTTACGTGTGGGAATTACGTGACCGGAAAATGTCGTACGAAAACGTGCAATACGTCCCCGCAAAGGTAGGATTCTTCATTGGTACCAAACAAAATGGGGTGGGAAAGAAGCATGTGTTTCCTGTAGCATTTTACGTGTAGACTCAGATATGCCTGAAGGACCCCTAAGCATCATACTGTGTGTTTAAATTGCTGTAAAACCGAAAGTCCTTGTGGAAAACAAATTTGACGACTTGTTTTATCAACATTAAAGCCTCATCCTCCGAGGTATTTAGGGAATAAAACGTAACGTTTTACCTACTTTTACAGACGGCACAAAATGGCCGTCATTGGGTTGCTATCAGAAAAGGATCCACATAACTAAGAGCTGACTGAAGGTTTAAACTGATAAGTTACAAAAATAGCTTGCCTATCTTTAAAGGTTTAAGAACGACTAGAATCTGACAGCTTTTCTGTGCTTAAGGTCAACATAGATACTTGCAGCCCAGCCGCTAATTACCTGGTAGCTTTCAAGAGTCTGCACTGCCCACACTTCTGCTTTGTGGGAACAAAGACACAAAACACTTTACTTGAAAAATCTTGCATCTAGAAAGCAGAATGCAGGGTGCTGCTTCCTGCTGCAGCAGTAAAATATACCCCACTGCTGAGAACAGTGTCCTACTTTACCTCTGCTTTACCTCTACTTTACCTCTGCTGTCAGTTCCTCTATCACTATCTGCTCTTACTGCCAAGGATGAACACAATCTGCAGCATATCGTTTACGCTGCAGAGAAAGTGATTGCCTGTAAACTGCCGTCACAATGCCAGGACAGCAAGGTGACCTATCCTAACCCAAACATCAAACTGTTTCAGATTTTGCTCATTTAAGCAGGAAGATGCTAGAGATCAGGTCCAAAACCGGAAACTTACAATAAGCCTTTTTTTTTTTTTACCAGCCAACAATGACATAAACAAGGTCAGAGGACAATACTGACACTGACTGAATCCCTCAGCTCCACAACATGAAGCTGGCTTCCATTAACGTATTATAATGACAACAGGATCTGAGGGAAATATTTTCCTGGTCTGGATTGGTATGAAAAGGAACATTTTATTGTATTGCCAGATTATAAATCCATCCATCCATCTTTTATCCATCCATCCATCCATCCATCCATCTATCCTGCTGTATAAACAGAGTGACTCCTATGTTCCACATGTTTCCATCACATTGCATAAACCGGCTTTACTTCAATGTCCAAAAAGCGTTTTATAATCTCATGTCAAAATATTGTTATTTTTTATCACCGATAGCAAAATGTATCTCTATATACTTTATCTTCTATTCCTGATCTTGACCTTAATTTATTCAATATTTGCCTTCTTAATTTTACTGTGAATACCCAAAATGTTTAAACAAAAAAACAACTAATTATTAAAGAAAACTAGGATTCTAAAAAAAGTCAATAGCCAAGTTAAAAAAACATTTATGGGAGAGATCTTACAGCAATTTTGTTAACATGACTTGAAACATAACATTTTCAGAATAAAAAAACACATGCAGAGGCTGAGCCACTGAAAACAGTACAATATTTTAGTGGTGAAACTGTGAATGTTTATCTGGGCCTTTCCACTAGTCACCCAGGGCCTTGTTTCCCACATCAATCCTGATTGGGGGTTTTGACTCCTATCAGAATCTGATAGCTAGAACATCGCTCCACTCCCTGCTGCAGTGATTCCTCAGACCTCGCACCTCCACATGCGTCTCATTAGGGAGGGAATGAGGAAGGGACGGAAGGAGGGATGGAGGGAGGGAGGGAGGGAGGAAGTGTTGAAGGGAGAGGTCGAGCAGAACAGAGCCGTGCGTGTGTTCGGACAGACTGCGTGCTGTGAATGTGTGTGTTTTCCTGGGGAAGAGCCAGCCTGGTTCCACAAACACCACCAAGGGATCCACTCCAGTTGGGAAACAACGGCTGCTTTAACGGTAGAGTCTCACACCATTAGTCTTCGTCAGCATGTCGGCTGCTTGGTTTCTGGGCTGAATCTATTCGTAGGATGAATAGGTGTTTATGAGAGAAACGTAATATATTCATGCCTATTTTAATATTTGTATTTTTAAGTCCTTCCATACTAAAGGTTGAGCTGGACGGAGATGTGCTTTAAATGTGAAGTATCTGCTTGTAAGTTTGAGGAAAAACAAGCACATTTAACAGCTGGGAGCTTGGAAGACAGTTGCTGACTAGGCAAAAAGAAGTCATCATAGCTTCTGCTTTTACAGGAATAGAAGATAGCAATTTGCTAGACGTTACGTTCTAGGCGTGAAAACAGTGCTGATAAACCACCTGATGTGTACAGACCCCAGGAATTAACTGGAAGAAACGTGATGCAGAAATGCAAGGTCCACAGAACTGAAAAGTATCTGACTGGTTTATCTATGCAACCTGGGAGGAAAAAATCTATTTAAAGTTTTTTCTGGTCATCATTGTGGCCACTCATAAAGTGGCTATAATATTTATGCTGGCATAAGCTCCTTTTCATTTGCTTAGTCTGAAATTCCTTACTAGTGATTCTGCATCTCTGTGATTGTTAAGCATGTTTTAAATATAAAAAGCAATTCAGACTTTTCTGACCAAATTATTCCAGTCTTAACTGAGGCTAAATAGCTAAAGTTAGCAGACAGCAATGAGCATTGTTGCTGTTAACCGTTTGCTAGCTCTGGAATGCCATATTATATCGAATTTAGCATGCAAACAACACCATTATTGTTATTAATCATTTGCCAGGTCTGAAATTTCATTTCATATTAACTGAACTCTAATTCTGTGGTATCCTACAGCATAATTTGGTCAATAAAAAAAAGTAGCACTATCTTGTCATAGCCCAGTACCTTAAGCTATATTTCTAATTAAAATAATAATTGATTCTATTATTTGATGTGTCTGCCATTCCGTAATTTTGCGCACTTTAAATGTATTTTATTGCTCACCATATCTCTAGAGAATATAAATGCTAATACCATCTTTCAAAAAAATCTGCAGCTATAATTGGAGCTAATTAACAAAAGTTGGTGTGCTAACATTAGCAATAGTATCGTTAAACAATTAGGGAATCTGAAATTCTCTATTTTTAATGCAATTTACTCCAAATTTGTACTATTGTTCATCATTCTTTATTTTAGTTACCTAAAAGAGCAGCCCTGTCTTTTTTTTAGATAAATAAATGTGCTACTTTGTTGTTGAATGCTAATATGAACCTTAATAATGAACCTTAATAATGTTGATTAACATTGGTTAGGCCTAAAATGGCATATTTATATTAAACTTACTGTATTCTGTTCTGTTTTTGAGCATATTGTTCAGTTAACAAAACAAAATTTTAGCTTTTAGCCAAAGAAAAATATTAATACAAAATATGTTGGTTGTTCTTTGTAAAAATATTTATCTAAAACCACAGTTACTATTACAGCAACATAAGAGATTTCATAGTATTTTTGGCAAATATAAGTGATCTTATTCACTATTTGCATCTGAATTAACATATAATATGTTGTCATCCCTTTATTTGTAGAAAATATATTTAACCTCTTTTATTATTTACATTTAAAATTTTTAACCACTGGTTACCTTAAACAGACATGACCAGATGAAGTAAAATCAGAAACCTTTGAACAAAATCAGACATTTAAAACAAAGATTGTTATCGCAAAACTGCAAACCAATATAAAAAGTTAGTTGTGGCTCTTCCAAAATAAACATACTATTCAGAAACAATAAATTAAATCCATTAGATACAACTGAATAAATCTGCGTTGTGTTACAAATGTCCTAACTTTCAGAAAATAGGACGATGCAGCGAATATAAGACTAACTTTGCTTTAAAGTGATTTTAATTACTGCTGAATTTTAAAAAGGCAGATGTAGAAATACATGGATAAATTACCAAAATATACATTAGAATAAAATAAAATAATAAAGCAAAAGTAAACACCAACAGATGAAACTGAGGAAGGTCTTACACTGCCTCATGTTTACTTTTAGTGGTGAAGAAAATTAGATTGGAGGTCCATGTCGGACAAGTCACTGTTGCATAAACTTTTGTGAGCGACAACACCTTCTGCAGACAGGGTGATACTGCAGCAAGCACCGGAAGTATCAAACCACCTCAGTCTGTTGGTGCTGCGTCTGCCTGCGTCAGAAACTAAAGGTTTCCTGTCATCTGTCTGTTCCTCAGGTCAACGAAGGGAAAGGCGTGAGCGTAGCAGCTGAAAGCATGAAGACCGAACCTGATGGCAAAGCTAAAGGTGAGAGGAATCTGTTGCGGCGAAAATTCTTCCTAAAACATCCAAAACTTGGCGTGAATTAAATCCTTTTAAGTAACAAATGTCTATCGCTTCCTTTTTTTGGTTGTGCATGTTTCCTTTCATTCTGAAAGACCATTGTTTCTTATCATCATCACCTCTAGCGCTGTCGCCGTTTTTGCTTGGGGAAAGGACTGGCCTCCTAGATTTTCAAACTGGATAGGAAAGCATTGTATGAGAAAAACAGGAACAGCATATTGCTATTTTCCTAAATCAGGGAGCTGAATGCAATCCACCTCAAATCCAGATATAGAAATGTGACCCAAGGAAATTATTTTAGTGTTACCTGCTATGTGTCATCCTTCTGGAGAATCTACTTGTCTTCATAGTTTGATATTTTAGTATATATTTAACATCAAAGCAACTTTCAATAAAAAAAATTAATGTTTGTAATTCTATCGGTACAGTACCCAAAGGATGAGCTGGGCTATGAGAGAAAGCAGATCTTATGATATCTTCTTCTTTATAGGCTTAACATGTACATGTAAAGGCTTATAGGCTTAACTTGAACATGTAAAGAATTATTCATTGCAAGAAGGACCAAATCATCTAAAATGTGAAGCATGTCATCCTGTTTTCCCTGGACAAATAATTATATGTAGTTAAAACTTATTTTTATCATTATTTTTATACTGTGTTTATATAATATTTCTATTCTTGGCTAGTGTTTGGTTGCTCCCATTTGTCAGACAGTTGTTCATTTGTGAAAACATCATGGTGTTCGTATACATCTATGAAGCCTCAGTAGTATTAATCAGAGAAGCAGCCAAGAGGCCCATGTTAACCCTGGAGGAGCTGCAGAGATACACAGCTCAGGTGGATGAATCTTTTGACACGGCAGCTGGTTGTTGTGCACAGATAGCAATTGTTGACACAAATCCATAAGAAACCCAGTTTGCAACAAGCTGTGCAGGCGACGCATCAGCTTTGTAAGAACGTGGTGTGGTCAGACGAGTCAAAAATTTATTTTTTTAGCCTACTTTTATGTTGTGTGGCAGAAATCTGGCAAAGCACAGTAACTTTAACATGCCATCCCCATAGTGACACATGGTGGTGGCAGCATTATGCAGTGGCGTTGCTTTTCTCATGCAGTGACATCAAAGCTGGACAGATTGATGGATGGATCTAAAAGAAGGGCAAACCTGGAAGAAAACCTGTTAAGCTAAGAAAAGAATTTCAGTCTCTAGAATGGAAAAGCTGGTAGAGACATACCCCAAAGGAGTTGCAGCTGGGATTACAGTAAAAGGTGGTTCTGCAAAAGGTGGTTCTGAACTACAGACACACTTTTTCCTCCTTTTTCCTTAGCTTTGTGTGAGTTTGTGTTGGTTTTTCACCTTACATTCAAGATGCATGTATACTTGAGGCACAATATGGGAAACAAACCTGAATGGTTCTGCATCGGTTTCATCTCCAGATTACAAAACAGACTTGAATTTTCTGAGAGGTTGTGTTGGTGTAGGCTATGTTAGTTTGCTTCTTACAACCAAAACAACCTAACATGATTCCATAGCATTATGGCAACAATAACAATGAATTTATTTCTGTTTGCTTTCATTGGCTGCCAGTGCGGGAGCAGTGTAAGGTCCTCTTCCCATATGAAGCACAAAATGAAGATGAGCTGACGCTGAAAGAGGGAGAAGTCATTAATATTATCACAAAGGTGAGAGCAACATTTGTGTTTAAAGACGTCTGTAACAAATACACTTGATATTGTGGGTTTAAGCTGTTTGCTTTTACAGGACTGTGCCGATGCAGGCTGGTGGATGGGGGAGATCGGCGGGAGGCAAGGCGTTTTCCCAGACAACTTCGTCAAACTGCTTGAAGTTGAGAAAGAGGTGACTGTGACATCTTCAAAAAAAACAAAAACAAAAAGAAATTGTCTCAAAATCTACCCGCTTATTTTGTCTTTCCAGAGACCAAAAAAACCGCCACCACCCAGCGCTCCATCGGCTAAACACACTGCAGGTAAATGGCTCAGTTTTGCTTCTATCTGTTGATTGGTTAACATCAAACATTTGGAAACTGTGAACTTTTATCTGTAGAAAAAAAATCTGAAGTGAAGAAGGTCCCTCCTGAGCGGCCTGAGCATCTGCCACAGAGAGACCAAGATCGAGGTAAAACCTGGTTCACTATGACCTAGGTTGGCTGGCTTTTACTGCATTTTGCAACTTTCTTTGGCTTTGTCAAGCTGGCAGATTTCCAACTGACCCTCCTTGCAATCCATTTTCACATCAGAGCAACTGAGAATAATTTTTTCCATCAGCCTCTAATAGGTTAGATTACCCTCTTATTTGTTTTCTCTGCCTTTGTATGCAGAGTGACGAAACTTTGATTGAGAAAGCTAATCAGCATCTGTCTGTGTGCAAGAAGATGTTGCAGGCTCTGTGGTTTGATGCTTGTCGAACACTGGTACCGTCAGTTCTGCTGGTGTAAGACACTTCCACTTTTCACCACAATGGTGGTGGTATAAAAGATGGTGTTTCTGCAAGGCCTCAAAAATTCCTAAATACCTCAGTTACATTTAGATAAGTCCGTACATTACTATTTTCATAGATTTTATCTATGAAAGATTTTATTTTAGATTATTTGTTTGACAATTGAACTGGCTTCTGTCGTTTGTTCCATGATTTGTAGTTCTGCCTGAGGAATATTGGTGTTATTATGCCGTGACAAAACTACAAATCCCATAAAGAAAGTAAGCAATGATTATGTCAGAAGAAATTTACTCAGACATTTTAGCCTTCCTTGTAAAGTCTGCTAAAGAAAACTACTTTTAAAACTGGCTAACTGTTTGATTAGGCAATTAAAATTCGAAGAGACTTTACTAGCAAAGTGCACATTTAATAAACACTTGAAAAGAGGGATTTCAACAGCTGGCTTAAACTTGTTTAAGTTTATTATGTGATGTAGAAAGGCATTGAAGTTAGGTAACCTAGGTGTAAGAGCACTTGAATCACACTACAGAGCTGAAAAACATCAAGTTAAGTTGACTAAGTTATGTAATTTGCATAAGCTATTTGGTAAATTAACTATAGGTGAGGAAAGTAATTAAAGTATTTTTTATAAATAATTTAAGTCTTAAATTTAAATCATTAGAGACTTAAAAGGGTCTTGAAAGTCTTAAATTTTACAAAAACTTACAGAAACCCTGAAAAAAAGACAAAGCAATCCCTTTTATGCAACTTTCTTCATAAGAACAACGGATGAAAAATGAATCAAAGATGAAAGAAAGATAACATTAGGAAAAAAATAAAATGCATGATTTGTAAAGATGTCGTACATTAAAGTAACACAGGATGATGAGTAAAAAAAGATGTTTATGATGTTTATGAAAGAGAGAACGGTTAGGAGATAGATTAAAAAAAAGGCCATTGCTTATTTTTAAGCTCCTACTTCACCTTATGGTGCTATGGTCAAGTATGAGAACTGGACAGAAAGAGCAAGCAGTAAAAGTCCATAGAAAAACAGCGACAGATCGTCAGGAAGCCTGGGAAACTATTGATATTAACTTTTGCTAAATCTTCAAAAGATTACAAGAAAGCCTGGCATAAGTATGCCAACAATAGCTTTTCCTGCAGAGTGCAGCATTAGTACAAAACAGATAAAAATGATATACATTATCTGAGAAAAAAACCCAACAACATTTAAACCGTTTGGAAAAGTATTTTATCTATTATCAACACGTGAAGTCAAGATTTGCTTCGTTGTGATGTAGCTTGCGGATATAAATCAGTATATGTTGAGCTTCCCTCTGTTGTAGGACTCCTAGCTGAGGAGAAGCGCACACTTCTCCATATTGTGCCAAAGCTCAGCAGCTCTGGTTGCTGGAAGACTGAAGAAGGCTGTGACTTCTGTTTCCATAGTAAAAAACCTAGCGATGTTATTATTTACCAGTTTATGGTGTTTACGATATCATTTCACAAAAGACAACATATGAAATAAAAAACAACTTCAGGCTTTAGAATCTTGATGTAATTGGATTTTGTTTGTGCCTGACTCCTACTGGCAGCACCTGCTAAGGTATCCTAGCCAGATTAAAATGATTTCAGTGGATGTGCACACTTAGCGCTGAGTACACAACACTCTGCACAGAAAACCCTTTTAAATACATCATCTAATACAGCAAGACACCTGATAAAGATACTAGTGGTGTCCCCTCCTCCACAGCAAGGCTGAAACCGAAGCAGAAACATCTTATCTATATACAGCATAGGAAATTTCACAGATTGTGTCAGATGTAAAACCAATGGCGATAGTACTATGGTAGAATAACTTAAAGAGAGTATTATAACGTATGTGGCTAGGATTGTGGTAGCATCATGATTACCTTCTAATCAATGTGAAAATTAAGTCAGTTTTTCCAAATTTTAATGATAGGATGGTCGTGGAGACCATGAGACAGAGAGGGCTGAATCATGTTAGCAATAATACTCCTGTCTAAATAGTTTCTGAGATGGGTTGAAGATGAGCATTTTAGAAATCCTAACAGTATTTAGTTCATAAAATATCACACGGATGCTGTAAATCATGTAGGTTAGACCCTTTCTTCAAGACCTATATGTAGATGAAATATTTCTATTCAGGAATGTTTTGAAAACCAGTTGAATTCATGCACTTTGATACGTTTTTGTGAAAATTCAGTTAAGTTGAGAAAAATCTTATTACATGGGAAATATTGAATTAATAAATACAGACCGAAGATGAAAGATCCACCTCTGGCATCAGCTCACTAAGCTGTATTAGAACATATCTCTTGGTTTGTGTTTAGACTGATAACATCTCAGAACATCTGCTGCTTCCACCTTGTTCCCTGTTCCTAATCCTCTCTATCGTCTGTTGCTGTTTTGCCTTTTTACTCCTGCAGCATCTGGCATCTTTTTACCTTTTCACTCTGTTTTTATACTCCTTTAGAAGTCAACTTTAGCTTGCTTTTGCAGTATTTACTTTTTCTTCTCCTGAAGATGATTGTTTCTCTTTAGCTCTATAATTTCTCGTGTTTGTAGGTGAAGAGATGAAGACCGGAGAAATCCCTAAGACTTCACACCCATCGAACCTTCCCAAGAAACCCCTTCCCCCAAAGTCAAGCTCCTCCTCTTCCTCCCATCCCCCAAGGCGTCCAGAGAGGCCACCCACATCAGGGTCAGCACACACACAGAACCAACAGATGATCCCTGACCTTTTTGAACCTAATGCTATTTTTTGGTTTACCTGCTCAGGTGTGAAAGCCCCAAGTCTGAGGGCGGGGCTTCAACCCCAGATTCTGCCCCTGATAGGTCACATGGCACCGGTGAGTCTGAGTGGCTGTACCATGGACTCCTCCATCCGTCTCTCTGTCTCTCACCTCTGCCCGAACTTGACCCCCCTCTCCCTCGGTTGTCTGTTTCTGTGTTTAGATGTCGACTTGGACGCCGTCGTCTCTTCGACAGAGAAGCTCAGACACCCGACGGCATCGCGGCCGAGAGTCACAGACCGCCGGCCTCGTTCCCAGATCCTCACACCTGTGAGTGTTCAGGAAACCTACTGCCCCAACTACGGCCCCCTCTAAAACCACAGCATGTGGGTTTCATGTTTGAAACCCACATAAGTGATAAAGACTGTGTCTGAAACCAAACAACCCCCTAGAGCTATTTTCATTCAGTTGCTTCTTTTATCTGCAGTAAATCAGAATTCAGAATTATAGTTTAACTTGTCTGCCATGACATCCAAACACCTCAATAGTCACAAAACACATTTGTTTGATTATTTAACATGTTTATTGTACCTTACCTATATCTTTTTAGTACATTATAGTAACCTATAAGAAAAGAGCAAATGAATGAGTGTTTCTCAATCCATAAAGATTTTTCTCATCTTGTGCACAGTGGCAGGTGAGAAGGAGCTTTTTGGATATGTCTTCCTCCAACAGATATCCTATTTTAGTTAAGGCCTTTATGGCAATTTCATATTTTCTGTACTTGTATTTTATCAATTTGCTTCTGTAGATTTTCAGGTCTTTCTATTTTCTCTCTTTGGCAGTCCTCCCTGTCCAATATAGAGCTGGACTCTCCCACAGTGGAGGACAGGAAGGGCAGAAGGAAGGACGACCAGGAGCCCGTTTCCATCAAGAAAGGAGTCCCAATAATCCCAGTATGATCCTTTCACCTCCTCACATTTCCTCCACCTTTTTGGCCAGCAGATGGCGCCAAACTATTGATTTTCTTTTTAAAAGACCCATCTAAACATACTAATCTTGTTTCATTTTACTCCTGTTGTTCTCCTATATCACATGATGCTAACATGTTTTAAAAGAGGTCAAAACTTTAGACTTAAAATCTAAATTTGCATTAGTGGACATTTTACATAAGGCTTGAATGCTTCACAGTCTTGCTTAACGAATAGTCTGAGCTTTTTCCAATTTAGATAAAAACCTTTCAGTCACTAAAAGCAAAACCAGAAAGTTTAAGTAGCAGCTTTCAACACCACATCAACATGTACAGTGAAATGTTAACACACCCATTACAGGGATAAATGTCTATTTTCTTCGATCCACTCATTATTCCAAATTAAACAGGCTCAAAAATATTTTCATATGTAATAATGTATGTCCGACCTGCTTGATCCATTACTAAACTGGTTCTGACTTGTTGAGGAACGTTGTCTAGCTAGTGTTCTGAAGTTGATCCACTTGCACCAGAACCATCAGCATCAAAACATCTCCACAGCATAATACTGCCACTACCGTGCTTGATACAGTATTCTCAAGCTTGAAAGCCTCACCTTGATTCCTTCAAACTTTCTTTTATGTCATTCTGGTAGTTTACATTGTAGTTTATTTGTGTCATCTGTTCATAAGACAAATCATTTAGCATTCAGGAAAATTTCAATTACCCCTTAAAGGACAACTTTGTTCACAGCCACCCAGTCCAGGCACATTCAGGAAAAACTGACAATGTAGAATAACAGAAGCAGAGTTATTTCATAAAAATTGAGAAATCTGATCACAGATGGAATGGCGATTTGGTTTTGTGAGGGATTAGAGATGATGCTAACCTGAAGGGATCATAGTAAAACGTGACAATAAGAAGTGTCTCTCTTTTTGGCTGATGATCCACTCTCTTTTTCTTGACCTAATTCTGCCACTGAGGACAATTCTCTCTGTTTTATTCAGAAGACATCTTGTCCTTGTGACTTGTCTCCTGCCCCCTTTCAGTCCACCACGATGTAAATGTGGCTGTTTTCCCAGGCTTGAGTCTTGGTGGTTCTTTGGTCGTTCCTCAACATCCTAAGCAGAGGGTGACAGTTTCGGTCATATGGTTAAAACAAAGTTGTATACAGCAGGCTAGCATTAAGCTTCTGAAGTCGCCCCAACCTCAACCAAAATCTAAACCAACCTGTTTAAATGAGCTGAACCATTTCTGATGAGGAGTCTTAACATAACAAACTACAGTTATAGTAGAACCCAATTGATGGCTATGAAATCCTTGAAGTCTGTTTCCAACATATTACAAAACATTTTAGCAAATATTAGTATGTGTATATATTTGACCCTGTATGTATTTTGTGTATTAGATAAAATCTAATTGATGTTTTTGAAGAATTAGTGAAGAGGTTTTTTTGAATAATGACTCCAGCCTGCAAGAGAATGAGTTAAATAAAAGATTAGACTTAAGACTAAAATTGATACAACATTTATGTCCATGATGGCTGCATGTAAAGTTCTGACCCGCATTATATGTTAATGTATTTCTCCACAGTTTTCTTTTATCCGTTCAGTAGTTTTGCACTTTAGATTTTTGAAACAAAAACAGAGAAGGAAAAGAAGTTGCTAATTTATTATCACTGATCTCTTTTAGGTATCTGACGTTAAAGCCCTGCTGCCTAAACCCTCGATCCTTCCCCCACCTAACTCCAGTCATCGCTCCATCTCCCCGTCCTCCTCTTCGGGTCTGAGCCCCTCCCCGGAGCTCCGACAGTCGCCTCTGACGCCGCCGCCGACGCTGGAGGAACTCAGGAACCAACTGAGAGACTTGAGAGCCTCCATAGATCTGCTGAAGCTCCAGCACAAGTGAGCCTGCTCACGGGCCTGCGTTTCTTTGTCGATTTTTTTTCATGCGTGTAAATTAACACAAACTGTTATTGTGATGCTTTTCAGGCAGGAAATGAAGCAACTGGGCAACGCGCTTGATGAGGAGAAGAAGATACGTATTAGTTTACAGGTGAGACAGTAAATAAGTAAATTTAACTTGACCAATGGCAGTTATGAATATTATTTAGAGATGCTGTTTTCAATGTACAGTATTCATATCCCTTGAACTTTTCCTCATTTCAATGTATTTTATGAAGATTTTATGTGATAAACTAACACAAGGTCATTGTAGTACATGAGTTTTAGTGTTCTTTGCTTTTTACAAGTAAAGGTCTGAAAAGTGAGGCCTGCATTTACAGTATATTCAGCCCCCTTGAGTCCCCTTATACTCAGTCAGGCTGGAAAGACTGGATCAGTCTTGCCATTTATTCTCACTAGGGTTTAGGTTTAGGCTTTAACACTAGAACTCCCAGCGCTGTCAATTTGACGGTTTTGAAAGTTTGACATGCCATAACTCTGGTTTATTAAAACTCTTATCTTCCTGGCATCCTGACTTTTTCTAAACCAGTGTCTTGTGTATTCTTATGTCTCTATTTAAAAAAATAACAAAGTAAATAAAAGATCTAAGTATTTCTACCTCTAACTACCACAGCCGCTATTTTGACGGCCCTGTTATTTACATTGATTTTTTTTTCCGACGCTGAGTATATGCGCGAGCGTTGCTTAGCAACCGCCACTCTAGAACGCAATCAGATTGTTGGCCTCCTACAAATGGCTTCTAGAAAGATATTTTCTGCACAAGAGAGATCGGAAATGCTTCAAAAATTACATGATTGTGATTCTGGGTCGAGAGGGATTCTGACGGCTCTTGGTCAGCATTCAGTTCCAGTGACAGCGGGTAAGAGAGTGAACCTCCCCCGGCTAAAAAAACACAAGTCTTCCCATTAGCAGGAGGTTGTGACGCATTATTTCAAGGTAGTAAAAGACTAGCCTATGTAACGATTTTATCATTTTAGGCTATAGTTTACAGATTTGTAAACTAATAATATATAAACTGTAGCAACAGTGCCACAATCAGCGCAGGTTCAGAGACAGGGAGACGAGCCAGGTGCCCAGTGCCCAGCAATAAACCCAGCAATCAGCTCACTGGCAGGAGAGAAACTACAAATCAAGGCACTGATAATGGACAAAGAAATAAACAATAAGTTAGGTCATAGATATAGTAGCCCAGTAACAACAATCTATTCTGCTCTTTACACCATTTTCATCGCAAGACGAGCGCACACATGGGAAGGAGGAGAAGACAGAAAGGGATGGCACTGTGTGGACAGTAGTATGGGAGGAAGAAAGTAGAGGGAGGCGTCAGAGCCAGAACGCGTTGACAGAGCGCCAGATCCATGATGCCCATACTGCGTTCCTCTGCGTGGTGGATGCCAAAATGCTCATCCGCATTCACGGCTGCAGGGCGGCTAAGGCCCGCAGAGTTTTAGGAGATGATTCCTCCTCGGAATTGAGTGTGGATGAGCTGAATGCATTTTTAGCGCTAGTTTATGTCCCCGAAGTGACAGGGGGGCGTTACATGGAGCTGTCCAGCTTTTGGTCAGATTAGTAAAGCTTTTTTTTTAAATGTACCCTCTACTCTGTATTATTTTTCAGTACTATATATAAATAACAATAAAACATAATAGGTTTTGTTCAAATAGTATTATTAATTCTTGTCAAAAACAAAATTTTATAGCGTTAATGCGATGACGTCATCACCGCCCTCGCATCCAGAATGCTCCCCGTCAAGTTGACGGGCTTGGGAGTTCTAGTAGTGTTAGAATTCTGGGAGTCCTAGTGTTAACTGGGCCGTTTTGACATGAATGTGTTTGATCTGAACCATTACTTTGTAGCGCTGGCTGTATGTTTAGGGTAATTTTCCTGCTGATTGGTGAAACTCTGCTCCAGCCTCCAGTGTTTTTCAGTGTCTTAGCAGGTTTTCTACCAGAATAAAAATGTAGTTAGTTCCATTTATATTCCCACCAACTCTGACCAGCTTCCCTTTAGCTGCTGAAGAAAAGCATCCACACATCATGATGTTTAACCACCAGGGTGTTAGTTTTCCACCATAAATACATGTTTGCTGTGTTCACTGCATGGGTTCTGGCACACGTTAGAGGGGACTTCTTATGGCTTTCTTCATGAACTCCACAGTTCTGGAATCTATCACTGATAAATCAAATCAAGACAATCTTCCAACTGAGCTGTGGATCTCTACAACTCCTCCAGAGTTACCATGGACCTCTTGTGTTCTTCTCTGATTGATGTTTTCTTTGCCCAGCTTGTCAGTTTGGGTCAGGGGTCAGCAACCTTTTACAATCAAGAGAGCCATCCAGTTTTGCTCTCCTACAAAATAAAAATTGTCTAGAGTTATGAGAGCTACTTGACCGTTGCAAGAAATCATATCTGAAAGGATTTTAAAACAAACTTATGAGATAAAGAATACACTTTCTTGAGCTTAATGAGACCAATTGACTTACATTTGACTTTACATTTTTAGGGAAGATGGCTTACTTAAAAAAAAAAAAACCCATTGAATCTGCATATGACAACGACATAACAAGAATCAGTGGTGCGCATGACTCCAATGATCTGCTAACAGCTAATAGCGAAACTAATTTTTTCTTTAGTGAAGTACCTTTTCTGCTAACTTTGGAAACCGTTAGTGTACTGTTTAGCTTCCGATAAATTAGGTTACACCAACTTTAAGTCCTCTAAAAAAATTCACAAATTTGTTCCTTTGTGCGTGGACATGTCTGGCAGAGTCTATTAGGCTTACTACGTTTACACGTGACAAGACATTGTTGCTACGCCGCAGCAGCTAGCGGAAGACAGTTTTTAAAATGCTGTTACGAAGTGTTCAGTTATTTTTTTTAAGTTATGTAAGGTGACTGAGTGATAGTCGTCATAGTGGTTAGCAGTTAGCATTAGCTTCTGCTAATACTTTTATTTATTGAGAGGTTTAGCCTTAGCGAAGCTAATATTTTAGTTAGCGGAATATGAGTTAGCAAAGCTAACTTATTGGTTAGCTGTGCCCACCAATGACAAGAATCAACTAAAAATTCTGAAGATTTTCTGTACAGTCAATAGTTACCGCTTATTTCTGGCTCAGGTTGCGGACCCGTTGTTTAGGTGGACGTCCACCTCCTACTTTTATTTTTACAACTCACTGAAAGCTGCATTTATACAGACTAAATGGCTTTACTGGATTTTATTTAGGGGTATTAGAGTAAAGGGAACAGAACACAAATCTATCTTTAACTTTAGATTTTTATTTGTTAAAATGTTAAAGGACTTCTGTCCATTTCATTCCACTTCCTAATTATGCACTTTTTGGTCTATCACCTAAAATAACAATAAAATACATATAAATTTGTAGTTGGAAGTTGACGGTGTGAAAAAGTTCAAGTGCTACATAATTTTGGCAAAGAACTGCATCAGGATTACATCTTTAAAGCATGTAAATTTGTGCAATATTAACTTATGTACTGGCTTTGTTTCACAGATGGAAGTAGAGCACATAAAGAAGAGCCTGTCCAAATGAGGATGGAAGAATCAGTATCAGCCTGCATCACATCTGAGACCACATGAAAAACAAAAAACAGAAAAAGAATAACTTTCTCACTGTTGGTTTTGACACCTCAGCCAAAACTAAGTTTGTGCCAAACGATCATCACCATCACCAATGGTTCAGCATCACTGAATCAGCTACATTTCCTCCCGTCTAAGCCGCCTTATCCTGTGTTTACTTTTACATTTGTTTTTAACTTCTGTTTAAGAGGCTTCTCTGTTTGGTTTACTGCTATCTTCGCTGTGCCACCGGTACTGACCGACCACGGAGCAAGGACGCAGAGCCACGGCTGCCTGGTACTTTTTTAAGTTTCCCAGAGTGAAGGAAACGTCCGCCTCTGTAGCCCGGTCTGATCAGAAAACCTCTGTGCAGTTCTGCGTCCACTTTGCTGCCTTCACGTCCTATCTGTGCATATGAGTGTGTTTGTTTTCATACAATGTGAGGACCTAAAGTATTGAGGTTCAAAGTGGGGACATTTTTAAGAGCTACATTTCCAATAAAATCCTGAGCACAGAAACTACTTTTAACCAGATCTGAAAGTCTTTGCACCGCTTAAGTTTTTTGTGCCCTAAACAAGTTTTTTAGTTAACTTTTATTTTATTATTGTATAAAATCACATGAAAGAGGGACCAATGCTAGCACAACATCCTTTTTAAACATATATCCATATAGAAAAACTCATTAATAAATGCTACTGCATCCGATAGCAAAATTTTTTAAATAATTTTTTCGGCACTAGAGGCTTTTGTTTTAGATAGTAGGTAGACAGGAAGGAGGGGCAAAGTGAGGGGGAGACATTCGGCAAAGGTCGCCGGGTCCAGGACTCGAACCCGGGACGGGCGCTTTGAGGACTATAGCCTCTATATTTGGTCGCGCGGTAAACCCCTACACCACCAGCGCTGCGCCGATAGCAACATTTGACAGGAAAGAGAATTAATATTTAAAATTTTCACATTTTTAAACAAAACTCCTCCTGGGTTATGTTTCATAAAGTCAGAAAAAAACACCATAAGCACAGTAATTTCCTCTTTAGAAGTTGCAGAGTGGAGAATGTTTCTAATTTGCACTGCACTTCGCTTTATGCCTTACTGTGATAGTTTGTCCTTGTAGTGCTTCATGTGTAATCTGCAATTCCTGGGCGCTAAAAATAGGTGGTCTGATACATTAGTTTAAGAGTCTGAACACAAAACTGCCTGAAATTTGGAGGCTATGAAAGTACAGCAAACAAATGTTATTTGGATCAGCAGCCGTGTCTTGAAACAAAAAGTGGGTATAGTCTTTCCTCTAATTCACACAGAGTCACAAATATTTCATAACATGTCCCTTAGCAATTTAAACCTTTACCACTGAGTTTTAGTAGAAATCAACAAGCATCTGCCATAATTACGACCAGATTTTTGAATCTTTTTTTGGCAGAGTTGTTAGTTATTTGAAGTTGTTGGTTTTCTAGCTTGGACCAGGCATGTAAGCATAGTCCTTAAATTTTGAATATCATTGATGTTAGGGCTTAGAAAGTTAATGCTAGCCTCCTGTATCCATTTCTGTGTCTCTGTGGTGATTTACATCTTGGAACAACCAAGCTTTGAGGTGAAACTTAAAGAATTTGCCGGTTGCCATCCTTCTTTATTGCCCAGCTTGTTCAATGCGCCAGTATTACTGGCAGTGAACCAGCATTATGCTGCCACCACCGTGTTTGACAATATACCGTTTATTCACTGTGGCCCATTGTGGTTCCTATAATGGTCAACATTATACAAACCACCTCATGGTCAACCTGGAAGGCAACACGAGGCACAAATAAAACTTGATTTATCCATATGGCGAGTGACACAGCGTTCCAGTCGCTTCCAGGTCACAGCAGGCTGGATGCATGGTGGGTTCTGGGTTGTTCCTGAACATCCTGACCCATTTCATTCCATCTGACGGAGGCAGTGTTGGTCAGATACTTTAAACCTGGATGTTATAACAGGAGACTGATTTTGGAAATGGACAAAGCAAACTGGCATTAAGCTTCTCAAATGGCCAGAAATCCAATCTCAACCAAACTGAAATATATGGACTATGCTAAGCTAGTTGCTGTCAGGAAACCAAACATTAAAACTGAACTCGATTAATTCAAATATTTTTGCCTGTCCACCAAAGCAGAAAGGTTTAACCTGAGGACTGAATGTGTGACATTGTAATAGTGGCAAAACTTTAGTTATTTACAGAACAAGCTGGAGAAGATCAAAACAAATGTCACCAATAAAAGACCGCATCGATAATAGGTGATCACATTCTGTGGATATGTGATATTTGGGGTTTTGCTGGCATAAACAACTGTACACAGATGGGTAATAGATTAAGCTTTATTTTTTTCTTTACAGAAATTAGCACTCTTGTTTCGTTTAAGGGAAATCTTGAGAAACTCTAAGAAGCACAATTTTAAAAAAGGACAAATCATTCCTTTAGCAAACATGAAAACATCAAACATGTTGCTGTAGACTGAAAGTGCATGAACAAACAAAAGGGTTTCCTTTCTTTTCCGGCTAACAAAAACGACAGGGTTATGTGAATGTAGATGGTTACAGGTCCTCATGGGTAAATGAAGGTTACATGTGTGCATATGTGAACGATTTTTGTATGACAGCATGTGCAACTGTTTTTGCCTCCCTTCCTTAGGTGTGCACAGAATCTATGGCAACCCGTCACTGTGGCCTTCCTGTTTCAGAGTCTTTTTATTTCTTCTCTTTTCTGTCTTTTCGTATGACAAAGAGAAAACTGCTTCAACCGAGGGTACAAGTTGTTTTCTTGACTTGGTCCTTTCTCTCCAAGATGGTGATAAATGAATATATATACATATATATATATTTACTTTTATATTTCAGTGTAATAAAGAGTCTATTATGTACTGTATGTGTGTGTCTTCTATAATAAACAAGTGTAAGTTTACTTCGTGTGGATCAGAGAAACATAGGGAGTTAATAAGTCACGAAAAGTTTCAGTGAACAAAAGAAGAAGTTGCCATAACGGACAAAGAAACCACAGATTCAGCAACATCAGCATTTTGTTACGTAAAACAGCAGATAAAAGCTCATAAGTGAGGTATAAAAGCTCTGCATACCACATTAAACCCCAGTAAAATGCATTGAAAGTTGTGCTTTGATTGTGACAAAAACCTGTTTTTCACCTCTTGGATTGACATTGGTCATGATTCTGATCTTAATTTCATAAAGGTTAATTGCCATAAGACTTATCATAGCCACAGTGTAGTTTCTGCAACAAATCAAGGTCAAACAGTAATGAGGAAGTTAAGCAGCTGGGCAGTCAGTGCTGCCAAACATCCTCTGACCCAGAGTTCTGGTTTTACTCCTAACTTTGTGGATGTGTCCCAGCATCATGGCAATAAATGAAATAGACGACCAAATGTTATTCTTCAAAAGCAACATGTTTTGTTTTGAGATTTCAGACTGATGTTCAGTTTGTGTACTTGTATTGACGGGCAGACTCATGACCTTATAAACAAAAATGATTTTCTGATGTATCTGAGTGTTACAGCAGAAATACGATGTCTTTCCAATGTGAAAAAATTCACCCAAGCCAATGAGGTGAAACATATTCACTGCCCGAAACAAGCCTCCCCAAAGAAGGCATATATTGACCTCAAGCAATGTCACATTTGTAAATGAAACAAGCAATATTGCCTCTAAATGAAAATGTATGTGACGTATTTGTGTGTAATTTATCTTCATATCAGCATAAAACCTTCAGGAAGTAAATGGTAGAGGACATGTTTTGCTGTTACAGTTAGATATTTTTTAATTGTTTTTCTGAAGAACAATTACAGGTTTTTAAAGGTTATTTTTGAGAAAATGCATCATATTAATGCAGACAGTCAGTGTTTAACCTTCATAATCTTTACATTTCACACCAGCATGATGGATTTTAACTTGCTGACCAAAGTCTGTAAGATGGTGACCTGTTCTTGTAATATTAGTGCTTGTTGTTGCCTGCATTTTGAGATCTGACCACAGGGTCATAACTAGGTTATGATTTGGGGAGTTCCTGAACAACAGATCCAAATTTTCAGTGTTCTGATGTTTGAGCCTCTTTCTTATCCCTTTTACCTTGTGACACGATGCTCAATCGGCCTATAAAGTTCAAAGATCTTTGCCAAATTGTCCTTGATTGCTGAAAGATATTGTTCTTTGAGGAGTTCTTATTTATGGAGGTGTTCTTGGACAGAACTTGGGCAGAGGCCCACTCCCTTTGGATTGGAAACAATCCCACATATGCATCGTATCAATATTTCTCGGAGCAATAAACTTTCCAGCAGTCTTCCACTGTCCTTCTTTATTCTTGTACAATATCTGTCTCCCCTTAATGTTTTTAGTAAACATAATTTTCATTGCTGACCTTCTTGGCCAAAGGTCTTCACATCACCATGCTGTCAAGGTACTTCCACTGACTTGCTGCTAAGGTCAAGCAAGCTCTGCACTGCACTTTTTGATTTTATAGCAGCAGTTTGTAACATATGAGACCATTTTGGTGTCAGTATTATGGATGCACACTTTTCTTGATTTCAAGCACATCTGCCCCTCTTTTATCGCCTGCTCATTGGGTTGATAGACTTTCACAGCTTCTCCTTTGTTTATTATGCAACTGTACTGAGGTCTTTTGTGCAACAATACAGTAAAAATCCAAGTTTTCTTAAATACAGCAGACTTCGTACAACATTAAAACTTTTTTTACATTAAGACATCAATCTGCATCCTAAACAGTCTTAACGGTCACCAAGAAACTGAAGCTTTATTGGTTAATAGACCCAAAAGACTGCAATAAAGATGCACAAGCTAAAAAAGGGAGTCTCCCCTGCTTGCTGCTGGGGGTTGGTGCGGGCACTGGGTCGCTGGTGGAACCTGTTCCCGGGCTTGGGCTGCACGGCTTGAGGTAGCGGTGTGGCTGGGTCAGGAGGGCTCGGTTTCCTGTGTCTCGCTCTGTGCCTCTTGACCTGGGGGCTGCTGATCCTGTGCTTTGTGGCTGACCTGGGATGACGCTTTATATCTGGCTGCCTAGGACTGCTGCTACCTATTGGAGCCGGGTCTACCTGCCTTTTGGTGCTCTTCGGCGCTGTGTAGGCCTTCTCCTTTTCTCGCCACCCTTAAAAATGTACACTTTCAATCAGGCAACCACCTGCTCCATATGGTGTGCCTGAAACGCAGTGACCGCGCACATTTAAAAAAATTATCCAAGATAATTATTGATCTGGACAAAACTTGAAGATATTGATTCCTCTGGCTGACTCTCTTTGCTGTCACCTTAATTCATAACCCATGACTGCTGCAGTGGTAGTTTTAAATACAGACATCTCTTCCAAGGGTTACACAGTCTGTGGGGCATCATGAAATAAAAAAATATTCAAAATGAGTTTTCTTTTCCTCATTGGCATGTCCAGTCAGTGACAAAGGGTGTTCCCCTGTGATGTGCTTGTTGTAACCAGGGGTTGAAGCTTATGATTCTGTGCCAAAATAAAGGCTTTCTCTGTGTTCTTTATGGAGCGTTGACTGCATTTCAACATCTCCAAGCTCAAAATGTTAAATTAATGAGACCTTAACTGGATCTTACTACAATGAACAGTCTTGTCTTGATTACTGAAGAATTAATAGAAAATGTTTACCAGTGGTAATTATATCACAGGTTGTGAACCAGAATCTTAAACAATGTTAATTGTCACCATAATAACTGAACCCGGATATAAAAACGAATACAACAGACTGCAGTACCTGTGTGCAAACTACTGAAAAAATCTAAAGGGAAAATTGGGGAAAAGTAACAGAAAATATGTGCTCAATATAAATAAATGGACAGGTGAGACATCTTAGACATTTTAGGTCTTCATGTTTCTGCTAAGCTGCAGAATAGGCTTCTTGGGGGAACGGTTGTGTGTGGGGGCGGCAGAAGGAGGCGCTTGCCCGGGGCCACATTCATGCAAGAAGCTCCCTTGGCTGTGAGATCAGTCCAGAAGGACGCAGAGTTTATATTTAGACAGGCAGGGGAGTGATAGCATTTCATAGTTGGCCAGCAGCATTCTGTCGGCGACCACCCACTCTGGAAACCTTAAACCAGACCACCTTAAACCAAATTAACGATTAAAACTTCTGCATGAATTCATCAGACTCCCCCCTCCACTCTTTCTCATCTGGTCGGATCCAGTCTGCTAGAAGCGGGCGTCCTGGTGCGAAATAATCGGTGAGTTAATTAGGCGGAGATGCAGGAGGACAACCCCAGACACGCTCCTCCGAGGCCAGGACAGGTGCTCCACTGGTGAGCCGGCAGAAGACAGGGCAGACAGGCTGAGAGAGGGCGGAGAGAGAAGTAGGTAAACAGCAGTTTCACTTCCCACGTTGCGCCATGGATCAGGGGCAGGGCGCACAGGTCGCCGACATGGTGGGGGAGCACGCAGCCGGAGTGTGCGCGTCGGAGCGCGGCGAGGTGTCCAGCCCCAGCCCGCCGGCCAAGCAGCGCTCCCTTCGGGTGTTGTACGTCCTGAACGACGGACTGAAGTCGGTGATGGCCAGCAGCCCAGAGTCCGGAGCGCTGCAGTGTCTGCAGAGAGCCTGCGACTCGGAGAGCGCCCTGCTCACCACCGTAACCTTCGGACGGCTGGACTTTGGAGAGACAGCGGTGCTGGACAGCTTCTATGATGCAGGTGGGTTTTCTGGTTCCGCCGAACTGAACAAATCTGTGGGGGTTTCTGACAGCTACTTCAAATCGAAACTCTAATCATCAGTGCGTCTGTTTTTCAACATTTTGTTTTGTGTCGTTAGAAAAACTCACGTTTTGGCTCAGAATATTTTTTTCTCCAAAAATACTTCTTCAGGACCCCAAAAATGACCGTCAGCAGAGCTCAGGGTTCTACACATCCTGGAAGTCTGGAAATTAATTTATTTTCATGATCTGGAGAAGAAGTATGGATGCATTTTTCCAGATCATATTCCATGTTACCATTAAAAGCTGTTGTTTTTAATCCATCATCCCGATTGTCCACCATCCATCCATCCGTCTTGTTGTCCACCATCCATCCATCCATCCATCCGTCTTGTTGTCCACCATCCATCCATCCATCCATCCGTCTTGTTGTCCACCATCCATCCATCCGTCTTGTTGTCCACCATCCATCCATCCATCCATCCGTCTTGTTGTCCACCATCCATCCATCCATTTGTCTAAAAAGTTTAAACCTGACATACATGTAAAATTAACATCTTAAAACATTTATCAGCCAGTTGTTTTTTTTTGTGTTTTTTTTTTGTTTAATTACCGGATATCTGCCCATTCTGATTTAGATGGTTGAAGTTACCTTCTGGTGAATGGTGTCTCCCCAAAAATCTGCTCTGGAAAAATCTCTCTGTTTATTGCCCCCCTCCAACGGGTGTACACTCCAAAAGGAGTTTCTACCCGTGGTGATTCCCTGTTCCTCATCACAAAAAGTGAGACCTACCCCCTGCAAAGATCTAGAAGATCAAATCAGAGCTGCTCCTGAAAGCCTTTAATTGGCAGCTATTTATAACCTGTGATGCTGTCCACACCTCAGCTGCAGACAGCATGGGCGCTGATACCAGGTTTAGTTACACCCTGCAGGCCTGACAGTAAGCTGATAAATCTCTGCGGGGACACAGAAAGAATCAAATCTGTATCATGTGGTGATTTAAGAAAGAGAATCAAGGGAAAAGATGATTAGTTCCTCATGGTAGATTTGAACTTGTCAGGGCATGTTAATGTAGACATGATTAACCACCTGAACAATGCTTCAATGGAATTCAGCTTTCTCAGTAAGCAGTGACAAAGAGCTAGTAACTGTTCAGTCCAACATGATCGTACAGTAGATCTGTGTATTCGATTTAATTTCTTCAGCCAAAAACACGGTTGTTTTTTGGTGTAGCCCCCTCTTTTTGTAAGGGCCAAGTTTAGCCTGAACATCTTGCAAAGATAAAGGCAGTACAGAAAAACATCTAATGTTAAAAGAGAAAATAAACAAGGTTTTACTTTAAGATTTTACTCAAATAAAATGGTAGGATAATGCTAGAACATTCATCAGTTTTCTGGTTTTCCTGGTGTAATGATGCCCAAAATCAAGGATATTAAATAAATATACTAACAGCTTGTTTTGCTGCTGCTATTTCACTAGTCCTCCTTTGTGACACATATATTTTGTGATCTAGAAGTATTTTGGAGTAACATCTATGCCGTGAACTCATTCTGATGCATCTCTATGAACTGCATCCTCCAATTACTACAAAGTACATAGCATCTTGAAGGAAAACGTTCATCCTAAGGGAGCCTTAAAAAAGTTTGACACTGTTTCATTGTTTAAAAAACTCCTTATTTTTATTTGCAGTGGCCACTTGATTTAAAAAACGTACAGAATAGCTACCCGATAACCACTGAAGAAGAGCAGCAATATTAACAGTTATATTTAGCAACACTTACAGAACAGTGGGATGGTTTTTTTGTTGTTGTTTTGCAGACTGACTTTTGAACTCACTGCCCAGCATCCTGTTTATCGCTGGGGGCCGCAGTGGAGTTCACTTTGTTTTTCAACTCAACAAAATGGACCGGGACTCAGGTTTACTTATGCTCCCTCAAGCTGCACTCATTTGCACCCATATCCTGAGCCTGCAGTAACTGCTGCAGTGCATCATGGGATATGTTGATGTGGTCCTTGAACTTAACATGATTAATCTACTGCCCCCTGGCTAAACTGTAAGTAATTATACAATGAAGATCTAAATGAATCATACCTCTGGTAGATTTAGGCTTTGAAGGGAGATAAAGATTAGGGTGATGGAAAGGATACCTTTCAACCTGAAAGACTCAGAGGCCATCTCCAAAGATAAATTGTAAAAATATCAATGGAAACATGCGAAAGGCTGGTCAGCTATTATAAGAAGGGTTTGATTGCTGTAATGCTAATAAATATTTTTTCATTGATTATTGAGGAGGTTACTAATAATTTATGGAATGTCGTTTTTAATAAAATGTAAATAAATTTTTTTTTTTCTTCAGTTAAATGAAGAAAAAACTGAAATAATCATTGTTTCACCAGAAAAAATAACTGGAAAGATAAAACAGATGCTTGGGCCTCTTGGTCATTTGGCTAAATGTTCTGTTAAAAACCTTGAGACAACCTTTAACTCTGGGTTCACGGTTAAAAATCATGTCAAATCGATCCTGTTTCTACCATTTGCCACACTCAGCTCTATTGTTTTTCATCCTGAGGTGAAAATCTTAATTCATGCTTTTGTTTCGTCTGGTTTGGATTTTCGCAATGCGCTCTACACACGTCTTACAAAAAAGCTCCCTAGACTGGTTGCAGTCTCTACAGAATGCTGCTGCTAGGCTCCTGACTGGATCTTCCAAATTTTGTCATGTGGCTCCACTGCTAATACAACTTAATTGGCTCCCAGTTCATTGTTGTGTGCATTTCAAGGCCCTAATATTGACTTGGAGAGCGCTGCATGGACAGACACCGGTCTGTGATTTATTACATCCATACACCTCTGCTAGGGCCCTGAGGTCCTATGATCAGGACCTGCTGATTGTCCCACATTTAAAACTGAAAACTGAAGGAGACGGAAAATGTTATTTTGTGTCTCCTCTGACTCTGAGATCAGCAGACTCAGTGGATTACTTTAAAGGCTAGCTAAAAATGTATCTTTTTAAATCTGCTTTTTTTAAATGTTACTTTATGTATTTCTTTTTTGTTGAAGCTCTTTGTGATTTTTATCTTGAAAGGTGCTTTATAACTAAAGTTTTACTTACTTACTTACAAATTGAGTTTTTTCAGAGATACTCCTTTTACATTGTTTTATAAGAGATGCCTGCTTCAATTCCTATCAGAAACAAACCACTTGGTTAAATAAAAATAATTTAAAATAGAAATCTGCAAGGTTATGAATAAGTGTACGCGTGGTAATTGTTGGCAGACTTTGTCCCTGTAATTTTTGCCTGTACATGAATGTATCTTCAGTGGGAAAGTGCATGTCTGTTCTTGCTTTCTTCACTCATGCTGATATAGCTTTTCATCCATTTGGAACGCTGCCGGTATTTGTGTTTAACGTGGTTTCCTGGAATTTGGGACAACCGCCTGCTCCAGGAAAGATTCTGCTCACTCCTGCACTGGAAACTGAAAGCTGATTGTTTTTACAGACACGGAAAACAAAGAGTTCCCATGACTATTAATAAAGTTACCCTTGCTGCTTTAACATGATCTAGGTGGGAAAGTAGTAGCCAGGTACACTTGTTCATCACCCGCATGACTATTTCTATAAAGCAATAGTTTAGTTTTCTAATCTGGTGTGTGGAGGTGATTTGGATTTGCTTTGCCCCACTTTGGAGCCATTAAATGAAACACTATAAAGCCATTGGCCAACTGTTGGAAGTCCATCATTCTACAATTAGAACCATGTTTATCTTTCCAACTGTTAAGCACGGTGGTGGAGGGCTGCTGATTTTTGCAGCCACCAGACCATGAACATCTCTGGAATATCAAAATATTTCACAGCCAAATATGAGACCATCTGTTTGTAAGCTGACGTTCGACCCAAACAGGTTCATCAGATGGAGAAGGATCGCAAACTCAGCAGCAAATCTACAGCAGAATGGAAGAAAAATAAAATGATTCAAGTGTGCAAAGGCCCAATCAGTGTAGACCTCAGCCTGACTGAAATGCAGTAGTGGGACCTTAAGAAAGCTCTACATAAAGACATATCTGCAAACCTCTGCTGATTTAATGTTGGAAAGAAGAGTGGACCAAAATTCTCCACAACAGAATAAAACCGATATTCGGAAATATCAATTATAAAGGTAGTTGTACAAGCTGGTAAATCATGATTTCTTAAAAAATAATTACTCTCATCTCTGTACATTTTCTAACCTTGGCCTAATCTAGGAGCTTCAAACCTTTTCTACAAGATACTCTTAACAGTTTCTTTCACTGATCTAAGGGGGTCACAGGTTGTTGAGTTACGCTTAAAGGAAATTAAATTTCCTTTGTAACCTTATAATAATCCTTGTAATTATCTGCTCATTTCAGACATCGCTGTCGTGGACATGAGCGATGTGTTTCGGCAGCCCTCGCTGTTTTACCACCTGGGCGTGAGGGAGAGCTTCGACATGGCCAACAACGTCATCCTGTACCACGACACCGACCCGGACACCGCTCAGTCACTGAAGGTACGTGTGCACGCCCGTCAGTGTAACCAGAGTGCACAGATGCCATTCCTTTACACCGACTGAGAACAAAGTGATCCTGGAAGTTATTTACAGATCTGTGTGTGTCGCACAGTCAGTTCTCCTACCTCGGAACCTCTCATGCCCTGATATACACTTGCGCTTTGTTGTGTTTCTTTACAGGACATGGTTGCACAGAAGAACACAGTAAGTTTTTGCATGTTTGTGTATGATTTATGTGCACACACTGTGCCTTGCTATTTCTAGGAAAAGCATTCATGACCTGTGCTGTCAGTCCTCTCATGCTGAAATGCACTCAGGAATGCATCTCCACATGCTTTTCCTTCGTGGAACTCTGTCTTTTTCAATCCTACACTTAAACAGCTGAACAGAGTCCTGACAGGTTGTTAGCAGCGGATGTTTCCAGAAGTTGGTCTTTATTGTACTGTTACTCTCTGCTTGCCTGTGTGGAGTAGGCCAGTCGTCATCCAGCATTAGGATTTCCTTGGATTCAGCTGCCTCCAGAATACCGAGGCTCTGGACTGAGAAATAAAGTAGGTACCCTGTGTGCACCAAAGCATGCAGAGAGAGTTTCTTAAAACACAGCTACAACTAACGAAGGGCTTGATGAGCTCCTGATGAGATTAAGATGGATAACTCAGTAATAGAGTTTGTTTCCATAAATAGAAGTCTCTCATGGGAGATGTGAAAACCTGTTAAACAACAACACTAAACTTTTCTACACTAAACTTCAGGAATTTACGTTGATATTCTTTCTCTTCACCAGACTGAAATAGAGGTTTATTTATTTGTAAATCACCAGGGCATCAAAGACCTAAGCCCCTTTGGGATCATCATTTTGTTTCAAGATCTTCACATGTTCTTTATGCCTCTCAATAAACAAAAAAATCTTGACCAAAATGGGGGGTTGAAGTCAACCCACCAATATTCCTCTGAGGAAGTTGTCATAAACCAGACTTTGGGATAAAAGGTATTCCAGGATTGCAGAACAAGTGTCACGTAGTCTGAATATACAGAACAAAGATAGCAATCTGAGGGTGTGCAAAGAGCAGCACCACCACATGATCTCATCTGAGAATTTCTGTTATTTAAAGCACTGAAATCACCTGGAAAGCCTGCATGATGGGCGCCAGGTGGCTCAATGGTAGAACAAGCGCAGCATATGCAGAGCCTAAAGTCCTCTATACAGAGTTCAGCCAGAGACAGAATAAATCCCCCACACATAACAGACATAATGCTCAGAAATATGCTGTTGTGGTCTCTGCAGAATTATTCATACTGGGTGGAGTGGGTTTGTGTTTTTATTGTGGAACTGGCATGTTGCAGCTCGTGCTTTTGTTAATGCCGCTTCAGGCGATAGCAATGAACATGTGATGATTTATGGTTCCATGTCCAGAAGTAGTTATGTGACCAGGAGTTTAAATATCGCCAGCCGTTAAATACATTTAGAAATATCTTGGGTGGATGTTTCTATAACAGCTTGATTGTCAGTCACAGACAGCAAAAATAATTTTAAAAACTCTAGGAGTATCTTATTTATCTTTTTTACAAACACCATACAGACATTAAGTTTGTTGAAATAGCTGGGCTTTAAAATAAATTACGCTATATTTTCTGTTTATTTCCATGTTGCTATCCTTTGTAAAATAAAAATGATAAAAACCTCAGGAAAAGGAAGTAGAGGACAGTCAGATTATGAGAAGCAAAATGCCTCTTTATTAATAGAAACCAAAACAAAAAGCCTTAAGCAGCAGAATGATCATATATTCAGTTCAATTCAGTTTATATTAAGTAAATTTAACACAAGTGTTGTCTGAATGCAGTCAAACTCGCTACATCAGTTGTTGCTATTTGGTAAATAGGTATCTATCCAAGGAGCACCAGCCAATTGCATTGAGTCATGGACTCTGCAGCGTTCCCTCAGCCTCACACAAGTAAACACAGCAGCCCTGAGTCAGGACTAGGCTACCTTATAGTAAAGAAAACAGAGCACACATGTGTAATGGCAGCATTACATGTCCAGGGAAAATACACAGCTAAAAATAGTGAAATTAACCAGGAGTAATTCTACGGAACAAAACTCGAAAGAGGTGCACAAATTTAATAGCAACAATAGCTACTTAAGTGGATTTGTCCAAGAATTACACGCAGTTAAAGACAGAAGCATCGGACCAGGTGTACCTTCTATGAGAAGAAACAAAACAGAGAGAGGCCTCAGTGTTACTTACAGGAGAAACAGGAGAAAGTGGCAGAATAACCCCAAGTGGTCAATTTATCCTCCATCTTTTTAAGCCTAACAGAGATTTCTCTGACCTCTGATTATAAGCTTTTATCAAAAAGGATCTAAAAGCCAGGAAATATTGCTCATACTGTTGTTTGATGTTACACTCAGATTAACCTGAAGCCTGACTTTGCATAAATGGTAATAATGCAGTGTGACTGTTCATTAAAAAACAAAATGATTACCTGCGTCTGCTGCTACCATTCCCATTAACTCTTTTAATATTATTGCACTATAGATATGGAATGAAACTGCCTGTGGGCTCTTTTGTGTTGGTTAGGGAAAACCTTTAGGGCAGAAAATTCTGGTTCTGGTGCTTTACTCGTTTTGGGATGTTTTGTCAAACTCATTAGACCCTTACCCCCCAATTTCTGACAATAGAGAGAAAAGCCTGTTGTAGCAAAATGAGCTGGTTTTGTAGTGCAGTTTAAACAGGTAAACAAGAAAAAAAGTGCTTCTTACAATATACTTCAGCTTGTTCCCCTTCACAGATCCAAGGCTAAAATAGAAAGAAGGTTTTTCACAGAACCTGCTGGTGCCAACTTGCTGATGATGTCATGATGTTGCCAGAGAGACTCTGCAGTTGCTCTGATCTTTAGCTTTTACTCATTCCCCTCATTAGTTATCCTCTAATCTCCACTTGATCTTTTGTTTTTCCACCTGGGAGTACCTTTACACCTGCCCTCTGTATCCTGCATGTGTGTTTGCCGCCACTGTAACGCTATTACATCTGCATTTGCAGGCTTTTGAAAGCTGGTACTTAGCCCTTGATTTCTGTCTTATCTTTAAACATCACCCACTCTCACCCTCCAGGCTTCCAGCGGTAATTACTACTTCATCCCCTACATTGTGACTCCTAACCATGAGTATATGTGCTGTGAGAGCGATGCACAGCGCAGGGCCAGTGAGTACATGCAGCCCAGCTGGGACAACTTGCTGGGGCCGCTGTGCGTCCCCTTGACAGACCGGTTCACCAGCCTCCTGAAGGACATCCATGTCACATCATGGTGAGACAGGAACAATTATAAAAAGAACCCCTCAAACAATAAAAAACATCAACACTCAAAAAATATTGTTATATATATGTTGGCAGCCTGCAAAATGATTGCAAATGGCTATTTACATAGACGTTTGTAGGTATTAAAATGAAGATCCATGTGAAATACTTTGCCCCCCTTGAATTTTTCCACATTTTGTCACATTTCATTAAGATGTTATTTAACAGATCAAATAAACTCTTAAAAGTGTAGGACACATTTTTATTTAACCCTCTTTGAGTGGGTAATTGAATCTTTGTATTAATGCAAACCTACCACACACGACATGGCAGTCCGTCTAAACTGACATGCCATGAGGTGAGCTAATCAGAGAAGAATGTTCACTCTGGAGGAGCTGCAGCTCAGAAGGGAGAATCTGTTGAGAGGACAATTATTGGTCAGGCACTCCACAATTCTGGCCATGATGGTGTCACCATCATGCTGTGGGGAAGCTTTTCTTCATCATAGACAGGAAAGCTGCTCAGAGTTAATGGAAAGATACAGGGGTTGGACAACAAAACTGAAACACCTGTCATTTTAGTGTGGGAGGTTTCATGGCTAAATTGGACCAGCCTGGTAGCCAGTCTTCATTTATTAAACATTGCACCAGTAAGAGCAGAGTGTGAAGGTTCAATTAGCAGGGTAAGAGCATAGTTTTGCTCAAAATATTGAAATGCACACAACATTATGGATGACATACCAGAGTTCAAAAGAGGACAAATTGTTGGTGTATGTCTTGCTGGCGCATCTGTGACCAAGACAGCAAGTCTTTGTGATGTATCAAGAGCCACGGTATCCAGAGTAATGTCAGCATACCACCAAGAAGGACAAACCATATCCAACAGGATTAACTGTGGACGCAAGAGGAAGCTGTCTGAAAGGGATGTTCGGGTGCTAACCCGGATTGTATACAAAAAACATAAAACCACGGCTGCCCAAATCACGGCAGAATTAAATGTGCACCTCAACTCTCCTGTTTCCACCAGAACTGTCCGTCGGGAGCTCCACAGGGTCAATATACACGGCCAGGCTGCTATAGCCAAGCCTTTGGTCACTCATGCCAATGCCAAACATCGGTTTCAGTGGTGCAAGGAGCGCAAATCTTGGGCTGTGGACATGTGAAACATGTATTGTTCTCTGATGAGTCCACCTTTACTGTTTTCCCCACATCCAGGAGAGTTACGGTGTGGAGAAGCCCCAAAAAAAGCGTACCACCCAGACTGTTGCATGCCAGAGTGAAGCATGGGGGTGGATCAGTGATGGTTTGGGCTGCCATATCATGGCATTCCCTTGGCCCAATACTTGTGCTAGATGGGTGCGTCACTGCCAAGGACTACCGAACCATTCTTGAGGACCATGTGCATCCAATGGTTCAATCATTGTATCCTGAAGGCCGTGTATCAGGATGACAATACACCAATACACACAGCAAGACTGGTGAAAGATTGGTTTGATGAACATGAAAGTGAAGTTGAACGTCTCCCATGGCCTGCACAGTCACCAGATCTAAATATTATTGAGCCATTTCGGGATGTTTTGGAGGAGCGTCAGGAAACATTTTCCTCCACCAGTATCACGTAGTGACCTGGCCACTATCCTGCAAAAAGGATGGCTTAAAATCCCTCTGTCCATTGTGCAGGACTTGTATATGTCATTCCCAAGACAAATTGACGCTGTATTGGCCGCAAAAGAAGGCCCTACACCATACTAATAAATTATTGTGGTCTAAAACCAGGTGTTTCAGTTTCATTGTCCAACCCCTGTAGATGGAGCTAAATACAGGCCAGTCCTGGGAGAAAACCTGTTAGGGCATGCAAAAGACTTGAAACTGGGGCAGAGGTTCACCTTCCAGCAGGACAATGACCCAAAACATACAGCCAGTGCGTTATTTTGATTAAATTTTGATTTACCTTTATTTAACCATGCAGTACAGATTACAAACAATTTCTTTTTTACAACTGGCAGCAAGCAAAAGGCGGGGCCTTTTGAGGGGAAAGGAGGATAGTAACAAATAAACAGTATACACACTAAACTAAGTATTCATGTTACCAAAGATATTTAGAAAAACATAAAGTCAACCGAAATTACCAAAACATCGGCAACCAGTGGAATGAAAACATTAATTCAAGGCATGTACATGTCTTAAAATGGCTTGGTTAAAGTCCTGGGCTAAATCTAAATGAGAACCTATAAATCAATTTGAAATTGATGTTCACAGACACTCCGAGTCCAATCTGAACTTGATCTCTTTTAAAAAGATTGGGAACATTTTATTTCAGTTTCTATTTTTGGAAAGCTGGAGACATATCCTAAAAGACTCTCAGCTGTTTCTACAAAGACTTACCTTATCACAAAAAAATCCAGCTGAAGTATTTTGTTATAACGTTATTGCAAAACAAGACCCCGAGATACTTAAACTCCTGCACTTGAGGCAGGAACTCCCCTCCAACCTGAAGAGGACAAGCCACCCTTTTCCGGTCGAGAACCATGGCCTCGGAGTTGGAGGAGCTGATCCTCATCCCAGCCGCTTCACACTCGGCTGCGAACCGCCCCAGCACATGCTGTAGGTCTTGGCTAGAGGGGGCCAGCAGGACCACATCATCTGCAAAAAGAAGAGACGAAATCCTCTGGTCCCCAAACCAGATCCCCTCCGGCACTTTGCTGCGCCTAGAAATCCTATCCATAAAAGTTATGAACAGGACCAGTGACAAAGGGCAGCCCTGCTGGAGTCCAAGATGCACTGGGAACAGGTCCGACTTAGTACCGGCAATGCGAACCAAACTCCTGCTCCGCTTGTACAGAGACCGGATGGCCCCTAATAAAGGGCCCCCGATTCCATACTCCTGGAGCACCCTCCACAGGGCATCACGAGGGACACGGTCGAATGCTTTCTCCAGGTCCACAAAATACATGTGGACCGGTTGGGCAAACTCCCATGAACCCTCGAGTACCCTGTAGAGGGTTTAGAACTGGTCCAGTGTTCCACGGCCGGGACGAAAACCACACTGCTCCTCTTGAAGCCGAGGTTCCACTATCGGCCGGACTCTCCTCTCCAATACCCTGGCGTAGGCCTTACCAGGGAGGCTGAGGAGTGTGATCCCCCTGTAGATGGAACACACCCTCCGGTCACCCTTCTTATGAAGGGGGACCACCACCCCAGTCTGCCAGTCCAGAGGCACTGTCCCCGACCGCCATGCAACGTTGAAGAGGCGTGTCAACCATGACAGCCCCACAACATCCAGAGAATTTAGGTACTCAGGGCGGATCATCCACCCCCGAAGCCCCGCCACCGCGGAGCTTTTTAACCACCTCGGTGACTTCAGCCTGGGTGATGAAAGAGTCCAGCCCCGAGTCTCCAGCCTCTGTTTTCACCAGGGAATGCGTGATGGCAGGATTGAGGAGATCCTCGAAGTACTCCTTCCACCGCCCGATAATGTCCCCAGTCGAGGTCAGCAGCTCCCCACCCCCACTGTAAACAGTGTTGGCGCAGCACTGCTTCCCCCTGCTGAGGCACCGGACGGTTTGCCAGAATCGCTTCGAGGCGAACCGGTAGTCCTTCTCCATGGCCTCACTGAACTCCTCCCAGGCTCGAGTTTTTGCCTCTGCCACCGCCCGGGCCGTGGCACGCTTGGCCTCAAGGTACCCGTCAGCCGCCTCAGGAGTCCCACAAGCCAACCACAGCCGATAGGACTCCTTCTTCAGCTTGACAGCGTTCCTTACTGCCGGTGTCCACCACCGGGTTCAGGGATTGCCGCCGCGACAGGCACCACAGACCTTACGGGCGCAGCTACGGGCGGCAGCATCTACAATAGATGCGGAGAACATGGTCCACTCGGGCTCTATGTCTCCAACATACCTCGGAATCTGGTCAAAGCTCTCCCAGAGGTGAGAGTTGAATACATCCCTGGCCAAAGGCTCCGCCAGACATTCCCAGAAGACCCTCACTATGCGCTTGAGCCTGCCAAGCCTGTCCGGCTTTCTCTTCCTCCAGCGGATCCAACTCACCACCAGGTGGTGATCAGTGGACAGCTCAGCCCCTCTCTTCACCCGAGTTTCCAAAACATGCGGCCGAAGGTCTGATGATACGACAACAAGTCGATGATTGACCTCCTGCCTAGGGTGTCCTGGTGCCAAGTGCACTTATGGACACCCTTTTATTTGAACATGGTGTTAATTATGGACAATCCGTGACTAGCACAGAAGTCCAATAACAAAACACCACTCAGATTCAGATCGGGGAGGCCATTCCTCCCGATCACGCTTCTCCAGGTGTCACTGTCGTTTCCCACGTGGGCGTTGAAGTCCCCCAGCAGAGTAATGGAGGGGCACTATACAGCACCCCCGACAGGGACGCCAACAAGGCCGGGTACTCCGCACCACCACTCGGCCCGTAGGCCGAAATGACAGTCAGAAACCTGTCCCTAACCCGAAGTCGCAGGGATGCGACCCTCTCATCCACTGGGGTAAACCCCAACATGAGACGGCTGAGCTGGGGGGCAACAAGCAAACCCACCCCAGCCCGCCGCCTCTCCCCGTGGGACACTCCAGAGTAGAAGAGAGTCCAGCCCCTCTCGAGGAGATGGGTTCCAGAGCCCACGCTGTGCGTGGAGGCGAGCCCAACTATTTCTAGTCGATATCTCTCAACCTCCCGCACAAGCTCAGGCTCCTTCCCCCCCAGCGAGGTGACATTCCACATCCCTAGAGCCAGACTAAGCATCCGGGGATCGGACCACTGAGGTCTCCACCTTCGTCCGCCGCCCAATCCTCTTTGCCCCAGTGGGCCCCCCTGCAGGTGGTTGGCCCACTGGGGGATGGTCTTGCGTCTCTCGTTCGGGCTTGGCCGATGAGTCCCGACCCCAGGCCTGGCTCCAGGGTGGGACCCCGGCTCCGCCGTACCGGGCGACGTCACGTGCCTCGATTTAGTAGTCGTCATGAGGGGTTCTTGAACCGCTCCTTGTCTGACCCGTCACATGACCCGTTCACGAGTGGGGGAAGAATGGAGCGGGAGATCGAGAGACGGATCAGTGCGGCTGCCGCAGTAATGGGGGTGCTGTGCCGGTCCGTTGTGGTGAAGAGAGAGCTGAGCTGAAAAGAGAAGCTCTCGATTTACCGGTCGGTCTACGTTCCTAACCTCACCTATGGCCATGAACTTTGGGTCATGACCGAAAGATCGAGATCCCGGATACAAGCGGCTGAAATGAGCTTCCTCCGTAGGGTGGCCGGGCACTCCCTTAGAGATAGGGTGAGGAGCTCGGCCATCCGGGAGGGGCTCGGTATAGAGCCGCTGCTCCTCCACATTGAGAGGAGCCAGATGAGTTGGCTCGGGCATCTATACCGGATGTCTCCTGGACGCCTTCCGGGGAGGAGGCCCAGGGGAAGGCCCAGGACACGCTGGAGGGACTAGGTCTCTCGGCTGGCCTGGGAACGCCTTGGGGTCCCCCCGGAGGAGCTGTCTGGGGAGAGGGACGTCTGGGCGTCTCTGCTGAGTCTGCTGCCCCCGCGACCCGGTCCCGGATAAAGCGGAAGACGACGACGTTATTGCAAAAGTTAGGATAATATCAAGGTTTTTGTAAGGCCCTGCATTTGATGGTGCTATCTAGCTGTTAGCTTTAGCCTGTGAGAACAACTTATCGGTTGTTTTTCAAAATTAAGATGCAAAGAGAGCTTTCTGCAGTAGGTAAAATTGACTGCTTAAAAACCCTGCTTCAAAAAACCTAAAATATCCCTCTAACTTCAGTTTTTATGTTCTCCAAAGTGCAGATTTTGAAGATATATTTAGGGGAACTTGTTGCAAATGCCTGCTTTTGCTTTTTGCATTCAGTCTGTGATAAACACCACAGCAATGGCTATTAAATTTTCTGTGCCTGGTAGCCATTAAACTTTGGTAATGTTCTGAAAAAGCGATAAGTGATAAATAACGTAATGTAAACAAATTAAGTCATTATCATTGTTTGAAAATCATTCACTATGGACACTATGACCTGTTTATTAAATCGTCTTTTGGGAATTTTTTGTGTTCTTGTCTAGACAGACATTTTTATTTCAAATACAGAGAAAAAATACACCGCACTATTGTCACAGATGCCTTTTAATTCTCTTAAATGAAAGATAATACATGCAACAGATTATTAACCTTTAAAGTTATCTTTTGCCATTTCCATGGAAGTGAGATTCCCCCATTTTCAACTATGCAGAATTTTATTTCTCTCCAAATTCAACCCATTCATCATCTTTTGCAGTGCATCTTTTAAGGACACCTTGCTAAATGACATAAGGAAAGCCAGGGAGAAGTACCAGGGAGAAGAGCTGGCCAAGGAGCTGGCCCGCATCAAACTCAGGATGGACAACACGGAGGTCCTAACGCAGGATATCGTCATGAACTTGCTCTTTTCCTATAGAGACATACAGGTACAGAAACTGCTTTTAGGTGGCCGTGATTAGTGGAATACCCTGGAGAAAGAATTATTACATCATATTTATTTTGGAAAGTGTCTTACCCAGTTATGTGTTTGTCTTAAACTGATCAACAGGATTATGATGCTATGGTTAAGCTTGTGGAGACACTAGAGACACTGCCCACTTGTGATCTGGCTACCCAGCCCATGATCCAGTTCCACTACGCCTTTGCTCTTAACAGGTACAAAATACTCACATTCATTGTTTTTGTGACAAGATGGTCAAACCTTTGATAAAAAGAAATTTTACAATGTTTGTGAATAATAGGACTGTTTTAGTTTGGTTTGGAAGTTCATATTGTAGCACGTGACTTATTGGAGCAGAAAAGCCAGATCAAGACGAAGTCTAGAGAAGTCTGGAGAAGTTTAGATTTAAAAGCCCAGTTTGTAGAGTGTTTTTTATATATATTCTCTTAATACACTTGAACATTTCTGCATCTGCCATTTTTATATAACTGAATTAGGTTTTCGGGAGGGACGATAATGGATAATCCTGTTTTGGTTTTTTTATTTAGGGAGTTTTCAAACCTCACTTCTAATCACATTTTTTTTAGGCCGTGAGGCAGACACGCTGTCTACTTTTAAGGCTAGGTTTTCCAAATAATTTCCAAATTTTAAATTTTTTAACTTGGTTTGGCTGCTGGAGGAAAAATGGGCCCCCTTTCACCCTCTTCGCTACATTCTCAAAATACTCTCCCAATTTTTGGCATTTTTGCTGTTTTTTCAGCTTTTAACTTTGTTCCCTCTCTTTTCCTTCCTAGAAGCTACACCTGGCCTTTACCCTTGGGGTTTACCTGTGACACCCCTTTTGGAGGGGGCATCGTCCAAGCTTCTCCTTGGCAACAACTTAATGCTCACCCTCTACCGATGATCCACATGGCCGTGTCTTTTAGTGTTTAACCCTTTTTTCTCTAGAAATGGCGATTGACTGAGCTTTTACTGTAAAAAATTTAAAATTTTAAGTACTCTCTTTCAGACTCTAACCTTGAAAAAACTGGCTCAGAGTTTATATGTTTTTCTTTTCTAGGTGAAACGATTAAAGGGGGCTACATCCCTTTAACATTTACTTTTCCTTCCCATAGAAAGTACTCCTGGATCAGTGCCTTTTTTGTTTTGTTTTGTCACTGCTCTCTTCTCTCAAACCCCCAGTCGTTTTGGGCAGATGGCCGTTCACACTGAGCCTGGTTCTGCTGGAGGGGTTTTTTCCTGTTAAAAAAGGGGGTTTTTTCCTCTCCGCTGTCGCTAAGGGCATGCTCAGTATGAGGGATTGCTGCAAAGTCAACGCCAGTGACTGTCCACTGTTTCTACATTTCTCATCCAGGAGGAGGGAATGCTGCAAGTCACTGACTGGATTTCAATCTGCTGGGTTTTCCCTTAGATAGAAAAAAATTTTTATTTCAATTTTGAATAAAAAAACTGATTCTGACTGCACTGTTCAATGGTTAGGACTAATTGGAATTTTGTACCTGACTTTTGTGAAGTGCCTTGAGACAACATGTGTTGTGAATTGGCACTATATAAATAAACTTAACTGAACTGAAATGAAAAGTCCATCCATTCATTAGCATTCCTCCCTTCCTTTCTTCTTGACAAAGTCTGCACGCATACATTGTTTTAACATGAAAAATGTGTAGGGAAACTAAGAGTATCAGGCACAATAAACACACCCTTAACTTTCTGGTGTAATTTCATGAATCTTTGCCGTTCTGACAAAATGTATGTCTAAACATTTAATTTTACGCAAATCAGTGTGTGCTCCATTAAGGTTTAATAAAAGTACCTTAACTTCCAGGAGACTAGTCTTAGCTGATTGATCAGTCTTTTACATTTAAGCATGTGAACGTCTGCAGGAGGAACAGTCCTGGAGACCGGGAGCAGGCTCTTAGAGTGATGCTCCAGGTGCTACAGACAAGCGAGCATCCTGCCCCAGATATGTTCTGCCTCTGTGGACGGATCTATAAGGATATTTTCCTTGACTCGGACTGCAAAGACACCGTCAACAGAGATAATGCCATACAATGGTGAGAATAGACTCATTTTAAAAATGGTTCTTTCCTTTGTTAAATATTTTATACAATCTGTTTATCTGTTTCATTTGCTTTCACTTATAGGTATAGAAAAGGCTTTGAACTGCAGCCCACTCTCTACTCTGGCATTAACCTCGCGGTCCTCCTCATAGTTGCTGGCCAGCAGTTTGAGAGCTCTATTGAACTGAGAAAAATAGGTGACATGAAAACCCTTTGATTATTTTTCTAGAGTTATGTGTGTATTTTCAACATATAAGTTGGTTTAAATGCTGTTTGTCTTTGATGGTGTTTGTCTGGATATAAAAAGAAGATTAACATTTTTACCTCCGCCAAGGAGGTTATGTTTTGTTATCGTCTGTCTGTCTATAAAAATATTTTTTATATTTGTATGAAAATTTCAGACAAGGTGCGTATTAGGACAAGGAACAGATTTTGGTGGTATATGGAGCACCATCTAGAATCAGGATTTTTTTGAAGGATTCTTTATCATTGCCAGGCCATGGTGCGACACATGGTCTGACACAATTTCCACATGGTTCGTCACCCTGTCAGCAGCTGACATACAGTGGCCAGAAGTCACCCAGAGTATTGCGCCTCAGTATAGAAAAAAGTTGACATACATCAATGACCCTATACCCTTGGCAGAGGTCTGCGCTCTATGAGTGCTTTTCTAGTTTTTATTTGTGTGAGTGGTCAGTCATGTTTTGGATGAGGTGTTTAAAAAGGTGTGTTGATAATTTATCCTCTTTGCAAGTTTATTGCTCTGTTGCGTTTTTGTCTTAACTGTACAATTTGGTCTGTTTGGGACTTTTATTTGAGTTTTTGTTTCCACCAAAAATGTCTTAAAAATATTCCAAAAAATGTCAGTAGTATCAATCACCATCAATGCCTACAACATAGTTAAACATTTGGTTCTTTTGGAATTTGATTCTGTGAAAACACTAAAGGCGCCATCTGTCACACATCATTGGTGCAAGTTGATGCACCAGTGGTCCAATGTATTTTTTAATATCATACTTTAAAAGTTAGTCATTTAGATATTAAATTTTTTTCCCCTTGTTTCCTAATTAATTTCTGAGTCCTTCAGTAAAACTATGTTTTGTTTTATTTTATGTTTTGGTTTTTAAATAAAAGTATAACAGTATGAAAAAGTATAACAATAGAAATACATCTTCATCTCAGCTTATGTTGTCTCTTTAGCTCTGAACTGAACAAATTTAATAACTTTTAAGGAATCTGTTTACCCAAAGTTGTGTAAAACACAAAATCCTTTTTAGAGGTTCAGACAGTTACGCTTCCTTAAATTGTCAGTTTAAAGATTTCAGTTGATGTTTTCTGTTCTTTAAGTGTCATTTGTTTTTATTCACTTGTGTGTTTTATAAATGGAGTTGTCAGGGTGAAAGTGCTCAGAATACAAATATTTAGCATGAGATAATCTGGGCTAAATGAGAGCCGTGTTGACGCTGTGTCTGTTTTTCTCAGTGGATAAGAGGTTTTATTAACTGTTTATCTTACTCTTTAGGTGTGAGGTTGAACAGCCTGCTGGGCCGTAAAGGTTCCCTTGAGAAAATGAACAACTACTGGGATGTGGGACAGTTCTTCACCGTTAGCATGTTAGCTAGCGATATTCCTAAAGCTACTCAAGCTGCTGAGAAGCTGTTCAAACTGAAGCCACCGCTATGGTAGAGTCTCACATTACAGTAAAAACACATTTTCTATTTTGAAAGTTTTCTTGCGCACAAACATTCCCGGTCACAAGTTTTTCGAGGAGGAAAATTGTTAGGAAAATGCTAATACTATCAGAGCTTCGTAAGCTAACATCAGTGGAGGGAGTTTTTTGGAGGGAGTTTTTGTTGACCTTTAACAAACTTTGGAAAGGGTAAATTTTAAATTTAAAAGCGTAGATCTTAAAGTGCAGATCAAGTATTTATACCAGCTACAGGATATTAGATTGTTTTTTTTAAAACCTACTGCTGCTAGCTTCTACCCTATTTGGACATCATTACACCATTATACTAAATATATTCTAAAACTATTCTTATTTAACCTTTTAAACAATATTTACCAGTTAAACTATTTAGGATTTAAAGACATGTGCCAATAGAAGATCAAACAGTATTTATGGGTTTATTTATATGGAACTCCTGGGAGGCTCTATGTACAATTTTAAATGTATGATTCACCTTATCTTAAGGTAAATTTATAACTGTATTGTGTTGAGATAGCAAGGCATATTCTGCAGTAATGGTAGTTTGACTATGCCAGTTGTCCCCAAAAGCTATATTGAGCAAACAAATTGTTGGAACATGAATCCCACTAATTTCTGTACAGTGATCATCATGAATAATCAACATTTTCTTCTGAAGATAGCATGTTGTTCTTTTTACAAAGCCATTTTGTTTTTTCCCAAGATATTGACTTGGTTAACCTGAGATAACGAAATAGTCAAACTCATGGCCTCAAGAAAATCATCGTCGCTCTAGGCCAGCAGTGTTTGTGCATGTTAGATTTGACTTTTACTGTGGAGTTGGAACTGTTACCATGAGTGGCACCCTTAGATCTCCATTAACCAACATTTTGAGGATAATGGCATGCATTCAGAGAAGATTACTGATGCTCACTGGCCTCAATAATTTTGATTTATTTAATGGGTATTTCCTTTCAGGTATTTGCGGTCAGTGGTGCAGAACCTGCAGCTAATCCAGAGATTTAAAAAGCAGGTGGTGGAACATTCTCCCCAAAGAGAAAAACTGGACTTCTGGATGGACATCATTGTGGAGGCCACAGAGGGCACCACCAACAGACTGCGGTTTCCTGTACAAACAATGAAAAAATACATTCCTACTCCACTTAACTGTGTACCAATAGATGTTTAAAGTAACACTACAACTACTAATATTTTTGTATGCTTTTTTATTTGCAGGTTTTGATTTTGGAGCCCACTAAAATTTACCAGCCTTCATATGTGTCTATAAACAATGAAGCTGAAGAGAAGCATGTTTCCATCTGGCATGTTTCTCCTGTTGAAAGTGTAAGAATTAGATATATTTTACTACTGCAGCAATATTATCACATAATAATTAATTACTAGGTAAAATTCCTGATAATGAATCTTGAATCTTGACCACTTATTTTTTCCTAAATTATTGTGCCCTTAGTTGTTTATATTTGTTTAGTTCAGTTACTTTGAAAGCTAACAGACACCCAGTAAATCCTATGGCTTCGATCCCAGTATAAATGCTGTGGTAAATTATACGTTTTAAACTCTACAGAAGGGAATCCATGAGTGGAACTTCACTGCAACATCCATTAAAGGCATTAGGTACGTATAAACAATTCAGGTTTAGTTAATTCATTAGTCTTCCTTTTTTATTTTACACTGAAACCCCCCAAATAACATTTCTGGGGATTCAGGAAACCTAAGAATTACTCAAGACAAGCCGTTATGAATAAGGTTATGAATGCATGAATAATTTCAAACATATTTTAACATCTGTGAACTCATCCTACATGTAGATTTATCCACCTGGAAATTCATGTTAATATGGCTTATCAAGGCTATACTGCTATACTGTCTAGAACATGTTAGCAGCAGTACATTATACAGCCTGTTCTTTGCAGGAATTTACTAGTTTTGATTTTACAGGTTACTTTTCAGAATTTACCCCAACCTTCCATTGTAGGCTCCTGAACTTGCAGCTTAGCTTTGAGTCTTTCACTGAACATACAGTGTTACTTTTACAGATTTGCTTTCACCAATGCTACATAGTACTTCCCAGAGCTCAGAGGTTACTTATCAGGACTTAACTTACAGGTTAGTTTTGGAATTTTCATAGAACCTGTTATTTACTTTCTTGAAAATTCTGGAAAGCACCCTGTAAATTCCAGCAATAAACCTGCTAGTTTCATAAAGAAGCTTGTGTGTTCCCATACTGAAAAGTAACCCATAATATTCCTAACCTTTATTTATTAAAGTTACCTATATGTTTTGAAAATATTTCAAACAGTTACCTCTGACTTCAGGTAAAGTAATCTGAAACTTCAGGAATGCATATTGAAAGTTTGGGAAAGTGACCTGTAAGTCGGTTCTGGAAGGTATTATGCTAGTTCAGTAAAAGCAACCTGTAAGTTAGACAACCTATCATGAACACGAAATAGAACAAACATCCCGCTACATTATGAATAATTTGGAACATGTTTTACATCTGTGAACTGAGGTGAAATGCACATTTATTCACCTAAAATTGAATTTTTTATTTATTCATAAATTAATAACCTCCGCCATGCTTTTTTTACACATAGTATTGGTTTTGCATATGTATAAGGCAGCAACTATTTCCACATGTGATGCTTAAATTACATTTTCTTCTCACTCTTTCTGCAGTATTAGCAAGTTTGACGAGCGCTGCTGTTTCCTTTACGTCCATGACAACTCTGACGACTTCCAGATCTATTTCTCTACCGAGGAGCAGTGCGGTCGGTGAGGACACACACCTCTAGATGGGTCTGTGTAGGTGTTTGTGTTTAAAGAGTGCATGCAAACTTTCCAAAAGTTTTAAATCACCCCCTAATATCTTAGCCAGACTTTTTGTAATCTCTTAGAATGGTTTAACATTTAAAGCTTTTTATCAGATCTTCAGTCTACTTTCTTTTACATAACTAGGTGTTAGGGGTAAAGACACTCCACAGCAGATGAACAATATTTGAAAGTCATCTCTTTAAGAAACTGGAGACCCGAAAGAAAAACCTGAGGGATGCCAGATTCTTAGCTAATACTTATTTAAGTGTCAGCTTGTTGGTGCTAAAATAGCATCTTCTATATACCAAACTCTTTTTTTCTTATATATTCAGCAAAAGAAATATGAATAGTGTAATGAAAGTGCGACAGGGTTCAAAAACTGAAGATCTTTCAGTCAAAACTGTTTTAAGACATACCAGAAGGCCTGGCCGCTTGAAAGCATGAAAACTAAGAAATGAGAGATGACTTCAGAGTTTTGCAGTGCTGTATTTTTGCTGTGATCTAGAGACTACAACCAAAAAATAACAGTTTTGATGTGGGTTCATTGGGGGATGGATCAGGTTCTGCTCCCTGGTGAAAGAGATGATATCTGATGGTACAGGGAATGCTGTGGAGCTGGAAGGAGAGGGTGACGGAGATACGCTGGAGGTCAGGTTTTGTCTACGTACTTGTGTTATAAAATAATGTTACACTGGTGTACATTTCTGCATCAGAGACAGTTATTTAAGCATAGGATGCTGGTGTTTATGTCTGTGTCTCAGTATGAGTATGATATGGATGAGAATGGAGACAGGGTGGTGCTGGGCAGGGGCACTTATGGAGTGGTATATGCCGGGAGAGACCTAAGCAACCAGGTCCGGATCGCCATCAAAGAGATCCCTGAAAAAGACAGCAGGTAAGTTCATAGCACTAGGTACATTGGATGTTTTTAAAGTTTTTTTAATGCAACTGTGATTACAAAAACTAAAAATGCAAAATAAAACTGACTAATGCAAATAAATAAACTTCTGAGAGATTTTTTTTAAGTTCCAAAAATGCAAAAAGTGTTCCAAATATTGGTAGCAAAACATAATATAGCCCGTACGTTTTGGCAACCTACATGTTGCTTTCATTGTTTTTCAAATAATTTACAGATTACTTGCCAAAATTTCTCGATTACTGTGAAAGTTTAAAAAATAACCTGTAAATTTAGGAAGGTAATCTATAAGCTAAAAGTAGGTTCGAGAAAGTACCCTATCTAGGCTGTGATGTATTTGGAAAGTCTGTGAAAGTAACCATCTAAGGTCTGGTTAAGTTCAAGAAAAGAACCTGAATTATCTAGATTTAGTAACCAGTAAATTCACCTGCAACCTGTAAATTTGAAGAGGCACCTTTAAGTTCAAAAATGTAACATTAATTTGGGGGTAACTTCTGGAAGGTACCGTCTAAGCTCTGAAAAGCATTTCTTATTTTGTATGAAGGTTGCCTTTAAAGTATCAAAAATTATTTTGTGTGCTGTATGAAACATTGGGAAAGTGGCCTGTAAGTACCATAAATTAAATAGAAATTACTGAAAGTTTCAGTTCTGGCAAAATATATATTAATTTAATGTAAATTTTTATAAAAGTGAGCAAAGTTTTGCGAAGGTACTGAAATTAGTAGTATTAGTAAGTACAGGTTACTTCATCAAGATGATTTTAAGGTAGCTGTAATTAAACCTTTACTTAAGAAACCTTCTCTTGATCGAGATGATTTACTAAATTACAGACCTATATCCAATCTTCCATTCTTATCTAACATTCTTGAGAAAATAGTTACTAATTAAATGTGTGAGCATTTACACAGCAATGACCTGTTTGAAGAGTTTCAGTCAGGCTTCAGAGCTCATCATAGCACTAAAACAGCTCTGTTGAAAGTCACTAATGATATTCTTCTAGCCTCAGATAATGGACTTGTGTCTGTACTTGTCCTGGTAGATCTCAGTGCTGCATTTGATACAGTTGATCACAATATTCTCTTAGAAAGGCTGGAATATGCTGTAGGGATCAGGGGAACAGCGCTAGGCTGGTTTAAATCTTATTTGTCTGACAGATTCCAGTTTGTTCATGTAAATGATAAGTCATCTTTAAACTCCAGGGTCAATTGTGGAGTACCACAGGGTTCAGTACTTGGGCCAATTCTCTTTACTATATATATGCTTCCAATAGGTCAAATTATCAGGCAGCATAGGATAAATTTTCACTGTTACGCTGATGATACTCAGCCTTACTTATCCATAAATCCTGATGAACCCAACCAGTTAGATAGACTACAAGCATGTCTTGAAGATATAAAAACTTGGATGACTTTAAATTTTTTGCTTCTAAATTCAGACAAAACAGAATTTGTCGTCTTTGGACCGGAGTCTTTAAAAAAGAAACTGCTTAGTCAATCACTTAACCTGGACGGCATTAAATTGACCTCCGGTAATAAAGTAAAAGAACTTGGTGTTATTTTTGACCAGGACATGCCATTTTAATCCCATATTAAACAGGTTTCTAGGATTTCCTTCTTTCATCTCCGGAACATTGCCAAAATTAGAAATATCCTGTCCAGGAGTGACGCTGAAAAACTAGTCCATGCATTTGTTAATCAAGGTCTGGACTATTGTAATTCTTTACTATCAGGATGTCCACAAATGGAGTTTTAAAAGCCTTCAGCTGATCCAAAATGCTGCAGCAAGATGTTCTGATGAAAATTAAAAAGAGAGATCATATTTCTCCTACTTTAGCTTCCCTTCATGGGCTCCCTGTTAAATCCAGAATAGAATTTAAAATTCTCCTCCTCACATATAAAGCCCTTAATGATCTAGCTCCATCATGCATCAGAGATCTGATTGTTCCATACATTCCTAACAGGGCACTTCGTTCTCAGACTGCAGGTTTACTGGTGGTTCCTATAGTCTCTAGAAGTAGAATGGGAGGCAGATCCTTTAGTTATCAGGCTCCTCTCCTGTGGAACCAGCTCCCAGTTTAGTCCGTGAGGCAAAACACCCTGTCTACTTTTAAGGCTAGGCTTAAAAATTTCCTTTTTGATAAAGCTTATAGTTAGAGTGGCTTAGGTTATCCTGAGCTATCGCTGTAGTCATGCTGCTATAGGCTTAGGCTGCTGGAGGACATAATGACCACTTTCACCCTCTTCGCTACATTCTCATACTACTCTCCAATTTTGCATTATTTGCTGTTATGTTCCCTCTCTTTTCTCTTCCTAGAAGCTACACCTGCCCTGACTCTGTGTCTACCTGTGACACCTTTCTGGAGAGGGGCATCGTCCAAGCTTCTGCTGGCAACAACTTAATGCTCACCCTCTACCGATGATCCACAGGGTCCTGTCTTTTAGTGTTTAACCCTTTCTCTCTCCTAGACATAGCTACTGACTGAGCTTCTATTGTGACTAACTATGTGCTCTCTTTCAGACTCCAACCTTGAAAACTGGCTCAGAGTTTATCTGTTCTTTCTTTCTAGATGAAATGACTAAAGGAGCTACATCCATTAACATTTACTTTATTTACTTTTCCTTCCCATTGAATTTACTCCTGGATCAGTGCTTCTGGGTTCTTTTTGTGTCTGCTCTGTTCTCTCAAACCCCCAGTCGTTTGTGGCAGATGGCTGCTCACACTGAGCCTGGTTCTGCTGGAGGTTTCTTCCTGTTAAAAGGAAGTTTTTCCTCTCCACTGTCGCTACATGCATGCTCAGTATGAGGGATTGCTGCAAAGTCAATGCCAGTGACTGTCCACTGTCTCTACATGCTCATCCAGGAGGAGTGAATGCTACAAGTCTCTGACTCGATGCAATCTGCTGGGTTTCCTTAGATAGAAAAACTTTTTTATCCAATTTGAATAAATAACTGAATCTGACTGCACTGTTCAATGGTTAGGATTAACTGGATGGTTATGGTTATGGTTGAGGTGCAAACACACCCTCCATTTCTGCTACCTGTGCTACCCCTTCTCTTTTCCAATGGTTATAATCAATCTGACAGTGATGGGTAGCCTCAGTCCTTGTGGTTTTTAGTATAACAATGGCCACCAGTGGGCTCTAGATAGTCAAACCTTATCAGTTTATTATTTGACTTAGTACCTCTACACATAGCCCATTCTAAAATGGCCAAACTAACACTCAGTAGTTTATTCTTACCTCCCCAACAACCCTACACCATTCCAGACCCTTTGTGAAGTGCCTTGAGACGACATGAGTTGTGAACTGGCGCTATATAAATAAATTGAATTGAATTAAATAAAAAAAAAAAACTACTACCTTACTAAAGTCATGTCTTTTATTATAAGCTATTATAAATGAATCATAAAAAAATCTGCTATAAAAGTCAAAATTTTGTTGTTTGATGGACACTTCCTTAGGTTAAAAATCATGTCAAAGTAGTCTGCGTCGCCACATGGGAAGTTCATGGAAAACTAAATTCAAAATATTGTTCAGAACGTTTCTATGCTGTATTTTATTTTAGATAAGTTTGCATTTTTTTTATTTGGCAACAGTTATGTAGCCTGGTGAAAGTAACTATGTTTTGTTTATTTAATGAAGTTCAAACACGATGTCATTAAAATGTAAAAATATTCTGACATAAGTGAGCATCTGCATCCCATCTTTGCTAGTACACTAAGGGCCTGATCTTCAAAAGATTTGCGTGTACAAAACAAGCAAAGGTGATATACAAACGAGGAGGTAATCGGATTGCATGTGCAAAACCAACGGAACTGCGGGCGCATGCCTTCATGAATATGCAAAACATATGATAATGATCCAAACGCGCAAAGTCACGGGAGGAGGATATGCAAATGTCATCCCTTACTACCCGCAATGCAATTTTCAAAGCCTGAAACTGTTTGCGGGCGCAATTTTTGTGTGTGGATTTGGCACGTTTGAAATGCACGTACTAACAGAGACGCAAAAATGTCCGCTGTCAAAAATAAATATATTAAAAATAGATGAGAAGAGAGGATTCTCTGTAGGATTATTTAAGCTCTGATTTGGAGCCAACCACAAATAGAAGCCATGATATTTTTCCTATGGTAAAACTTCTTGCAACACGTCATTCAACATCATTCCAGCGTAACATTGCTGTCAGTGATCATCTGCTGAACACGCACAAACCTGATCGTGGCAAAATGCACACATAACTGATCAAGCACACAAAGCCTATCACTTCTTAGCAGGAGACAAAGACAAAGACATGTGGGGACAAAGACTGCAGGCTTTAACCTTGTCACTAAAACAAACACATTGCATTATTGACAGTAACGTTATGTCATTGCAGGGCAATCAGGATCTGTTTGATTACGTTGTTTAAATGTGAATATATGACAGGGGAGGGCTTTGTTTATGCAGTAAAAAATTATTTTGTGTCACCAAAAAACTATTTAAACAATCAAACACATTGTATATCATTAAAATATTGGCAAAACAAACAAAACGAATTCAGTAAAATCATTGGTAAACTATTTATTTTTACTTACATAAATGTTCAATTTAACTGTTTTGCAGGACAGTTATGTGACGCTACGTTTTAAAATTAGCAAAGCTATAACATACAGATTGTCAACTCCTACAACAATCTAGTTTTATGTTGCTAATATTACATTCAGGCTTAAATATTGGGGCTGTTTATGATAAACCCTGAACTCTTTAAACAAATACTCTCAAAAAAACAACAGAACCCGGTGGGAATTAAAAGATCAAGGAAACAAATTAATTAACAGACATATTTGTCTTTTATATTGTTAATACTGATTGGCCAATTTGTTGTGAGTTACATCGCGCAAGATAAGAGAAATAATCTCGTCAGGGCAGAAGACAAAGCTGCTGTGAGTAGCACAACAAAAGTTAGCTAACTATAAAAGTCCAGAAAAGCAAGGGCAGAACGGAACAGAAAGAAACAATCAGCAACTGGATCATTTATAATGATACAGCAAAACAATCCCTGCATATTCCTAGCAACACAGCAGAGGATCTGTTTGCTTTTCCTCTTGTTCTAGCCAGTAGCACACGCAATTCCCTCATTTAAATAGGGCGGTCTGCACCTGTTTTGCACCTGTTATCCATTGCACGCGCAATCACGCAACACCCCCACTTATTGCACGTGCAATTTATTTATAGTACACGCAAATTAGCACCAGCTATGTGGGATCTTTCAAGATCAGGCCTCAAGTGTTCGAATATTGTGGGAATTTCATTCTGTAGAAATATTTTAAATTTTAACAGTTTTGTTGTTTTAGTAATGATGTCACCCAGTATTGTGTGACTATATTTTTGTTGATATTTAAAATCATTGGATTGGGTGGCAGACGAAGGTGGAGACCTCAGCGGCCCGATCCCCGGATGCTTAGGCTGGCTCTAGGTACGTGGAATGTTACCTCGCTGGGGGGGAAGGAGCCTGAGCTTGTGCGGGAGGTCGAGAGATATCGACTAGAAATAGTCGGGCTCGCCTCCACGCACAGCGTGGGCTCTGGAACCCATCTCCTTGAGAGGGGCTGGACTCTCTTTTGCTCTGGAGTGGCCCACGGGGAGAGGCGGCGGGCTGGGGTGGGTTTGCTTGTTGCACCCCAGCTCAGCCGCCTCGTGTTGGGGTTTACCCCGGTGGATGAGAGGGTCGCATCCCTGCGCCTTCGGGTTGGGGATAGGTCTCTGACTGTCGTTTCGGCCTACGGGCCGAGCGGTAGTGCGGAGTACCGAGCCTTCTTGGTGTCCCTGTCGGGGGTGCTGGATAGTGCCCCTCCCGGGGACACCATTACTCTGCTGGGGGACTTCAACCCCCACGTGGGAAAACAACAGTGACACCTGGAGAGGCGTGATCGGGAGGAATGGCCTCCCCGATCTGAATCCGAGTGGTGTATTGTTATTGGACTTCTGTGCTAGTCACGGATTGTCCATAATGAACACCATGTTCAAGCATAAGGGTGTCCATCAGTGCACTTGGCACCAGGACACCCTAGGCAGGAGGTCAATGATCGACTTTGTTGTCGTATCATCAGACCTTCGGCCGCATGTTTTGGACACCCGGATGAAGAGAGGGGCTGAGCTGTCCACTGATCACCACCTGGTGGTGAGTTGGATCCGCTGTTGGGGGGGCGGACAGGCTTGGCAGGCCCAAGCGCATAGTGAGGGTCTTCTGGGAATGTCTGGCGGAGCCCTTGGCCAGGGATGTATTCAACTCACACCTCTGGGAGAGCTTTGATCAGATTCCGGGGGATGTTGGAGACATAGAGTCCGAGTGGACCATGTTCTCCGCATCTATTGTCGATGCTGGTGCCCGTAGCTGCGGCCGTAAGGTCTGCGGTGCCTGTCGCGGCGGCAATCCCAGAACCCGGTGGTGGACACCGGCAGTAAGGGATGCTTTCAAGGTGAAGAAGGAGTCCTATCGGCTGTGGTTGGCTTGTGGGACTCCTGAGGCGGCTGACGGGTGCCGTGAGGCCAAGCGTGCTGCGGCCCGGGCTGTGGCAGGGGCAAAAACTCGAGCCTGGGAGGAGTTCGGTGAGGCCATGGGGAAGAACTACCGGTCGGCCTCGAAGCGATTCTGGCAAACCGTCCGACGCCTCAGGAGGGGGAAGCAGTGCTTCGCCAACACTGTTTATAGTGGGGGTGGGAGGCTGCTGACCTCGACTGGGGACATTATCGGGCGGTGGAAGGAGTACTTTGAGGATCTCCTCAATCCTGCCATCACGCATTCCCTGGTGGAAACAGAGGCTGGGGACTCGGGGTTGGACTCTTTCATCACCCAGGCTGAAGTCATCGAGGTGGTTAAAAAGCTCCGCGGTGGCAAGGCTTCGGGGGTGAATGAGATCCGCCCTGAGTACCTCAAATCTCTGGATGTTGTGGGGCTGTCATGGTTGACACGCCTCTTCAACATTGCATGGCGGTCGGGGACAGTGCCTCTGGACTGGCAGACCGGGGTGGTGGTCCCCCTTCATAAGAAGGGTGACCGGAGGGTGTGTTCCAACTACAGGGGGATCACACTCCTCAGCCTCCCTGGTAAGGCCTACGCCAGGGTATTGGAGAGGAGAGTCCGGCCGATAGTCGAACCTCGGCTTCAGGAGGAGCAGTGTGGTTTTCGTCCCGGCCGTGGAACACTGGACCAGCTCTACACCCTCTGCTGGAGGGTACATGGGAGTTTGCCCAACCGGTTCACATGTGTTTTGTGGACCTGGAGAAGGCATTCGACTGTGTCCCTCGTGATGCCTTGTGGGGGGTGCTCCAGGAGTATGGAATCGGGGGCCGTTTATTAGGGGCCATCCGGTCCCTGTACGAGCGGAGCAGGAGTTTGGTCCGCATTGCCCGCACTAAGTCGGACCTGTTCCCGGTGCGTGTTGGACTCCGGAAGGGCTGCCCTTTGTCACCGGTCCTGTTCTTAACTTTCATGGACAGGATTTCTAGACGCAGCCAAGGGCCGGAGGGGGTCTGGTTCGGGGACCAGTGGATTTCGTCTCTTCTTTTTGCAGATGATGTGGTCCTGCTGGCCCCCTCTAGCCAAGACCTACAGCATGCGCTTGGGCGGTTCGCAGCCGAGTGTGAAGCGGCTGGGATGAAGATCAGCTCCTCCAAGTCAGAGGCCATGGTACTCAACCGGAAAAGGGTGCCTTGTCCTCTTCAGGTTGGAGGGGAGTTCCTGCCTCAAGTGGAGGAGTTCAAGTATCTCTGGTCTTGTTGAGCGGGAGATCGACAGACAGGTCGGTGCGGCTGCCGCAGTAATGGGAGCGCTGTGCCGGTCCGTTGTGGTGAAGAGAGAGCTGAGCCGAAAAGCGAAGCTCTCGATTTACCGGTCGGTCTACGTTGCTAGCCTCACCTATGGCCATGAACTTTGGGTCATGACCGAAAGAACGAGATCCCGGATACAAGCGGCTGAAATGAGCTTCCTCTGTAGAGTGGCCGGGCACTCCCTTAGAGATAGGGTGAGGAGCTCGGCCATTTGGGAGGGGCTCGGAGTAGAGCCGCTGCTCCTCCACATCGAGAGGAGCCAGTTAAGGTGGCTCGGGCATGTATACCGGATGCCTCCTGGACGCCTTCCTCGGGAGGTGTTCCAGGCATGTCCCACCGGGAGGAGGCCCAGGGAACGGCCCAGGACACGCTGGAGGGACTATGTCTCTCGGCTGGCCTGGGAACACCTTGGGCTCCCACCGGAGGAGCTGGAGGAGGTGTCTGGGGAGAGGGACGTCTGGGTGTCTCTGCTGAGTCTGCTGCCCCCGCGACCCGGTTCCGGATAAGCGGAAGACGACGAGTGCGAGTATCTAGTATCTCAGAAATTATGTTCACAGCACGAGTACGAGCATTTAAAATCACTTCTTGTTGGTACCACGTGCGACATACAGCACTCATATTTGACGGTTCTGCCAAAACCTCTCTATAATAAATCCAGAAAAAAAACTATTATTTTACTTATTGAACAAAAAGGCTTGTTATACGTGAATATTTTTTAATAGATATAATATAAATTCAACAAGGTTGAATGGTAAGCAACGTAAATCAAAAAACAAAATGCATTCTGTGTTTTTCTGCTCTTCCCTTTCTGTGATTCAGGTACTCACAGCCCCTTCATGAAGAAATCGCCCTTCACAAATATCTGAAGCACAGGAACATTGTTCAGTATTTGGGCTCGATTTCTGAGAACGGATACATCAAGATCTTCATGGAACAGGTGCCTGGAGGTACAATTCGGCACAACAGGGAATCTATTGCATTACCTTGAAGGATAAACACTGTTTATAAAGATCAATTCTTGTGACCTCTTGGTTAAAAGGCGGCCCCTCTAACCTTGGTCTTGTTGTTTTTCAAGATAAGCTGTTGGACATTACCTGTCTCCTTTCTCCAGGAAGCCTATCTGCATTGCTGCGGTCAAAATGGGGTCCTTTGAAGGAGGCCACGATCATCTTCTACACCAGACAGATACTGGAGGGGCTGCGGTACCTGCATGAAAACCAGATTGTCCACAGAGATATCAAGGTACTTGTAATCAAATAAAATACAGTACATTTTTTTTAACACAGGCAAATATAGGGTAGCTTCAGTGCATCATCAGAGGGAATTCCTTGTGCAGCAACTCTTGGGTGGATTATATATTGTGTTGACTTCGGCCTGAGGGGTATTGCTTATTCTCTTTTTAAGCATTTTATTGTTTTATTTTCTTTTTCTGACAATATGCCTTGTAATTAAAAAATATTTGTCATGTCGTGATTTGTCACACCGTTTCTGCAACGGGAAACATAAACTAATCTAGCACATTGGTATGTAACTCATTTCCCTCTCTGTTTTATTAAAAGATTTGTAGATAATTACTAGATGTCATAAGCATCAGTGTATTATAGATTTACCAAACCTCTAGCAATTTCCTGTCAGGTACTTCTATCTGCCTGAGGGATGTAGGAATCACCCTAGTTTTTAAAGTGTAATAATCAAGCTATCAAATGTCAAAATATTCAAATTTGACATTAAAGTTTTGAGAAGAAAAATCTTGACAATTAATTAAAAGCATTAGTGAAATGGGACCAAAAATGGAGCCCTGTGGCACTCCGTCACTGATTAAATAGCCTCAAATTTCCCTTACTTTGGTAGCAGCAAATAAATAATCTTTCAAGACATGTGAAAAGGTATGTAACACCTATTTAGAGTATATAAATCATATTTCTGTGTTGTTGCATATCTTCTACAGGGTGACAATGTGTTGGTAAACACCTACAGTGGCGTCTTGAAGATCTCTGACTTTGGAACCTCAAAACGGCTGGCTGGAGTTAATCCCTGCACAGAAACATTTACAGGTAGCCCATGACACCTCTGGGGATGAGTTACTTATTTTCTGTTGTAGCATCCAATTTTTGTTTATTTCTACTGATTTTCACTGAATTACGAAAACATTGGTATGAAGAACAGCAGCAAGATAGGTGATAGAAAACCAGAAACAAGAAAGACACTGCTGCATAAACCAATTAAATGTGTAGTTTATATCCTAAAGGGATTTGTTGGAGGTGAAATATTGTTAAGCTGCTGGCTTTTAAAGATATTAAATCTCACATATATGAGTGACAAACCACTGTTTCACAGAAAACATGGTATCTGCATCACAAATATTAACTTATATAAAGAATAGAACATAAACTTTAACTTTTTTTTACATTTGTAAACATGATAAAGTCAATGCTGGCGGAAGGAGCCTGGGAAAATTCCAGCTGTTAGGAAAATATTATATTATAGATATGAGTGGCTTTTAAACAAAATAAGCATCAAAAGTTAATCAGAAATTGACAGAACAAAGCAAACTTCCCTTTAATCCTAAAACGTAAAAAGTGCATGTAAAAATAAATCACATTCTTAAGGTATTTAATTTAAACTGGCAAATTGACTCTTACAGAATGAAAACTACATAGAAGAACCCAACCAGTCATGTGTAACAGACAGCAATTCAGTCTGCGATGCATAAATGGAGTCATTGAAATGCTGCTGTCTGGTGCTATGAGAGTAAATATCAAATGACCCTCCAAATGTCAAGAGCCACTATCAGCCTCTATGGAAACACTCAATCATACAAGCGCGTGTGGACATACACATTCAATGGCCATCTGGCCTCCTCCTGCAGCCACAGAGGTGTGTAATTAGATTAACTAATCAAGCAAAGGCAGAAGGGTTTACCTTTCATTAGCAGGTCTGTTGGTCTGCTTATCTGTTTCTGCTGCTGGTCTCGCTAAGCTCTGGTGCTCTTTTTTTATGGCTGTTCCTCTAAATGTACTCTGAACTTTGGGATGCAAGGAGGCAAAATGGCAAAAATCTTTTTTGTTATTATTTTGGGACGAGTAATTCTAATATCATGTTGCAGATAATAATGTTGCTAATAAAATTAATTATGTGTTTTATTTCCCTTTACTTTTATAGCTTTTTTGGGCTACAAAAGAGATTTATGTGAAAATACTGTCACTTTAAAGATAGGTTACATAGAAATTATACAATAAGGATGAAATATTACCACCATTGATCAGAAAGTGATAATTAATTCATTTGCATTTCATACACATCAAAACTATACAAGGAAAATAATGTATTTCGCTTGCCTGGTGGAAATTAGTGAAGTAGTGTCTTGAGGACAGTCCGGCTGATAGTCGAACCTCGGCTTCAGTGGGAGCAGTGTGGTTTTCGTCCTGGCCGTGGAACACTGGACCAGCTCTACACCCTCTACAGGGTGCTGGAGGGTACATGGGAGTTTGCCCAACCGGTCCACATGTGTTTTGTGGACCTGGAGAGGGCATTCGACAGTGTCCCTCGGGATGCCCTGTGGGGGGTGCTCCAGGAATATGGAATCGGGGGCCCTTTATTAGGGACCATCTGGTCTCTGTACAAATGAAGCAGGAGTTTGGTCCGCATTTCCGGCACTAAATCGGACCTGTTCCCGATGCATGACTCCAGGCAACGGTGCCCTTTGTCACCGGTCCTGTTCATAACTTTTATGGACAGGATTTCGAGGGAGTCTGGTTTGGGGACCAGTGGATTTCGTCTCTTCTTTTCGCAGATGACGTGGTCCTACTGGCCCCTCTAGCCAAGACCTACCGCATGCACTGGGGCGGTCCGCATGTCCGAGGCCATGGTTCTTGCCCGGAAAAGGGTGGCTTGTCCTCTTCAGGTTGGAGGGGAGTTCCTGGCTCAAGTGGAGTTCAAGTATCTTGGGGTCTTGTTCACGAGTGAAGGGAGAATGGAGCGGGGGATCGACAGACGGATCGGTGTGGCTGCCGCAGTAATGGGGATAATGCGCCGGTCTGTTGTGGTGAAGAGAGAGCTGAGCCGAAAAGCAAAGCTCTCGATTTACCTATTGGTCTACGTTCCTACCCTCACATATGGCCACGAACTTTGGGTCATGACCGAATAAACGAGATCCCGGATACAGGCGGCTGAAATGAGCTTCCTCCGTAGGGTGGCCGGGCACTCCCTTAGAGATAGGGTGAGAAGCTTAGCCATCCGGGAGGGGCTCCGAGCAGAGCCACTGCTCCTCCACATCGAGAGGAGCCAGTTGAGGTGCCTCGGTCACCTATACCAGATGCCTCCTGGACGCCTTCCTCGGGAGGTGTTCCAGGCACGTCCCACCAGGAGGAGGCCCAGGGGGCGGCCCAGGACACGCTGGAGGGACTAGGTCTCTCGGCTGGCCTGGGAACACCTTGGGTTCCCCCCGGAGGAGCTGGAGGAGGTGTCTGGGGAGAGGGACGTCTGGGTGTCTCTGCTGAGTCTGCTGCCCCCACGACCCGGTCCCAGATGAAGCAGAAGATGATGAGTACGAGTATACGAGTTTCTTGTTTAGAATTTAATAGATCAAACATCTCTTGATGAGCAAGTAACAGTAAAATTTGCCTAAGTGATAAATCAGTGTCTGCCAGTGGCGGATGCTGGTCTTTCAAGGAGGGGAAGCTCAATTTCAAGATCGCTGATTCACTCATTTCGCTGTCAATCAAAAAGGGATTCAGCCTCAGACAGATCATCCAATCATCATGCAGAAGCTGAGCGTCCGGGCCAGCCGAGGCCAGCCCACTGCCCCATAGACCCCCAGAGACGCTGAGCGTCCGATGGGCGGGACAAAGCCCAGCATTTATCCAATGACTCGTCTGTTTTCGCTGCAGCTGAGGCTGCCCTATAGACTCCCAGAGACGCTGAGCGTCCGATGGGCGGGACAAAGCCCAGCATTTTGCTTCGCTATTGAGCTCACTGTTTAAAGCACTGTGAAGCTGCGGGAATGAGTGAGAGGAAAGCCACGTTGTTACCAGTGATAAGAAGCTGATTCTGAACAAAAGTTGAGCGCGTTGTAGCGCATATTTAGTCAACATGACATATTTGATCCCTTATTTTTTGACATTTTAGGGGAAGCTGAGCTTCCCTTGCAGTCTTAGTGCCATCGCCACTGGTGTCTGCCCACCAGTACCTGTTCCGTCTCCACAGCAACAAACTGTTGAACTGGACGACAGGAGGCGGTAGTCTCCACCATAAACATTACTGTTTTAACTCGGATGTTACAGCAGTATCAGGTGTTGCAACAGATGTAAACATTCCAGGTGATTATGGAAATTTAACTGTAACATTAAATGTTTTTCTAGCCAATAATTGAATAATTATATTCCTTTATACTTTTAGACCTAGCTAAAACAACCTAAGCTAAAGCAAAGCACAGCACACTGAAAAGCAATTACACTTATGGTTATAGTAATTTCTCTGTACAATGCTCTACACTAATATATCAAAAAACTATGATTGTGTCATGTAGCCTTAGTGCTAACTTGATTTTTCACAGATTACATTAGATTAGGCTCAATCACGATGATATTAATGACTCCAACTCCCTTCCATTCCTGAGACCCTGGGTATGACACACAACCTATAAATAACATATTGCACCTCCATTCATCTTGAGCTTATCCAAGATCAGTTTTTAACTCTTGCTCTATGGGAACACACAGTCACCCTACAGAGGAAACTTTATTATTCACTCATTATCCATTTCTCATAACTATAGGTGAAGGTTGGACTTTCAATTGACTGGTTCACTGATGTGTTTTTTTGGCTTAGATCTTTTTTTCACAACAGACTGGAGCAGCACCTGTATATATGGCAGACGACACCCTAATCTGTCAGTCCATCTCTCCTATCCCACCATTACTTCCAAATAACACACCCAGATACTTTAACTCCTCAGCTTGAGGTGGAGACAGACCTCCAATCTGGAGAAAGCTATCGACTTTTTGCCAGGTGGAAAATCTTGGCCTCAGACTTGGAGGAGCTGACTCTAATCTAAGTTGCTTCACACTCTGCTGTCCTCCAATTCAAACTGAAAGTGATTATTTGCTAACAGAACCACGTTTCTGCAAGGAGAAACAAGCCCTTCCTCACTGTGACTACACCTTAAAATCTTGTCCCTGAACATCCCAAACAGTATCGATGTTAAGATGCAGCTCTAGAGGAATCTGACCTGGAGTGGGAAAAAGCTCAATTTAATGCTGAGAATTAAAAGCTTCCATGGCACGCCTTACTCCTGCTGCGATCCCCACAGAAAGCTTCAGGAACATAATCGTGGTAATCATAAAACATTGTTAAATAACTCTACATGAATATGCAACATATCTGCATTTAAAAGTCGTTCATACAGATAGCTCGACGCGAAATTGACAGAATTTTATCTGAATTATTCAAAGGATTTATATATATCATCTCTATGATCTCTGTATGTTTGAAGCAAATGCATCGATCGACAACAAAAAACTGTTCAGATTTAGACCCGAATTAAACCTCAGCTGTCCTGAAAGCAAATGAGGTCCTCCAACCCTTATACAGTGCCTTGCAAAAGTATTCGGCCCCCATGAATTTTTCAACCTTTAGCCACATTTCAGGCTTCAAACATAAATATATAAAATTCTAATTTTTTGTGAAGAATCAACAAGTGGGACACAATCGTGAAGTGGAATGAAATTTATTGGATGTGTCAAACTTTTTTAACAAATACAAAACTGAAAAGTGGGGCGTGCAATATTATTCGGCCCCTTTTACTTTCAGTGCAGCAAACTCACTCCAGAAGTTCAGTGAGGATCTCTGAATGATCCAATGTTGTCCCAAATGACTGATGATGATAAATAGAATCCACCTGTGTGTAATCAAGTCTCCGTATAAATGCATCTGCTCTGTGATAGTCTCAGGGTTCTGTTCAAAGCGCAGAGAGCATCATGAAGACCAAGGAACACACCAGGCAGGTCCGAGATACTGTTGTGGAGAAGTTTAAAGCCGGATTTAGATACAATTCAATTCAATTCAATTTTCAATTCAGTTTATTTATATAGCGCCAATTCACAACACATGTCGTCTCAAGGCACTTCACAAAAGTCAGGTACATGCATTACAATTAATCCAAATCATTGAACAGTGCAGTCAGATTCTGTTATTTATTCAAATTGGATAAAAAGTTTTTCTATCTAAGGAAACCCAGCAGATTGCATCCCGTTCCAGTGACTTGGCAGAAATTCACTCCCCCTTTTGGATGAGCATGGTAGAGACAGTGGACAGTCACTGGCGTTGACTTTTTGCAGCAATCCCTCATACTGAGCATGCATGTAGCGACAGTGGAGAGGGGAAAAAAAAACCCCCTTTAACAGGGAAAAAAAAACCTCTAGCAGAACCAGGCCCCATGTGAGCGGCCATCTGCCCCGGGCCGACTGGGGGTTAGAGAGAACAGAGCAGAGACACAAAGGGGGAAAAAAGAAGCACTGATCCAGGAGTCCTTTCTATGGAAGGAAAAAGTTAAATGTTAATGGGTGTAGCTCCTTTAGTTGTTTCCACCTAGAAAGAAAGAACAGATAAAATCTGAGCCAGTTTTTCAAGGGTTAGAGTCTGAAAGGGGGGCCACATAAAAGTTAGTTACAGTAAAAGCTCCGTCAGTAGCTATGTCTAGGAGAGAGAAAAAGGGGTTTAAACACTTAAAGACAGGGCCATGTGGATCATCGTTAGAGGGTGAGGCCCCCAAATTGTTGCCAGCAGAAGCTCGGACGATGCCCCTCTCCAGGAACAGTTGTCACAGGTAGACACAGAGTCAGGCCGGTTGTAGCTTCTAGGGAAAAAGAGAAGAAAAGAGAACAAAAGTTAAAAGCTGAAAATAACAGCAAAAAAATACAAAAATTTAAGAGTAGTGTGAGAAAGTACCGAAAAGGGGGGGGAAAGTGGTTTATTTGTCCTCCAGGCAGCCTAACCTATAGCAGCATAACTACAGAGATAGCTCAGGGGTAAAACCTAAGCCACTCTAACTATAAGCTTTATCAAAAAGGAAAAATTTTTAAGCCTAGCCCTTAAAAGTAAAACAGGGTGTCCGCCTCACGGATTAAAAAACTGGGAGCTGGTTTTCCCCGGAGGGGGAACCTGATAACTAAAGGATCGCCCCCCATTCTACTTTTTAGAGACTTTAGGAACCACCAGTAAACCCTCCCCAGCCTGGGGAACAAAGTGTTTGGTTAGGAAAACATATGGAACAATCAGCTCTCTGATGTATGATGGAGCTAAATCATTAAAGGGGTTTTTAATTGTAGGAGGAAATTTTAAATTCTATTCTGGATTTAACAGGGACCCCAATGAAGGGAAGCTAAAGTAGGGGAAATATGATCTCTTTTTTTAATTTTCATCAGAACTCTTGCTGCAGCTTTTGGGGGAATCAGCTAAAATTTTTTAACTGCTTTTTGGGGACATCCTGATAGTAAAGAATTCAATAGTCCAGCCTTGAAGTAAAAAAATCAGGGCCCATTTTTCAGCATCAATCCTTGGACAGGATATTTTCCCTAATTTTGGAATTTTTCCGGAGATGAAAAAAGGGAAAATCCCGGGAAAAAACCTGTTTAATGGGGGATTTAAATGACATGTCCTGGTCAAAAAAAAACACCGGGGTTTTTTACTTTTTTATCGGAGGTCAATTTTAAGCCATCCAGGTTAAGTGATTGACTAAGCAGTTTCTTTTTAAAAAACCCCGGGGCCAAAGACGACAACTTCTGTCTTGTCTGAATTTAGAAGCAGAAAATTTTAAAGTCATCCAGGTTTTTTTGTCTTCAAGACATGCTTGTAGTCTATCTAAAGGTTGGGCTCATCAGGATTTATGGATAAGTAAAACTGAGTGTCATCAGCGTAACAGTGAAAATTTATTCTATTCTGCCTGATAATTTTACCTATTGGAAGCAAAATATATAGTAAAGAGAATTGGCCCCAAGTACTGAAAACCCCTGTGGTACTCCACAATTTAACCCCCCCCGTTTAAAAATGATTTATCATTTTACATGAACAAAACTGGAATCTGTCAGACAAATAAGATTTTAAACCACCTAGTGCTGTTCCCCTGATCCCTACAGCATATTCCAGCCTTTCCTAAGAGAATTTTATGATCGACTGTATCAAATGCAGCAATGAGATCTAACAGAACCAGTACAGACACAAGTCCCTTATCTGAGGGAAAAAATATCAAATTTGGACTTTCAGCAGAACTGTTTTCAGTGCTATGATGAGCTCTGAAACCCGACTGAAACTCTTCAAAACAGGTCATTGCTGTGTAAATGCTCACACATTTGATTAGCAACTATTTTCAAAAAATTTTAGATAAGAACAAAAAGGGATATCGGTCTGTAATTTTTTAAAGTCATCTCGATCAAGCGAAGGTTTTTTTTAAACCCAAAAGGTTTTAAATTACAGCTACCTTTAAAAAGCTTGTGGTACATAACCATTTTAAAGGATAAAAATTTAATCATACTATTTAAAGGGGCTGGTAATCAGAGGGGAAACTTCCTTAAAAAAATTTGGGGGGATTGGGTCTAACATACAAGTTGAAGGTTTTAGATGAAGCTAATATTTTTGATAACTCAGGGGAAATCCCCAGGATCAAAAAAGTCCAAACACAGAAGGGTTCTACAGTTTTTTCCAATGTTTGTCCCCTTTTTGAGGATGAAATTTAATCATCTCTGGGGGGTTTGTAAAAAAATTTTCCCTTTTTTTAATAGAATCAATTTTTATTTTGGAAAAAACCCCATAAAATCATGACTGCCTGAAGCAAAGGGAATGGATGGCTCAACAGAGCTATGACTCTGTGTAAGTTTAGCAATCTGTACTAAAGGAAACCTAGGATTATTCTTGTTCCTCTTCTATTAAAGGATGAGAAAATAAGCTTTTTTCTAGTTTGGTTGAAGTGTTTTTTTATACAACAGTAGGCTTTTTTTTTCCAGATTAAGTAGGAATCCTCAAAGGTGGGGTAGAGCGCCATTTCGCTCCAATTTTCTAACATTGTGCTTTAAAGTACGCAGCTCTGAATTAAACCAGGGAGCCTGCCTCCTATGAATAATTTCCTTCTTTTTCAAGGGGGCTGCATACAAAAAGATTTCCCAAGCTTTAAACATCCCAAGTAGCACTGTGCAAGCAATCATTTTGAAATGGAAGAAGTATCAGACCACTGCAAATCTACCAAGACCCGGCCGTCCCTCTAAACTTTCATCTCACACAAGGAGAAGACTGATCAGAGATGCAGCCAAGAGGCCCAAGGTCACTCTGGATGAACTGCAGAGATCTACAGCTGAGGTGGGAGAGTCTGTCCATAGGACAACAATCAGTCGTACACTGCACAAATCTGGCCTTTATGGAAGAGTGGCAAGAAGAAAGCCAATTCTCAAAGATATCCATAAAAGTCTCGTTTAAAGTTTGCCACAAGCCACCTGGGAGACACACCAAACATGTGGAAGAAGGTGCTCTGGTCAGATGAAACCAAAATCAAACTGTTTGGCCACAATGCAAAACGATATGTTTGGCGTAAAAGCAACACAGCTCATCACCCTGAACACATCATCCCGACTGTCAAACATGGTGGTGGCAGCATCATGGTTTGGGCCTGGTTTTCGTCAGGAGGGACAGGGAAGATGGTCAAAATTGATGGGAAGATGGATGGGGACAAATACAGGACCATTCTGGAAGACAACCTGTTGGAGTTTGCAAGAGACCTGAGACTGGGACGGAGATTTATCTTCCAACAAGACAATGATCCAAAACATAAAGCCAAATCTACAATGGAATGGTTCACAAATAAACGTATCCAGGTGTTGAAATGGCCAAGTCAGAGTCCAGACCTGAATCCAATCGAGAATCTGTGGAAAGAGCTGAAGACTCTCCATCCAACCTCACTGAGCTCGAGCTGTTTTGCAAGGAAGAATGGGCAAGAATTTCAGTCTCTCGATGTCCAAAACTGATAGAGACATACCCCAAGCGACTTGCAGCTTTAATTGCAGCAAAGGGTGGCGCTACAAAGTCTTAACGCAAGGGGGCCGAATAATTTTTCACGCCCCACTTTTCAGTTTTTTATTTGTTAAACAAGTTTGACACATCCAATAAATTTCATTCCACTTCACGATTATGTCCCACTTGCTGTTGATTCTTCAAAAAAATTTAGAATTTTATATCTTTATGTTTGAAGCCTGGACTGTGGCAAAAGGTTGAAAAGTTCAGGGGGGCCGAATAATTTTGCATGCACTGTATATGCTGTGGTGTACTACAGTTAAATGTTGGTTTCGTGATTTTTGTTGTAGGTACTCTGCAGTACATGGCTCCAGAAATCATTGACAAAGGTCCTCGAGGCTATGGGGCCCCAGCTGACATCTGGTCTCTAGGATGCACCATCATAGAAATGGCCACTGGAAAGCCTCCGTTTCACGAGCTTGGAGAACCTCAGGCAGCCATGTTTAAGGTAGGCACACTGTGGAGTCACTATCTTTGAGATGATTTTAATTGGGTTACTTATAACCTAAATCTTCAGTTTAAAACTGGCTTTCCCACATTGCAGGTGGGAATGTTCAAAATCCACCCAGAGATTCCTGAATCTTTGTCGCTAGAAGCCAAGTCCTTCATTCTGCGCTGCTTTGAGCCCGATCCTAATAAGAGAGCCATCGCTGTAGACCTGCTCAGAGACAGTTTTCTCAGGCAAACAACCAAGGGCAAAAAAAGCAAGATCGCCTTCAAACCAACAGGTGGCGGACAGATAAACTGCTTACAGCTACAGCCTGTACCATGTTCATTTTTTTTGTGTTACTTTATGATTTACTTATATATTAGTTAGAAAATGAAGCATTGCAATACTTTAGAACTGGCTGTGCTAAACGAAACACTTTGTCATTAGGTCACTTACAAAAAGTAGGTAGTGCTGATCTATTTCAACAATAAATACCTTTAGAAAAATAAATTAGGAGTCAATTTGCTACATTTATACACCTTTATTTTAGTTTATGGTTCATATTTATGCTAACGTGTATCTCCTGCATGCTTACGTTTTCAGACTACATCCATAGTGTTTCCATTCCAGTGCATCAGCAGGGGGAAGCTGCCGGAAGCAGCAGCAGCGAGCACGGCTCAGTGAGTCCGGACTGCGACTCAAAACATGACATTTTCTTCCAGAAGAAGAAAACCTCAGGCTCTGAGAACTTTAAAACAACCAGCTCCAACTACCTAAGGTGAGGGCAGATTCAGTTTACATCACCTAGAGATGCCATAGATGCATTAGATACCAAATTACCAGTAAACATGTAAACATTGAAAACAATTACAAGTTATTTAGGCTCCCTGAAGGTTTTTTTTATATTTTTTCACAGATTTTACAATAATTTCTTCTGCCTGACCATAATATTCATCACCGATCATATTGTGCTATGTTTGCTTAAATAAAGTGGACAGGTGTAAAGCAACATGGGAAGGGTTGAAGCTGAATTCTATCAGATGACCAGCATTTAAAAATGTTTTGGTAAAATTTGAAAAAACAAATCTGAAAAATTGATGCAGTGTCCCTCAGCTGATTATGCACTCTAGACCAGTGAGCCAAAACTCAAAGAAAAACATTCAAATGGTTTCACAAAACCTTAGAAACTATTAACAAAAAACACTTTAGAAAATAAGGTTTGGCTATGTGACAGTAAAATAAGATATGATTTTTTTTTTTTACACTAAAGTAGAAATATACCAAAATACGTGGTCTACTTTATTACATCCCAAAACCTGTGCCTCAAGGCTTTGTTTTAGGACCTCTTGACTTTATTTAAACAATGTGGGCCAGAACCTTACACCTTTATTCTGATTATATTGTTGTTGATATCACTTGAGATTATTTTTGTGATTATTTAATTCATTAATGTACTGAAATATATAGAGAAATAATTCGGATTTAGTTTAGTACGAGGGTAAGAAATAGTTTGGTTACAGGTATGAAATGAAAAGTGGTTGGAATGACAAGAAAATTAATGACTACAAAAATACAGGTAGAGAGTGGTCAAATTCATCCAGAGCTGTGCAGTCACATAATACTTCAAAAGAACTAGAATTGTTTACTTTGACTTTCGAGGCGATTTTCAAAGAATACTGCTTTTCTAGAGTTTTCTTAAGAGTAAAACCTATCAGTCTCAATGAGATTACCTGTATTTGTTGTGGCAAAAACTATACGAAACTACAAGAATAAAGATTTAAATAGCAAACCTCACAGGAATTCACCAGCTCCTCCGATCACTAAATATTTGTGTGCATGTGTAGAGGCCAGGCGGACTTTTTGTGCTTCGCTGCCTTTTACAACAGCAATATAATGAATCCTGATTGTTTTGTGATCCTCAGCTGGCGGCTGTGCACACACGTCATGTCTCATCCACAGTGACATGGATTGCATACATCACTTGCACATCCAGCCACGCTGAAATATGCTTCCCCTGCACTTCCCTGGGCAAACACAGTAGCCAGGAGAAGATTGCATCTACAAGTAAACTGAAACAGAGGGTCAGGCTGTTGTAAATCATTGGGGCAATTCTTCTTTTGCAGTGTCCCAGATGAGAGTTCAGCTTCAGAGGATCGGAGTGTCCCCCCCTCACCTGAGGACAGGGACAGCGGTCTCTTCCTCCTAAAGAAGGACAGTGAGAGACGTGCTATTCTCTACAAGGTCCTTAATGATGACCAGGAGAAGGTCATCTCCAACCTAAAGGAAAACCACATCCAGGTCAGTGTTAGTTTAAAACTAGTAAACAAACCACTTTATGGTTACAAAAAGCGAGTCTCTGAAAGACAAATGAGGATAAGAAGCTCTACAGAAAATTTACCTGAAAGCAAAAATATCTTAAGTCTAATCTAATAGATACATTTCTTAGACTGTACTGAAGCTGGATAGGCATGACCTCAATAGACTAGTTGTCCTTAAACCCCTTCTGGCAGATGTATGCCATCACAGTTGTTGCATATTCAACACATACCAAGGATCATCTGGAAGCACTTTGACAAATAAATTGGGTGGAGTTATGCCTACTTATACGTAATTTGACTATTTAGCATATCAAATATGTAAATTTACATATAGTGTTATAATCTAATTCAAGCAGGAATCGAAAAAATGCCTGAATTTATCTGTATCCATTTCCGTAATTTAAATACTGTATTACAATAATACACAGAGAAAGTATGTGATCATAGCAAAAGTGGATGAAACATACCATTTAAATCTATTATACTTGTAAAAGTAAGAAACATATATTTCTGCTATTTGAGAAAAACATATACACACATGTGGTCATAAAAATATAACCCTATATATAAATCACGTATGCATTTTCTCAATATAGCTGAATTACATACATACATACATATATACTATATGAATTACTAACATATGACATGTATGTACATAGCTAAATATGTTAAACATAAACCTTCATATTTATATATATTTATAAACATATAATGTTAGTATTGCTAAACAGACGCACGATTGTCATTTGGACCAAGGTTTTCCTAGCAGATAAAGATTGATTAAAAAGACCTTTTTAAACTAACAACCTTTAAGCAGGTATTAAATATACTTTTCTGCATTAAAAATGTTTTTTATTTATCAGACAGAAATGTCTTGTTTTATTAGCTGTAAGCGAAAAATAATTAACAGAAATACAGGCTTTAAAACACCAGTACTTAAATAGTCTATATAATGTGTTTTACTTAGTGAATTGAGTTCGTAAAATAATTAAACTTCTCAGCAATATCCTAATTTACTGAATATGACTGTATATAAACTGAAAATAAGGTCCAAGAAAGGATCCTTGAGGCACACCACAGGAGACAGAGAGAGGTTGTGAAATGACAAGGTCTGAATTTAGATAATGGGTTCTATCTGAAAGGTAACTACTGAACCAACCCAGTGAATTATTATATATTCCAACATCAGCTAGTTTGTTTGAGAGAATAGAATGATCAACTGCATCAAATGGTTAACCAGGTCTATAAAAATTGCCGCACTGGATTTTTTATATTATTTTGTTTTCCAAGCCAATGTTTTTTCACCTGTTTCAAAGGACAGATTCATTAAGTCCTTTATTAGTGATGGTATGATAGACACAGCAAACCTGATACAGAAAGGTTCCAGCTCATCAGACCCGGCTGGCTTTTTTGGACCAAGCCTTAGCAGCTCTTCTGGGCCAATTTGTTCCGAGACTGGCTGTAGGCTAAAATCATGTGTATTAGGAAAAAAAGCAGAAGTAGAGTCCAGTTCTGTATTTTAATAATTAGGAATGACAGAATTTGCAGAATTACAAAAGAAGCCAGGTTTTATGATATGTTCATTGAAAAAATGTGACATTTGTTCCTTGTTTTTAACTTGCATATACTTCTCCAGCTGAGTCTTTTTTTAAACTCAGTGTCTTTTGAAGTAGTAAACCCCTAAATTACCATGTTCTATTTGTTGTGAATGAAAATGTATCCCTTTCAGATTTATTCTTAAAATATGGTCATAAACATTTTCAAGAAAATACTAAATTTATGATGAGCCTTTCAACTCTTTGCTGACCCACAGAAAGGATTACATGACAAAAAGATCTTTACATGTAGTATACAAAGAAATAGAAAGTGACAGGCATGGATAAAAGAATTTTCCATTTTCCTAAACAACCAGTAGGGTGCGCCACAATTGTTTTTAAGAGTGCAAGCGCATTGGCAAAAATTTGAATGTCGTGAAAAAGTTTAATATTTTTTGTCACTAATTTCAGAAAGTGAAACAGGTACATTATATAGATTCATTACACACAGAATGAAAACATTCAATACTATTTCTGTAGTTTTGATGAATATTGCTTACAGATAAAGAAAACCCAAAATTCAGTGTCTTATAAAATTATAATATTGTTAAAAGTACTGGAAACTGGAAAATACTGAAAACTCATAGTGTCACACCCTAATCAGCTAATTAACTCAAAACAACTGCTCAGGGTTCCTACTGCTCTAAATAGTCTCAGTCTGGGTCAGTGATGATTTAGGGTGCCATGTCATCTGCTGGTGTTGGTCCACTGTGTTTTCTGAAGTCTACTGTCAATGCAGCCATCCACCAGGAACATTTTAGATTACCTAATGCTTCCTTCTGCTGACAAGCTTTATGGAGGTGCTGACTTAAATTTTCAGCAGGACTTGGTACCAGACCCACACTGCCAAAGATACTAAAAGTTGGTTCAGTGACCATGGTGTTACTGTGCTTGATTTGCCAACAAACTGGCCTGACCTGAACCCCATAGAGAATCTATGGAGTATTGTCAAGAGGAACATGAGACACCAGAATCAACAATGCAACCTGGGCCTTCTGTCAGGAAAGGCTCTTCGAGTGGACCCAGATCCAGACAGGCAGGAGCAGATCGGTGAAAACTTACAGGCAGGCAGGTGGAAGCAGTTGCAGGCAGGAATATGGATTAGCTTGGCTTGGCAAGGTAAACAGGCATGGACATGAAACTGTCATGGCCAGCAGAACAGAACAGAACAGAACAGAACAGAGCAAAATAAACCAGCAAGGAGTAATCTGAACAGGGGGGTATATATGGGGCATGGCACAGGTGAAGCTAGGGGACCGATTGGCAAAACGCAGGTGGACTGAATGAAACTGATTGCTGTGGCAGAGGCAGAGAGTGAAAACAAAAACATAGCCGGAACTAAATAGGAATACCAGGACACAATGAAACCTAAGGAACATCTTACAGATATAACAAAATAAAATGTAAAATGCACTATGAACAGAATTTAAAAATCATAATAAACCAAGCCTATGGAAGAACTAAGGCACTACCTGGAAAACATAATGATCAGAAGCAAGACCCAAAACACAACTTGGAGAACATAATCATATTCAGAGAAAAACCCACAACGAAAGCTCAAACAGCCTCAAATCATGACGCTTTGATTATACCTCAGCAGAACCCCAGGCCGATCGGCTCAATGCCACGCAGCATTGATGAAGTAATTCATTTAAAAGGAGCCCCAACCAAGTATTGATTGAATAGAAATAAACATACTTTTTAGAAGCTTGACATTTCTGTTTAAAATATACATATAAAATACATTTTTTATTGATCTTATTTAATATTTCATTTTTCTGAAACACTCAATTTTGGGGTTTTATTATTTGTAAGCCATAACCATTAACAATACAAAAATAAAGGCTTAATATCTTTCACTCCGAGCAGTAAATATATATAATGTGAGTTTAACTTTCTGAAATAAGTGAGAAAAAAATATTTACTTTTTATATTTATTTTTATAATGAGTTTTTGAGATGTACTTGTACTACTATCTGGCCCATTTATTCACAAAGATCTATGCCTTACTGGGATGTCTTAAAGTAAGTAATTGGCTTTAATGCATTTGTCAATGTAAACTTGAGATTTCAGGGCAGCGAGGAGCTCCTGCTTTCTGTGGAACACATCAAGCAGATCATCTGCATCCTTCGGGACTTTATTCACTCTCCGGAAAGACGGGTCATGGCGGCCACCATCTCCAAGCTCAAACTCGATCTGGACTTTGACTCTAACTCAATCAACCAGATCCAGCTGGTGCTTTTTGGCTTTCAGGACTCGGTCAGAACAAACACACTCACTGGGATTTGCATCAAACATGCTAAGACCATAAAAAAAACACTGGGCAGTAATAAATATTAGATTTTAGAAAACATGTGAGTAGCAACAGAAACCAGAATATTAGGAAGATTGGTATTGTAGCCAGATGCGAAGCTTGAGCAGCAGATAAGAACTGCTAAATGTGGAATTGTTTGGAATTGTTCTGGATTCTTGTCAAATCTACCAAAAATGTTTGATAAATGTCAAAAACACCCTTTGCTGAATTAAATATAGGTTTAATTGCATTTTAAGTTAAATGGATAAGACCCTAATACTAAGTTTTTATTGGTTTGAACATTTCAGAAATATAAATATCATTGAAAGTGAGACTAGAAATTAGCCCTAATTTTTAGTTTATATTTAACACTATATTGAAAGAGGAGTAACTAAGTATCATCTCTAACATTCTCAGGTGAACAAGGTCCTGCGTAATCATCACATTAAACCTCACTGGATGTTTGCCATGGATAACATCATCCGCCGAGCTGTGCAGGCTGCCATCACCATCCTCATCCCAGGTGGGAGAATTGAAACTGGTGCAGCCCCAGCTTTCAGAAGAAGAAGAAGATAAATGAAAGTCCCACAGTAGCTTACAGTAGGGTTGGACCATTTAAAGGACAACTACCAGAGCTGCCCCTATTGTTGCTCAGATTGCTGCAACAGCGACCACATTCCAAGTGACCAAAATCATGGTCTCAAGAAAGTATTATGATTCACAGTTGACATTTGAAGTGTTTTATTACCAGTGAAAATGACTGATATTAGTGTTAACATGTGATATTTCTCTGATTAAGTTTAATGACATGCGTTGTCACACATTAAATTGAATAAAAATCCTGGTCTTTTGCCCGTTCGCCTTTTCGAGTATAGATTGAGCCATATGCCACAGGATGATTTAAACCAACCATGCAACAATTTATATCTGCCGGGGAGGATGTTTCATACCCAGTATGAGAACTAATGATTTAAAGTAATTTTCTACACACTTTTCGATCTAATACTAAAATAAAAAACAGTGTAGTACAGGGTATAATATATAACTACAGTATACTTACATTTCAGTAATCATACGACTTTACAAATACACCCGATGGTTTAAGTAGATACAAAATAATTTGTGGGCTCACCGAACTCCTCCCAGGCTCGAGTTTTTGCCTCTGCCAACGCCCGGGCCGCAGCACGCTTGGCCTCACGGTACCTGTCAGCCGCCTCAGGAGTCCCACAAGCCAACCACAGCCGATAGGACTCCTTCTTCAGCTTGACAGCATCCCTTACTGTCCACGCTGGGTTCTGGGATTGCCGCCGCGACAGGCACCGCAGACCTTACAGCCACAGCTACGGGCAGCAGCATCGACAATAGATGCGGAGAACATGGTCCACTCGGACTTTATGTCTCCAACATCCCCCGGAATCTGGTCAAAGCTCTCCCGGAGGTGGGAGTTGAATACATCCCTGGCCGAGGGCTCCGCCAGACGTTCCCAGCAGACCCTCACTATGCGCTTGGGCCTGCCAAGTCTGTCCGGCTTTCTCCTTCTCCAGCAGATCCAACTCACCACCAGGTGGTGATCAGTGGACAGCTCAGCCCCTCTCTTCACCCGAGTGTCCAAAACATGCGGCCGAAGGTCTGATGATACGACAACAAAGTCGATCATTGACCTCCTGCCTAGGGTGTCCTGGTGCCAAGTGCACTGGTGGACACCCTTATGTTTGAACATGGTGTTCATTATGGACAATCCATCACTAGCACAGAAGTCCAATAACAAACCACCACTCGGATTCAGATCGGGGAGGCCATTCCTCCCGATCACGCCTCTCCAGGTGTCACTGTCGTTTCCCACATGGGCATTGAAGTCCCCCAGCAGAATAATGGAGTCCCCGGGAGGGGCATTATCCAGCACCCCCGACAGGGACACCAAGAAAGCCGGGTACTCCTCACTACCGCTCGGCCCGTAGGCTGAAACGACAGTCAGAGACCTATCCCCAACACGAAGGCGCAGGGATGCGACCCTCTCATCCACTGGGGTAAACCCCAACACGAGACGGCTGAGCTGGGGGGCAACAAGAAAACCCACACCAGCCCGCCGCCTCTCCCTGTGGGCCACTCCAGAGTAGAAGAGAGTCCAGCCCCTCTCAAGGAGATGGGTTCCAGAGCCTACGCTGTGCGTGGACGTGGGCCCGAAAATTTCTAGGCGATATCTCTCAACCTCCCGCACAAGCTCAGGCTCCTTCCCCCCCAGCGAGGTGACATTCCACGTCCCTAGAGCCAGCCTAAGCATCTGGGGATCGGGCCGCCGAGGTCTCCGCCTTCGTCTGTCACCTAATCCTCTTTGCACCGGTCCCTCACGGTTCCCCCTGCAGGTGGTGGGCCCAGTGGGGGATGGCCTCGCGTCTCTCGTTCGGGCATGGCCCGGCCGGGTCCCGCGAGGAGCAACCCGGCCACCAGGCGCTCTCCGGCGAGTCCCGACCCCAGGCCTGGCTCCAGGGTGGGACCCCGGCTTCGCCATACCGGGCGACGTCACGTGCCTCGATATATTAGTCATCATGAAGGATTCTTGAACTGCTCTTTGTCTGACCCGTCACCTGGAGAACCATGGAGAAGGACTGCCGGTTGGCCTCGAAGCGATTGTGGCAAACCGTCCGGCGCCTCAGGAGGGGGAAGCAGTGCTTCGCCAACACTGTTTATAGTGGGGGTGGGAGGCTGCTGACCTCGACTGAGGACATTATCGGGCGGTGGAAGGAGTACTTCGAGGATCTCCTCAATCCTGCCATCACACATTCCCTGGTGGAAACAGAGGCTGAGGACTCGGGGTTTGGACTCTTTCATCACCCAGGCTGAAGTCACCGAGGCAGTTAAAAAGCTCCAAGGTGGCAAGGCTTCGGGGGTTGATGAGATCCGCCCTGAGTACCTCAAATCTCTGGATGTTGTAGGGCTGTCATGGTTGACACGCCTATTCAACATTGCGTGGCGGTCGGGGACAGTGCCTCTGGACTGGCAGACTGGGGTGGTGGTCCCCCTTCATAAGAAGGGTGACCGGAGGGTGTGTTCCAACTACAGGGGGATCACACTCCTCAGCCTCCCTGGTAAGGCCTACACCAGGGTATTGGAGAGGAGAGTCCGGCCGATAGTCGAACCTCGGCTTCAGGAGGAGCAGTGTGGTTTTCGTCCCGGCCGTGGAACACTGGACCAGCTCTATACCCTCTACAGGGTACTCAAGGGTTCATGGGAGTTTGCCCAACCGGTGTTTATGTGTTTTGTGGACCTGGAGAAAGCATTCGACTGTGTCCCTCGTGAGGCCCTGTGGGGGGTGCTCCAGGAGTATGGAATCGGGGGCCCTTTATTAGGGTAAGAGCGGAGCAGGAGTCGGACCTGTTCCCGGTGCATGTTGGACACCGGCAGGGCTGCCCTTTGTCACCGGTCCTGTTCATAACTTTTACAGACAGGATTTCTAGACGTGGCAAAGGGCCGAAAGGGGTCTGGTTTGGGGACCAGTGGATTTCGTCTCTTCTTTTTGTATATGACGTGGTCTTGCTGGTCCCCTCTAGCCAAGACCTACAGCATGCGCTGGGGCGGTTTGCAGCCGAGTGTGAAGCGGCTGGGATGAAGATCAGCTCCTCCAAGTCAGAGGCCATGGTACTCGACCGGAAAAGGGTGGCTTGTCCTCTTCAGGTTGGAGGAGAGTTCCTGCCTCAAGTGGAGGAGTTCAAGTATCTCGGGGTCTTGTTCACGAGTGAGGGAAGAATGGAGCGGGAGATCGACAGACGGATCGGTGCGGCTGCTGCAGTAATGGGGGCCCTGTGCCGGTCCGTTGTGGTGAAGAGAGAGCTGAGCTGAAAAGCGAAGCTCTCGCTTTACTAGTCGGTCTACTTTCCTACCCTCACCTATGGCCATGAACTTTGGGTCATGACCGAAAGAACGAGATCCCGGATACAAGCGGCTGAAATGAGCTTCCTCCGTAGGGTGGCGGGCATTCCCTTAGAGATAGGGTGAGGAGCTCGGCCATTCGGGAGGGGCTCGGAGTAGAGCCGCTGCTCCTCCACATCGAGAGGAGCCAGTTGAGGTGGCTCGGTTATCTATACCGGATGCCTCCTGAAAGCCTTCCTTGGGAGGTGTTCCAGGCACGTCCCACCGGGAGGAGGCCAAGGGGAAGGCCCAGGACACGCTGGAGGGACTATGTCTCTCGGCTGGCCTGGGAACGCCTTGGGCTCCCCCCGGAGGAGCTGGAGGAGGTGTCTGGGGAGAGGGACGTCTGGGTGTCTCTGCTTAGTCTGCTGCCCCCGTGACCCGGTCCCGGATAAGCGGAAGACGACAAGTACGAGTACGAGTACAAAATAATTCGTTTAATAAAACGAAATGAAAGTAGGAAGAGATTAATTGGTAATGTGTCAGTACAAAATGGGAATACAAATTGGTAAAAGGGAAACTTGTCTTGAAGCCTGGTGTGAGCCCAGAATTAGAATTACATTCAGTTGCCATACATTTTACAGATATCTTTAAATTAATGTAAAGTACCTAAACTTCCATCATTCTGTTATCAGTAACTCAATTCGTTTTATTTTTGTGTTTTACTGCATGGGCTTATATTAATTTGTTAAAGTTTTTTATTTATGCATTAAAATAAATGCCAACATGTCACATTGCATTTTTTTCAATGAACACATCACATCATAATATAATTTAATGTCACTAATGAGTCCAGTTTATATTGCAAAACCAAATTTACAGCAACAGTTATTTTTCAGCCAACTTCAACAGCAAGCTAACAGCTGCTCGGGCTAACAACCAGTCTGGCTAATAGCCAACTTTAACAGCAAGCTAACAGCTGCTCGGGCTAACAGCCATTCTGACTAATAGCCAACTTCAACAGCAAGCTAACAGCTGCTCGGGCTAACAGCCATTCTGGCTAATAGCCAACTTTAACAACAAGCTAACAGCTGTTCGAGCTAACAGCCATTCTGGCTAATAGCCAACTTTAACAACAAGCTAACAGCTGTTCGAGCTAACAGCCATTCTGGCTAATAGCCAACTTCAACAGCAAGCTAACAGCTGCTCGGGCTAACAGCCATTCTGACTAATAGCCAACTTCAACAGCATGCTAACAGCTGCTCGGGCTAACAGCCAGTCTGGCTAATACCCAGCTTTAACAGCAAGCTAACAGCTGCTCGGGCTAACAGCCATTCTGACTAATAACCAACTTCAACAGCAAGCTAACAGCTGCTGGGGCTAACAGCCAGTCTGACTAATAGCCAACTTCAACAGCAAGCTAACAGCTGCTCAGGCTAACAGCCAGTCTGGCTAATACCCAGCTTTAACAGCAAGCTAACAGCTGTTCAGGCTAACAGCCATTCTGCATAATAGCCAACTTTAACAGCAAGCTAACAGCTACTTGGGCTAACAGCCAGTCTGGCTAATACCCAACTTTAACAGCAAGTTAACAGGTACTCCACAAAATTGCTATGCTTGGCAGGGCCATTTCTTTTTTTCAAAATCTCTTGCTTTTTATTCAATGTCGTTTATGTAACTTTGGTTAATAATAACCACCAAAATAAATGCAGCGCCTACTATTTGCTTAATGCTTACGTTGTGCATGCCAATGTTTGCATTTCTGGTTTAAGAAGTTTCTATCTTTAAACCCAAACTGCAGCTGAAGTAATGTTCTCTGTAAAGAATAATTCTTTCTTTTATCTTCTCAGCAAAAAGTACCATGCCCTTGTTTTCATTCCTGCCATATTTTGAGGATTAGACCAGACATTTTTCAGTTGAAAAGAATAATATACAAAAGCTACTTTGTCACTGAAATGCGAAACACACTGAAACAATATTTGCTCAGATTGCTCAAGAACAAGTTCTGAGTTGTTACATGACTCATCAAACTAAGATTACTCCACTGATGCTAAAATACTGTGATAAAACCTACATATCTCACACAGCCCTATCATGGTGTATAATTGTACTTGAATATGACTAAAATGGCTGGTTTTAACCTCCAGAGCTGCAGACCCATTTTGGGCCAGCCTCAGAGTGTGAGGGGGCAGAGAAAGATGATGAGGTGGATGAAGAGGAAGCAGAGTTCGGTCCTGTTTTAGCTTCAAACTCAGATGACCCAGGAATCATGCCCAACCCTGCCCTCAGTGGCACCACCACTGTGAATTCCTTCCACACCCAGGAGCATCAGCGCTCACATGCCCTCCTGGGAGCCCAGCTGGGGCAACTCAAGCAGGAGACAAACAGGTATGGACAAAATAACCAGCATCAGCTTTTACCTTATGGTTAAGGTCAGGTGGAAACTATTTACTGCTCGGTGAATCAGCAGAGCAAAACTTCAATGGATCATTTCAAATCAGTAAAATGAGATGTCAATTAATCACTTACCTAATACCGGACATGAATGTCACACCTAGATAACAAACACACCCCAAAACAACACCCATGAATGTATGAAAGGTCTGTGTGATGTATGTTTTATGTTTATCTTTTAAATTCTAACTTATCGCATTGAAAAAGATTTTGTAACAATTGATTCTAAAAAGATTTAGGATTCTTGCAGGTGCCACCAATACTAAAACAAAAAGCAAGTGCCTTAAAAAAAGTGATGAGTGATGAAAAAATTGGTACAGATTATTTAAAACACACTGTTTTTCTCAGTAAATGGTGTATATATTTGTAATGGATGTATTCACACTGAATATAAGAAATCAAGTGAAATACATACAAAGAAGTAAAAAGAAATCAGCCTACAGACTATTAATCATGTTTAAGGTTGAATGACACAGGGAATAAGTATTGAACACACTGAGATTTGCTTAATGATAAAGTGAAAAGCCATCTGTATGGAAAATTAAGTTGCATGCATTACTCAGGTGTGATTTTGACCGATTTTTTCACAGAAACTATCCTGAAACTCTTCTGGGAGGTTCTGGGCGCCTGTGACCTTCAGTTCTTTCCATTGATATTGAATTGATTTATTAAAGTTGGGGGATTGACTGGGCTATTCTAGACACATTTTCTTTTACTTCAACTAATTAAGAGGTTTCCTGGCTGTGTGTTTAAGATCATCTTCTTGCCTGAAGCTCCATACGTGTTTCATCTTTAGATTTTTATCAACTGCATTTCTACATTTCTTCTGTTATATGATGTCTGCCAGTACCCTATGCTGAAAACAGCACCACACCATCATGTTCTCACCTCTAAACATCACCGTTGGTCTGGTGTTTTGGGGATCATGTTTCTCCTCGTAAAGTGGTGTGTGCAGTGACATAGAAATAGTTTAATATTGATGCAATTCCCTTTTCCAAATATTTTCCAGCAAATTTTAAATGAGCTTCCACATGATTTCCTTTGGCAGTGGAGTCTAGTGCAGTGACTGTGTGTAGAGGTCATTTTTTCAAGGTGTATAACTTATTGTTTATATGGCTAAAAAAGTTTTTGCTCTTTAAATTTATTTGTGAAGCTCTTTGAAACTGGTACTCGGCGGTTTGATACTTCTGTTGGTTCTTTTAGCCCCAACGGCGCTCATTCAGAAATTTACAAACACGTCTTTAACCATTGTCATCATTTTTAGCAGTGGGTTTTATTTTTGACAGATTTTTGACAGTTGATGGTCTCAAAATCAAAACAGATTGCAAAGCGGTTGAAGTTAAGATTAGAGAAGGCCATAGTGGAGAACACTTCAGAACCAACTGAACAGCTGTAAAATGTCGGAAAGTCCTAAATCATACAGTCATGGTAAAAAGAAAGTACATCCTCCTTCAATTTTAGGATTTTATGCACGTGCAGGTTCCAAAACTATAGTATATCCAATTATTCATGAGTTCTTAGTCTGTCATATTATTGTAAAGGAATTTTGCCCACCTAACATTGCTAACATGACCTAGTGTGGACTAAGCTTCATCTGACTGTACATCTCTACTTTGGTCTCACTTTTTTAAAGGACCTTGTTCCAGAAATCTTGTGGTTCATTCAGATAAAACTAAGTCGTACTGCTGCATTATTTTTAGAAAGAGGAGACATTCCCCTGGCAGTCCATCTAAACAAGATAAACTAGTTTACTCTTTCTTTAATCGTGATGTTGTGAACATTAGTTCTTAAAATGCCGAGGACTGGTGATTACATGTTTAAATGATATGGTCTGATTCTGGTGCATATGTTTTGTGTTTTTTTACATTCGGTCCTTGTGTTTTACTCTTGACTGTGCAATCAATTGCCTCTAGAGGATAACAAAGATACTTGAACTGAACTAGAGAGTCTGAACTGAGAGCTCTGAAGTTTGTCACAGTTTCTCTCAGCATTGCAGAGTTTGACCCTGGGGTAAATTTCCTAAGGAAGCTTATGAATAATCTGTCTCACTGTAGAATGAAGGAGTATGGAAATGGTCAAATAACCTTTCCCCAGTTGTATGCACAGCAACAATTGCTAATGTTATTGCGCAATTATGTAATCCAGAGCAGCAAACTGCCAAAACGTCTTTTGTGCATATTTGTATACATTAGGTTAGACTTAAATATTTTAGAGCCTTGTGATATAAATGTTAAATTTAAATCATGAGTCTTAAAAAGGTCTCAAAAACTCTTAAAATGAACTCTTTAAAGCTTGAAGGACAAACTCAAATTACAAATAGCAATCACAAGAACAATAAGAAACATAAAATCTGTTATAATATGTTTTTTTCTGCCTTTTAGCCCATTTATATTTTCAAACTTGTGGCTGTATTTGTAGGGTTGTTGTCCTGCTCGAAGGTGAACCTTCACCTTATTCTTAAGTCTTTTGCAGCATTTGCCAGGTTTTCTCCCAGGATGGTCCTTTATTTAGCTCTATTGATTGTTCCATCAACTCTGTACAGCTACTCTTTTCCTGCTGAAGAAGGTGTCCGCACATCATGATGCTGCCAACACCATTTTTACCATAAGGAGAATATGTTTATGCTGATGTCCATATAGGCTTTTGCATGTAGGCACAAATTTCTGTTCGGGTCCTATTTGACCAGAGGACCTTCTTCCATCTGTTTGCCGTGTTCCCTACATGGCTTTTGGAAAACTGCAAACTTGGGCTTCTTAAGGCTTTCTTTCAACAATGACCTTCTCTTTACTACTCCTTCAATATATTCAATATTTGTGTAGTTTATGACTAATAGTTGACACGTCTACAGATTCTTGACTTGAGCTATGAATCTCTGCAGCTGCTCCAGAGTTATCTTGGGTGTCTTGGCTGTTTATATGATTAATGCCCTCCTTTCAAACAGTTTTTTGAATTTTGTTTGTTAAAAAACTCAAAAACCCTGTAATTTTTCTTTCACTTTAATGATGCAGTGTTTTGTGTAAGCCTATCATGGAAAATCCCAATAAAATGCAAAGAAATTTGCTGGAGTAACATGATAATATATGAAAAAGTTGAAAGGTTTTAAATACATTTCCGAGGCACTGCACATACACCACATTGCCAAAAATCCCACACGTACTGTATGAACGTGCCATTTTCAACCCATAGTGTTTAATACGATGTCGGCCCACCTTTTGGAGCTTAAACAGCTAAATCTTTTCTGGGAAGGCTTTCCAAAAGCATTAGGAGTATGTTTATGGGATCTTTTGACCATTCCTCAACAAACACATTTGTGAGGTCAGACACTGATGTTGGGCGACAAGGCACGGTTCACTGTCTCTGCTCTAATAAACCCAAAGGTGTTTTATGGAGTTGAGGTAAGAACTCTGTGCAGACCAGTCTGGTTCTTCCACAACACACGTCTTTATGGACCTTGCTTTATGCCCCTTGATCATTCATGCAATTTTGATGGGTGGGCAAATGCTTTCTGCAGTAGAGGTTATATGTGACTATTTGCTAATATATCAGCATAGTAAATCACATATATTTATGGCAGTGGAAATTAAAATAATTTAAAACCACTGCTTATGTTTATCTAGAGCAACTCTTTCTGTTTAGGGAAAACCTGGGCCTGGAGCAAATTTTGCTTAAACTATGCCCAAAACATTTGATTAAATGAAAATCAATAGAAGAGATTAGCTTAAAAATGTCTTGTAAAGAAAGTACATCAGATAATTTAGTAACTGAGCACATCATTTACATAAACCTTCAGACTGAGCAAAACAAAGAGGCAGAACTTGAATGAAATGTTTCAGTATTGCCCCTTTGGAGGATGGATCCTTCTTCCTTTGGTGATACTCATACTTTTCATGCACATCCATCATCTATCAAATAAATATCTAAAAAAAGCAACTTATTTACATTCCTTTCTGCATTCAGTATCATTACATCCACGTTATTGTTACGCTACATGCAACGAAATACCTCCAAAGCTGATGACCTTGTTGCACTCAGGTAATTAATAAGAATATATTGCAGAGCTGTGATGTTGTGTATATTTCAGATTTAGAGGACTGCATTTTCTTGAGGACATTCTAAAAGAGAAATGTGCTGTTCCTTTTGAAATAAAAGACCTAATCTTGCTTTTGCATGAATGCATGAGCGTGTTGTTTCAGGACATTTTCAAGGTCTGTTCTGTAAGCCTATCATTGGAGAAACTCAGTGTAACGTAGATGTGCGACATAAGGAAATAAAAATGCAGCGGGTGTTTTATTTTTTATTTTTTTATTATTTATTATTTATTTATTTATTTCTGTTGACATATTCCATTCTATTTCAAGTCACTATTTCGTGAAGGAAGACGATAACAATAATTTCTAAAGTAACGTTTTTCCTTACGTAACAAACTTTGCCTGACTGTCACTCAGACCGCCATTTGTTTCGGTCAACGGAAACTTTGGTGTTTGTCCCACCCTGTTTCTTCTGAAAAATTATTTGCACCATCATCTCCTCAGGAAAAACTGCAGTTGTTGGCACAACTTTGTCTTTGTCCAAGGTGCACACAGAAGACAAAATAAGCATTGTAAAAAAAACTTTTTGCTTTTGACCCAGCATGAGAGAACTCCTTTTATTTCTAACGTCTTTTTGCACCTACTTGTATTAGTGTTCTAATGCTTTTGCTTTGAGGTGCTTATATATCCAGTTGACTTGACTAGTTCTACAGTTCATGTGAAATCAACTTTAAACTTGATATTTCTATAACAGACAGAAGGAATTAGTCCGTGTTTATCTCCACCTGACTTTCAGCTAACAAGCCGTAGCATATATTCTATGAATGTGTTATTTTGGTGATACATTAATATGGCTGATCAGAATGTGGACTTGATGTTGGTGCAGGTTGCTTGAGGAGCTTCTGCAGAAGGAGAAAGAGTACCAGCATGTCCTGAAGGCCACGCTGCAGCAGAGGACTCACGACCTGGAGCTGATCCAAGTCAGACACAGACCACCAGGTGAAAATAAGGACTGCCTGTTTAGTAGTTCAGATGGATCTTTCCTGCATATTTGTTGTTATTACATCTTGTGTTTGCACAGGATGAGTTGAAGTCTGCTTACAATGTATCTAAATATGTTGGTTTACCCGTGATTGTAATATCAAAGATATCAACCTGTGCCTTTGTTCCGGTTTTACTTTTCTGCCATTTTCACATGATGTACAGACTAAATTTGTGAATCTTATAAACTTTCAGTTTTTGTTCTGTAGAAAAAACAAACTTGCAAAGCAAGAGGAACAATGTGATTGACGTCATGTACATGTAGAGTTATGCTGGACATGTGTCTGTTGTTCATTGGGAACCATGTCTAGACAGATTTGGAAATGGCAACAATCTGACAAAACAACTGAAGATCTGTAATAAAGTTGGTCTGGGTGTGACTGATAGAGCCAGTTCTGTCAAGGAAGGCCTGTGATAACAAGACTAAAAGAGTGAAACCAGGAAACAAAGAAGCAATATAAGAACCTGCAGAAATAAAAGCAGAAATTATTACCCAAAGTGAGGGGATTCAAGCAATTCAGAAAAAAAAGACATATAATAACAGAACCCCCCCCACCCTCAAAGGGAGGGACTTCAAGCACAAAACGAAGACATCTAAATGCCACTGTTGCTGGAATTTGAAGAGAAATGAAGAGGTATGAATGTAAAGTACCCTTTTATTATAGGTGAAGTAAATGATGTGTGCTTCATGTTTCAGACATTTCACCTCCCTCCATCCTTCACTTCCCACCAGACCATGAGCCAGACAAGCTGCTCACTGATTGGCTGAAAGAGCAAGGGGCGGACCTAGACACTATAGACAAGGTTAATTTGTAGTAATATTTAATGCTATATCTTTCTTTTGCTCTCTTATTATAAAGTCCAATTGTAAATGAACCGTTTTATTATTTATGTTGCAGTTTTTGATGGAGGAGTACACACTGACTGACATTCTGACTGAAGTCAGCAAAGATGACCTTCGCTCTCTTCGTCTACGGTATTCACATTCTTCTTTCCAAATATTTGGTTTTCTTGACTTTTTGTGTTGACAGTTCAGACATTTTCCGTCTTAAAGCCTGAAATTTACCTTGGGATTGAATTGGATTAGATAAGGTTATTTTATTGATTTAAGTTTACTTGTTTTTCTGGAATGAGTATGTAGAAAGACTTTGTAATATCTAAAGAAAACTGTGTTTCTAAACCCAAATGCATGCCAGGCTACAAAATTCTGAAAAATGTTCAAATTTTCCTTCCACTTTACAATAATACACAACTTTATGATGGTCTATCAAATAAAAACCCATGGCAGACCCTTATCCCCACCCATTTTTCTTTTTAAATGCACACTACAACAACACGCATGAACACCACATTTGAGCGGGCGGAGGTAGGCTTGAGGTCTTTTCCCACCCTCGTTTGCTGTTTGACGTCTGGGGTCGGAGGCCGGGAGAGGGAGCGGGCCTTCTGGTCGGGATCTGGGCTGGGGTTGAGGTTTGGGTATTGGGGGTCGTCTGGTGCTGGGGCTGGCTCTTCGGCCCTCTTGGGATCATTTGGATTGCCTTGGTTCCTTGGTCCTTGGCTTCGGTGCCCGGTCCGTCGGTTGGGGACGCGTCGGGCTCCGGCGAGGGGGTCTTGGCCGGGCGGTGTGCAGTGTTGATTGAGATGTGGCTTCGCTTTGATGGAGGGGCTGGCCAGCTTGCTTGGTGCGGTGGGGTGGCCAAATGGTTGGGTTGGCTTGGTGGTGTGCCGCTCTGCTGACTGTTGTGTCTGGGAGGGGATCACGGTGGCGGACTAGGGGGTGTCGTGGGGGACTGCAGCGTGTGGGGTGAGGGGGTTGTGTCCTCTTCTTGGACGTGGGGTCAGCGGCATCTGGATCAGCTGAGTGGCGATGGTAGAGCTGAGCTGGATAATGTTTCTACCTGGGCTATTGTTTCAGTGGCAGTGATGTGGTGTGTCTGTGTGGTTGCGGGGGCGGGCTGGGGGATGCCGGCCTCGAGTGCTTGCCGCTGGCCGGAGACCTCTTGCCAGGTGAGTTTGTCCCGTCTTGGTGTGGGGTCGGGGCTACGTTGTGAGCTCGGTGCTCGACGGTGTCTGCCCTGTTGCGCCTGTGGGCGGGGGCTGGGACAGCATTGTGTGGGGCCCTTGCCTTGCTGTCGCGGCACGCTGTGTGGTGGGGCTGGGACGCGGCAGGGGTGCTTGGAGCGGGGCTGTGTGTGGAGCTTGAGCTGTGTGGGTGTTGCTTTGCCGGCCTTTCGGGGATAAAGCTCTCCTGTGGGAGTGTGCCCATGTGCTGTAGGGGGATGATTCATGGCGTTTGGGTTCGGGGGCATGTGTTCGATATCTGTGTCCTGGTTGGGGGTGGCCCAGTGGGGAGATTCATGTCGGGTTCATTGGGGGTGGAGGGCTCATGGGGTTGGAATCGGAACTTGGGGGTTGGGACTATTTTATTCTGTGGCGGCTCTGGTTGGTGGGCTTGTTTGGACCATGTAGACCCCTCTCTTGTACATGACCCCCTCCCCAGATGAGGATGGGGGTGGTTGGGGACTGGGGTTGGAGCGGGGGGTTGAGGTCCGTGCCGGGGTCGCTCAGGTTCAGGTACGAGCCCGGGCTAGCTCAGACCAGGTTCAGGTGCTCGGGCGGTCTGCCTGTCTCCACCCCCGGAGGGAAGGGGACCACCTCCTGGGTCCAGGGGCTGGTTGTCCCTATGGGGTATCGGCACCTGGACCTGGGAGTATAGAGTATGTATGGGGAGTGTGAGTGTACGACATCCATTGTTGTTTGTCTTTACTTTGGGTGCATGGGTGTGAGTGTTTTTATGTGTGCGCATGAATGCGGGGCCTATTCCCTCCCCGCCAAACTACCTGCCGGTGGTTGGTATCTCTGCCCGTCTGTGTACTTGTGGTTCTCAGTATCCGGGGCTGGGTGCTTTGGTGTGTGCTGGCTCGCTCCTGGTGGCTGCTTGCTGGGGCCTGGATCCCTGGGCTTGGTCGGGCCTCTGCTTGGGGAGTGATATGTCCTGGGGTCTCGGGTCTCTAGGTCCATGGCTGGATCTGCTCGGGCGTAGACGCCTGGCACTTCTGCACTGTGGCTGCTGGGTGGTTCCCCTGGGATTCTCCCCTGCTCCTCTCTGGGGGGGTTACGGTAGTCCTGGCGGTGGTTCTCCTGGGGTTCCTGTGCTCTGGGGGGCCTTTGTATGTCTGTGGCTTGGATCTCCTCCGTATCTGTCCCGGGTTCAGGGGGGTGGGTCTATGGCTCCTCACTCTCACTATTGCATATTTCTATGGAGAAACCTTGTCTGCACATGCGCGCTCACACTCACACCCACAGGTGTTTAGATCCAGGTGTTAACAGATACACAAATGTTCTATATTGAGCCGCATTTACCACTAAATACATCTTGCATTCATAAGTACCATGCACCTTTCGGTAAAAAGGCTGGTAATGCAAGCATTTCTTCAGGTGTAGAAGCAAGCAGGGTGTTATCCTGTATTCTCTTCATCCTTCTTTCTTTCCTCCATTCTATTCTCCTTCTCTCCCCTTTTCCTTCTTGCCCCCCTTTCTCTCTTTCGTGCTTCTTTTTTTTCCTTTCCATTTCTGTCTCCCTGTCCGTAACAATTGAAATAATCCCAAAGCAGTTTCTAATAAAGTTTCTTTTTATGAATATCAAGCAGAGCTTTAAAGCGTTTGCTATAATGCTCCACTTGTGAAAGTAAATCTGTTGGGCTTTTTCCTGGCACTCAGACAACAATTCTGAGTGCTACTCTGCCGGACAGGACACGGTAACAAAAATAAATAAATAAATAAAATCCCAACAAAACATGTAGATGTTTGTGGTTGTAATTTCACAAAATGTGAAAATAGTTATTCCAAGGACTATAAATCCCAGAGGAAAAAGTTCTAAGGGTCTAAATTTTGTATCCCTTTTGAATTGTGACTCCTGTTTCTGCTCAGGGGTGGAGTCCTTTGCCGGTTCTGGCGAGCCATTCAGCGGTATCGAGAGCGAGAAAGGCTGACCGGTGACAAACACTCCAAAGCAGACGTATAACTACATCTTTTTCTCTAATTTCTGGGGAAATATACGCACATCGACACATTACCAGCCCTGCATGACCATCTCATTTTTTCTTTCCTACCATTTTCCTCTGTGCCTTTCCACGATGTCACCTCTGACAGACTGAATCCATGCAGAGTCCTTATTGATCAGACCAAAGCACTTTAGTGCGGGCACTACTGTATGTATTTTTATCTGTATTTTATTGTTTGTGTGTGCCACAATGTTTTTGTGCTCGAGAACTTTGAAAGGTTAGGAATTTTTACAATTATGGAAAGCCTAAGTCTTTGTTTTTTAGTGTTCTTATCACCTCTGCAAGGCTACTGTTTGCTGAAACTGTGAACTTTAAAGGGTCTGTGGTTTGCCCCTTTCAGAGAGTTCTGGTACTTTAAATTGCTTTTGCGGGTTAAGGAGATTAATTTCACAATGATCAATGACAACCTGCCATTTTCAAGCTGAAATTTCATCTGGCTCAGGTTATTTGCAGCAAGTCTATGCAGTTGTAACCAGGGCCATCGACAGACTTTAAAAAATACTGAGGTCCACCACTCATTATCCTCCTGCACATCAGTTACAATGAATCCATAAACTTAATTAAAATGGAAGCATTTATTTAAAACATAAGTGACTTGAATAGACTAAAGCTCCTGCCTTAGTTTGTCTTTTTGTCTGAATTCCTTTTAGATTTGACTCACTGAAATATTTTTCTAAAAGAACACAAATATAATTAAAGCGTGCTTTATTAAGTAATATGCATATTTTTTCAATGAACTAATTTGTACTGTATTCTTGTAAACTGTAAATTTAGCCTGGATATCACTGAAATAACACATCTATCCGTGGTCAGTAGTAGTCGAGGGTGAATGTACCAAAGGCCAGTCAGTTTTTGGTTGTTTTGAACAACACAGGAACATGGGTCTCAGCAATGTATCATGCTGGAGTGGATGGACAGCAGCCATCTATTTAATCTCTCTTACCTTCATCACTTCTTTGTCTTTTCATCTGACTCTTCCCCTCAAAGCTGAGCGTTGAAAAAAACTTTCTCTCTTATTTTAATGGACGGAAACATTAGCTCTTGCAATAGAAACATCATTAGTCTGTCACAGCTGCCCACAAACAATGCGCCAACATGAATCAGACAACGTCGTCGATGGGCGCTAACTATTCTAACTAACTAAACTGTTATGATGCTTGAAGACTAATAAACTGTTATTTGGAGAAGAATGAAATTGAAGTGTTAATTTTTTTTACAAGTCACCGCTCTTACATCTCACCGTCAGCTGCACTCTTCTTCTTCTGGTCTTTATTTTAGCGGTAGGGTATGCAAAGCTGCACTCTTCTTCGTAGACATTGAGTTTGGCTGCCTTATACTGTTGTAGCATCTCCTACACTAACCTGGTGGAGCTACTCAGAGAACCATGCCATTCGAAAGCATTGTTCTGATTAATTTTTTATTTTATACCCAGCAGAAAAATACTGAGGTCCGGACCTCGGTGTCCTCAATGGCAGCTAAGGCCCTGGTTGTAACTGAGCTGAATGTTGGATCTCCTTAATTTGAGCATCCATAGTTTTTTAAAAATCCGAAAAAACTTTTTGGACTGCCCCAAACGATGTCATACAGTTATTATGTCTTCACAGACATCCCGTCCAATCATCTGGCTCAGTGCAGGTAACTTTTTGGGGGGTGTACTGCGTCAGTTTTTTGTCCTAATCCCCTTAGGATCTTTTGATAAGTTTTACAGCGACCAACCTCTGCAGTGTTGCAGGAGGCCTTACTTATGCACCTCAATAGTCGTGCCATATACAAAGACAGAAAACCTTTTTGGCTTTGCCTTTAAAGGGTAATAAGAGTGAACGACTGACATAAAATGATATGAAAGCAAGATTTATGCACAGATTTGAAGGATCAGTTGATGAACAGCAGGTTTTAATTCAAATGCAGTTTTTAGTCATTTACCTGCCCTATTCATTTTATTCCTTGATTCTATTTGTTCTTATTGAATTTTACCTTCTATTCAAACTGGATCCACCACCATAAAATACTTGTCATATCACTCCCGGTCTTATGATTTTGGTCAAAGGTGTATACGCTGCTTCCTTCTATAATGTTATGGAAAACTCAGGCAAGATATCTTGAAGAGAATTGTGAATCTCCACAAGTCGGGTTCATCCTTGGATACAATTTCCAAAAGCCTGGAGGTGCCACATTCATCTGTTCAGTTACACATAAGCATAAAGACCATAGAAATGTCCAGACACACCGTTCAAAAAGGAAACGGGTGTTTTGATGCAAAATGTATGCATTAACCCAAGAACAAAACTAAAAACATTTTGAAGATGCTGGTTGAAGCTGGTAAGAAAGACTTTTCATCAAGTGATACAAGTCCTACACCAACATGGGCTGAAAGGCCGCTCAGCGAGGAAGAAGCCATTACTCTAGCAGCAAAATAAAATGCCAGATTACAGTTTGAAAATGTACTCGGCGACAAAAGCTTGTCCTGTGGTCTAATGAGGTTAAAATTGAAGTGTTTGGCCGTAATAAACATTAGCATATGTCAAACAAAAAGGGGGAAGTTTGAAAGCTTGAGAACATTGTCTCAACTGTGACGTAGGGGGGTGGCAACATCATGTTATGTGGCTGTCCACCTGTGAAGAACACCAGTCCCTTCTATGGCTGTTGCTGCAGGAGGGTCTGGTGCACTTACAGAATAGATGACATCGTGGAAAGGAGAGAACAATATGCGAAAACATTAAAGAAACATTTCAAGACATTTGATATGCAGTAAAAGCTTTGTCAAAAATAGACAAGCATTCCGGCAGTTTGGTTACAAAGTGGCTTAAGGACAACAATGTTTTAGAGGCAACCACAAAGCGCTGATATTAGTTCATAGAACATTTTGAGAGTGGAGCTGAAAATACGCAACAGGACCTACAAATGAGGAAATTTCCTATTTAACAATATACAGCAAGTCTAGAAAGTATGTCCAAGAGGGTAAAAACTGTGGGTGGAACAAAACACCTGCAAATGATGCAGGTTTTGTGCTTTTTTGGTTTGGAAATAGTAGCTGTATTACCTTTACACTGAGTCTAGACTGATACGTGTTAGCCCACATCAATATCTTCTGCTGTTCTATTGATCCGATTAAAGTTTCTCACATTGTGCATTGAGGCTGTATGTAACACCAACTAATGTGTCAATGCACATTTTCAAACTGAACCATTTCCTAAGTACCTAATGAACTTTCTGGTCAGAGTTCACAGATTTCTACATAATTACACCTTCACTACTTCCACATTCCCCTTACCGGGAAGCTGCAATTTATTTTTGTTTCCTACTACGGGGAATAAATAGAAATACCCATGCAGACATGTTCCAACTGAGGACTGCTCAGGGACTGCTGTGATCATGTTGCTGCAGGTCATGCATCGGAAAAACGAAAAAAATCCAGCAAACAGCCAGCTCTACAATCAGCTGTTACCCCTCAGTGTGCTGCCAAGTGAAGAAGTATCTGCAGGTATTTCGTGACTTGATCCTTGAGTAAAACCACAGCCCTAAACTCTCAACTACCATAGTCTGGATGCATTGAATCACTGAAGCCTTAAAGTCATATTTAATTTAACATGTTGACAGATTATAACTGCTAATCTCCATCTTTATGTTTGTATGCATGTCATTTATTTGCTAAGTCTTTTCTTGTGTTTTTGTTTTTATTTTTGCTGTTATATATTGTTATTTATCTGCTTTGCAGCTGCAATAAACCTGTGAAAGTTGTGAAAATGTTGGCTCTCTTGGCTGATTTCTCGTCACTTTCTGGTGCAGGACTAATTTAAATATTTAACACCAGTCTAATGAATTGGTCTCATAATGCCTTCTATCATTTTGAGCATTTAAAAATCTTTTTCTGTGAACCGAGATGAAAGGTGTCATTGAGTCGTCTGCTCACAGGAACAAACTGTTATTCCCCTGCAGCAGAGTTATACATGACTGCCTACGTGTTTGAACATAGACTGCATTCCTTCCACGACTGTCTGACATGCTGACTGCATTAGGAAAATTAGACAGTTGTAAGGATTTCATTATGCTTCTAGTTTTTATCTTGTCTGCAAGTGATCCCAGCATTAACTGATCTGTTTAGACATGCTTCTTAATAATTATTTTCCATGTTTTCCTTATGGACAACAACACATTTAGGTTACGCCAAATAGACTGTGGGATTGCAAGGGTCTTTTTATGGATTGGTGCTGCTCATAAATAGCTAAAACCTCCCAGAGGGCTTATAGAAAATGTCTCTGAGGGATAAATGGTTTTGTACTTCTAATTGGGGTTTGTAGAGTTGTTAGTGATCAGTATCTCAGCTCCAACAGGGAGCTGTTATTTATTAAAACAACTCCAAACTAACGCTCTTTTATTAACCATTAAAGCAGTTACAAATGCCTTAGATGAGAAGTCTTAGTTATTTACATCGAAGGCCATGTGATTGCACTGTTTCTTAGCAATGGTGTCCAAAGCATGGCAATTTTGTTTAGATTGCACCATCTACTCACAAGGTAACTTGAAATGCTGCACAGGTAGAAACCAAGAAAAACAAGAAAAACCTTGAGCCAGTGCAGTGGTTTAAAGATAGCTATGATATGCTCTATTTTCCTGATGTTAGTCAGGACTCTGGCAGCAGCATTTTGAATTAGCTGCACCTGGCTGCCTGCACATGAAAACTTGAGCTTACTTTTGAATGGAAAAATTATGTTTACTTTGATCAAACACACGATGTAAGGCCTAGCATCACGTTCACACCAACCAAACTGACAGGTTCTTCTACCAAAGCAACAACAGGGAGCTGGAAGCCTTACCCGGTTGCTTGGAAGCCATCTGCAGCTTGATGGCTTCTCAGGAACTTTTTTCAAGGAAATAAACTGAAAGGGTTAGTCTACAATAGCTCACAGTGTTGTTTTCTTTTTGTCACCTGATTGGCTGAGAATCTAAACACTGGCATGTCAGAGAGGACCTGCATTTTCATTCAGCACTCTTGCAACTGTCTTCTTATTGTTGATTCAGCATGGGGGTTTCATTTCTTCTTTCATCTCTTTTTAGTGGGAATAGGGAGATTGTTTTTCTACATAATAATATTCTGCTGGGGTGTGGAGTGCTTTAGATCATATCTTTATCTGATCAGTTTCTGTTGTAGCACTTAGAATATGCCAAAAGCTTTATCTGATTGCATTCACTGGCTGTGACATTTATGCTGCGATGCTTCCGAGAGGGCATAGCCAAAGGCACAGCCATACCACCTGACATTCAGTTTTTCTGATTTGCAATGCAGAACAGGTCTTGTAATGTTTGTTGTGCAAAAATCCCTTACTGTGGAGAGAGAATAAATGTTGCTCATTTGTAGACTCCAGTAGCGAGTATGAACATCACACATGGGGTTCAGGAGCTCTCAGCGCTTACTTGGTTTTAAAAGAAATATAATGTTCAACATTTTGATGATAAACCAGGAAAATGTCTTGTTTGCTAAAATGCTCTTGAGTTTTCAATGATCCGAATACCAGCAGGTCCTGATCTTGGCCTGATAAACCTGTGAAGACATGCAGGAGCAGTGATGTATGACGTGATGTATGACGTAGAGGTATGGTATTTAGAGGTAATCACACCACATACATCTATATAGAACTTCTGGAAAATTCTTGTTTCTGCAAAATATATATTGTAAACAGATTTTTAAAGAAATTATATTCATAGTTTTACTAACAATTTGCTGCTCTTATTTGTCGCTATTTTGTTCTGGCATGTTAAAAGTGGCATTTGGTAGAAATATCTGTCATACTATTTTCATTTTTGACTGACTGCTAGTATCTTTTCCCAAGATCACCTAGAAATGAATTTTTTGGGCAGATGATTCACCCTTCAGTGTCCCAGTGAAACTCTTCTCACAACTACAGCCTGAAGGCATGTGCTTTGTGTCTTCATGCATGTCTCTATTACAAATGACGTTTTTCCTAATTCACGTTAGAAACATATAGGTCAAAGTAATTAGCAGTGGTGACTAAAAGATCTAATGATACCTTTCGCTTCCACAACTGAAATAAATAGTGAGGATTGGATCAGAACATTCTGATAGTTTGGTTGAAGCTAAGAAGGTAAATCCAACTCAGACTGAAGTAGCTCATCAGTTTCAATAGCTTCACGGTAAACGTCTGGGGACATTTCCGTTAATGTGGCAGAAAGAAAAATAATTTGCTTATTTCCTTATATCTGCACACAATTTACCTTGAAACCAACCAAAAGAAACTACTACTGTTTTGTTTTTTTGAAAATGACATTATAAATATCTTAAGCTTAACTTGCAGTACTGTATTGCGTTGATTTAAAGAAGTATTGGGTATTTTGTTTGTGGATATGTTTATTTTGCATAAATTTAAGACATGTGAATCGAAATTATGTAAAATGATTAGTGTAGCATCTTATATGTGTCGCAGGTCTTATGGTGGTGATTTGTGAATTTAACTACTACAGTGAATGGAATATGGTTCTAAAGAAGGGAATTAAATCTCATAAAACTATCAGTAAGTTCATCCTTACCTATACAATAAGAGCTTCCCCTCAGAGTGCTACATCAAGCTACCTGTGAAAGCAAAAATTCAGTCCCTACTGTTCTTTGCAAATCTGCAGATGACAGAAATGTAAGTACTTAATGTTAGCTGTGTCTTATAAGTTTTGGGGGTGTGGCAAGATACAGCTAATTTGCATAAATGTGACAGAAATGTTAAAAAAGAATTATGATAGGTCATTTTCAGATTCCCTAAATGCAAGTCTTCAAGCCATGCCACATGTAAAAGGCCTAGAGATACTAAGTGACTGTGAAGAGAATCAAAAGTTGTTACAAAGATTTTCAGATTGACTGGCATCCCGCTGCAATCCCCAGGTCACAGTCACACTTATGGATGGCAAGGATTTCCCCTCTTTCAAAGACTTTGCTCAATTTGTGGCAATTGAGGCAGAGATTGCATGCAATCCGGCACTTCATCATATGCTGTTGGAGCTATTTATTCTTTATTTCTTTATCCATTTGAGTCCTGTTAGTTTATTCTTGTATTTCTATTTTTTGTATTAGTTTATTTGTAGGTTAATAATTGTTGATTTTATTTATGTTTTGTTTTATTATTTTTCTTAATTATTCCTTTTGAGTCAGACAGGAAGTAATGTGGGTCAGTCCACTTTCTATAAATGTAGGGGCCTGGTGAAGGACCGGCAGGCATTTGGGTTTGGGGCCTGTGGTTTTTACCAGTGCAGGAGAGGTCAGAAGAACAAAGAAAAGTTTGATAAATGTAATTGCTTGCATTAAAAAAAAAAAAAAAAAGCAACCACGACATTCAACAAGTTTGGACCTTGAACTTCTTTTGCCTTCGTCAAGAATTTTGACCCCAGTGCCTCATAGTGGCTGAAGGAACCTTTTATTAGATGTTTGGTTTGACAAACAATCGCCACTACATAAAGTAAAAACCCGGCTCGTGGAACAAGTGAAGACCTTCTCATGGATCAAGTAAGGAACCAGCCTGTGGACTAAAAGGAATAATTCATCATCAATGGACATGTTGGATTTATGGACTTGAAATCAAGCGATTTGCTGTGTGAGGCCTGAATTGACACGTCACTCATTCATCAAACTGGTACGTGGCAATATTGTTCAAGCCGTAAAGGAAAATGGTGAAACTACTGGAGTTTAAAGACATTATTTCACTGCAAAGACTGATGAGATGAGTTTGATGTGACAAGTTAACGTAATTGGATTCAGATGTGCTCCGACGCCCATCATGGAAATGTTTGTTCGCATGAATCAACCTCTTTAAGCAAAGAGACACGTTTTGTGCTTCATCCTGTGGATTCCTTGTGGATTAATGTCACTTTTTAAAGGTTTGAAATAATTCAAGGAATCGCTAAAAATGTATGATGTAAAAGGCAAAGAGGAAAACACTCAGATGTCACAAGAAAAGAAATATCAAATTTCACACAAAAGGGTTGGAGTTTTTTGTGAAAACATGTCAAAAAAACGAAGTTTAAAGTGTTAAACAAGCTTCAAACCTTGTGGAAAATCTCCGCATTAATGACGTCACAAGAAAATGTTAAAAAGTGTCTTCTGACTTTGTCAAGTTTATTAAATGCTATCAAGATGCAACTGATATACATGAATACTTTTTGAATTTGCCATTGCCAGAAGAGGAAGTGAAAAGGCAAACTGCGCATTTTCAGTCCAAGGTGACGGGTTTTTCTGATTTTATGGACAATGTAAAAGTTTGGTTGCATGAAGCAGGATATCCATATACTGAACAGAACAATAATGTTAATGATGATCCAGTTGTTGCAGATCTGGATGAAATAAATCCTGAAGACAGTGTTTCTAATATTTCAAGTGTAAAGCCATGTTCAAAAACATATTCACTTCATCCACCTCATCTGCTCGCATTAAAGCTGCAGCTGAAAAGGCGGCGCTCATGGAGAGATTCACCGCGTTGAACAAAAAACATCTGATTGAAGCGCAAGCTGAGAAAAGAAAGCGAAAAATTAGACTTGGAAACAGAGTTGGTAGCAACTAATACAAAGCTTAATGTCTTAATGAATTCAGTTGCTGGTTCTAAACGATCTGATGGAATGAACTCTTATTTTGAAAGAGCTCAAGTAAATCCTCGCCCTGATGAGATCGTTCCCAAAGAAGGAGCAAATTCTTCATCTGACTTTCCTGTTGTCAGACCTAAACAAAGCAGAAACAACTTCAAATGGATCAGAAGAGAGTAAAAGTTGATTCTTCAACTCAAGCAACACAGCAAATACAATTTCAATGTTCCTCTTTGACTGAGAACTGTCAGAATGATATTTTGAACATCATGCAAAGACAAAGTGACATCACTGCCTTACTTGTAAAACAAAATTTATCATCTGCTCTCCCATCTAGAAACATTTCTGTTTGGGGGGAACCCCATGCAGTACAGATCATTTATGAAAAACCTTTGACAACGGAGTGGAAGAAAAAAACTAACAACTGGAGCGACTGTTTGCACTTCTTAAAGCAGTTCACTGGGGGGCCCTAAAGATCTAGTGCACAGTTGTCAGCACTTACCTCCTGGGGCAGTTTTCGGGCCAAATATCTTCTTGAAGAACATTTTGGAATGAAAATAAAATAGCTTCTGCATATATGGAGGAAGATTACGAGTTGGACACCAAAAAAGGTGATGGAAAAGTCTTCAATCATTCTCTCTATTCCTCCAAGGATGTTCAAATCTAACACAACAAAATTTTTTATATGAAAGAATTGGATTTACCTTCAAATATGAGAACGATCGTCCTGAAACTTCCATATAAACTGAGGGAAAAATGGAGAGTTACTGCATATGAGCTGCAAGAGCAAAATGGTCACCGAGCATTGTTCACTGATCTGGTTCTTTTTAGTTTAAAGAGGTAAAAGTAGCATCAGATCCAGTGTTTGGTAACATTCAAGACCCACAAACTAGGATCAACTCTAAAGTCTCAAGTTCCAGTAAACAATGGAAAAAAAGGGAAGCAGTTTTTTCCACTAATGTCAACCACAATACTAAAAGCCAAAACTCAGTCAACTGAAAACAAGACCAAGTCTACTGTTCTTCACAGCTGCTTTTTTTTTTTTTTTTAAAACAAAGAAATCATTTATTATAAAACTGTATAAAGTTTTAAAGCTAAAATGCATCGAGACAAGTTGACCTTCATTAAACAAAAGGGGATTTGTTGCGGGTGTCTGAAAGTTGGTCACACAAGAAAAAACTGCAGGAGTCGTTTGGATTGCAACGTGTGTCATAAAAAGCATCCGGGGTTCTTCACATAGAGCAAAAAGGGCCAGAATCCTCTTCAGAACAAACCAACAGACAACAAGGTCTCATGTAACTTCTCAAACGCAACCACTCAGACATGTGGGCATATTGGGGCCGGTCATGATGATGATGCTGTTTTTTTCTATTTGGTACAGTTAAAATTAAAAAGTCAAAAGAGCAAAAAATTTTTGTACAAACTTATGCGTTTCTGGATCCAGGAAGTTCAGGTACATTCTGTACAAAACTCTGGCAAAAAGTCTGAACTTAAAGGGGGAAAAGGACAAAATTTTGCTGAGAACAATAGAACCAAAATAAGATTGTTAATGTACAAGTTTTGTCTGGTTGGAAATCTCTAATTTGAAAACAAATGACTTCATAGCATTGCCAGATGTTTTGACTCAAAGTATCATGCCAGTTTCTACATTGAATATTCCCCAGCAAAAAGACATTGATCAGTGGCCTCATCTTACACCTATTAAGCTTCATAACATCAATGCAGATGTGGAACTATTGATAGGAACTGATGCTTCAAATGTTTTAGAGCCCTGGAGGTCATAAACAGTGTGGATAGTGGGCCTTATGCTGTAAAAATAAGTTGGCTGGTCATAAATGGTCCCTTGCGTGCTAGAAGCAACAGCAGAAATAAAAATGTCTGCACTGCTGTAACAGCCACAGGATTTCTGTTGAGCATCTAAAGAAATGCGGTTCAAACAATACAAACACGATTTTAATGAAAGATCATCAGAGGAGAAAACTGAAATGTCCAGAGAGGATTTGGATTTCATGAACATCGTTAATAACTCAACAAACTTGTTGGAAATCATTATCATATCGACTTACCTTTCAGGAGTGAAAGTCCCAGCTTACCAAATAACATCTGTGTTGGCAGAGCAGCGCCTCCAGAGTCTCAGAAGGAGATTTGAAAAGGATGCTCAGTACAAGGAGGAATACACTGCATGTGTAAACAACATGCTGCAACAAGGACATGCTGAGGCTGTAACATCAGACGAGCTACAGAAAAGTGATGACAACTGTGGTACATTCCTCATCATGGAGTACATCATCCCACAAAAGGCAAGTTAAGAGTTTTGTATTTGATTGTGGATCAACTTACAAAGGAGCATCTCTGAACAGTCAGCTTCTACAAGGACCTGACCTCACAAACTCTCTGGTTGGAGTCCTCATCAGATTTAGAAAAGAGCCTGTTGCACTAATGGCTGACATTGATGCCATGTTTCACCAAGTGTATGTTCTCTGAAAAACATGTAAACTTTCTCCGTTTCCTGTGGTGGCATCATGGTGACACTTCAAAACCTGCACAAGAGTTCAGGATGTTGGTTCATTTATTTGGAGCAGTGTCTTCCCCCAGATGTGCAAATTATGCTCTGCAAAGAACTGCTGATGATAACACACAACACTTTTTCCAGCTGAAGTGGTTTAACACAATCAAAAAATAACTTTTAATGTGGATGACTGTTTAAAATCTGTTCCCTCAGAAGAAGATGCAGTGTACCTGGTGAAGAGGCTGACAGACCTCTGCTCAAAAGGAGGATTCTGCTTTCAAAATGGATCAGCAACAGTTGCACAGTACTCATGTCAAGCCAAAGGAAAGGAGAGCAAAAGAAATTAAGAATCTGGATTTGGACACAGATCAGCTTCCAGTTGAGAAAAGTACTGGGTTTACAGTGGAGCATGGAAACAGATGAGTTCAATTTCAGAATCTCTGTGCCAGCACCGTCCACACACCAGAAGGGGCATTTTGTCTGTGGTTAGCTCACTGTATGATCCCTTGGGAATATTGGCTCCCTTCAGTATGCCAGCTAAACTGTTGCTACAAGAACTTTGTCGATAAAATTTGAAGTGGGATGAAGTTATTCCCATTCTCTCTATAGGAAGTGGCTTGATGGCTGGAGGATCTCCAGCTGATATCCAGCTTTAAAAGTGGATCGTTGCATCAAACCAAGCTGCATCAGAAAAACCAGAAAAAAGGCACAACTTCATCATTTCTCTGACGCAAGTCAAGAGGGCTATGGAACAGTGTCATATTTAAAAACCTGGAAAAGAATAACATCTCACATGTTGCTTTCATTTTAGGAAAAGCGAGAGTTGCTCCAATGGAACAACCACAATTCCCGGTTTGGAATTGACAGCTGCTGTTCTTGCTGTCCAAGTGAATAAACTGCTGCAGAAAGAGCTGGCAATACAGTTGGAAAAACTGTTTTCGGGACTGATAGTACAACAGTACTAAAATACATTTCCAGTGAAACCAAAAGATTTCACACCTTTGTTGCAAACCGAATCTCTGTTATCCAAGAAGCAACAGATGTGAGTCAGTGGAGATATGTTTCCTCGAAGGAGAATCCTGCAGATGATGCATCTAGAGGCATGAGAGCTAAGGAGTTTCTCAAATGCAGGAGATGGATAAATGGGCCTACATTTCTCCACAGATCAGAACAGGAATGGCCTAAACTGGATGTGGATCACCATGCAATTCTGGCGGATGACCCAGAGGTCAAAACGGACCTAACAGTAAGCGTTGTTGTGAAGGAATCAGAAAACGCTACAAACTGATTCATTATTTTTCATCTTGGACAAAACTTAAAACCTCAGTTGCCTGGTTTTTAAAACTGAAAAATATCCTGATGTTGCTGCAACAGAAAAGGAAAGAATTTGCTGCTGCAGACCTAAATAAAAATGATCCAGAAAATCAAAAAAAAGACCTGAAAAGGCAGATGGAAAGATTCAAGATCACTTTAAAGAAAGAACATCTGACTCCTGAAGACTTGGCCAAGGCAGAACTATCTATCATTCAGTTTGTACAACAGAAATTTACTACTGAAATGACTTTCATTACCAATGGCCTTAAAACAGTCTCCAGGAGAAGTCCTCTATACAAACTTGACCCAGTATTGGATGCTGGAGTTTTCAGAGTAGGAGTCAGATTGGATAAAACAGTCATGCCTGTCGAAGCAAAGCATCCTGTGAACAGTTGGGACATGCAGGGAGAGCTCATATGCTGTCCAGATTAAGACAAATAAATACTGGATAATAAATGTAATTCAGCTTCCAGAAAAATCATCTCTCATTGTGTTTGTTTGCAGACGTAACAGAGGAAAATTTGTTGAACAAAAGATGGCAGATCTGCCAGAAGAAAGAGTTCTGCCAGCCCCGCTCCTTTTCACAAATGTTGGAGTGGATTACTTTGGTCCTGTAAGTGTTAAAGAGGACGAAGTCTCCTGAAAAGGTATGGAGTTCTATTCCCTTGTTTCACCAGCCGTGCAGTAACATCTGAAATTTTGAATACACTCTTGATACAGATTCCTGTATAAATGCAGTCCGCAGTTCATCTGTAGAAGAGGCCCAGTTTCCCAATTAGATCCGACAATGCCACAAATTTGTTTGGTGCAAATCGAGAGCTGAAAGAAAGTTTGGCTGATTGAATCATGCTAAAATTCAAATGCTTTTTGTGCAGGATGGAGTGAAATGGAACTTTAACATCCCTGCAGCCTCTCACCAAGGTGGAGTTTGGGTGCGTCTGATTCGTTCCATTAGAAGTATTTTTAGTCTCATTTCTCAAAGAACAAGTTTTGGATGATGAAGGACTCCAAACAATCTTTTTTGAAGTTGAAGCATATTGAATGACAGACCCATTACCAAAGTTTCAGATGACTCAAATGATCTTGAGGCCAACTCACACCCAACCATTTTTGTTGTTGAAAAACAAAACCAGTTTTACCACCAGGATTGTTCAGGTCAAAAGGATCTTTATGTTAGAAAAGGTGGAAACAAGTGCAATATATGGCAGAGTTGTTCTGAAAAGACGGCTTTCCGAATACTTACCTCTGATGCAGGAAAGACAAAAATTGGACAAACACTAAAGATGTCTCATTCCTGGAGATTTTTTATTGCAGACTCTACAGCTCAAGAGGATCATGGATGATGGCCAAAGTCTTGAGTGTCAACCAGGATGCAAAGGCTTGGTGCATCTGTTGCGATTACAAACGAAAACTAGCATTTGGGAAGACCTGTAACCAAAACTTTTGTTGCTATTGGAAGCATCACCCTGAGGAAGTAAGGACATGTTTGAAGAAATGGCTCCTTTTCCTTGTTAAAGTAATTGTGACAGTATTCACAATTAGGGGCCGGAGTGTTGGAGCTATTTATTCTTTATTTCTTTATCCATTTTTCAGATAAGCCCTTGGAAGACAAGTGCATATATGTGAAGGATAACAAACTGTGCTATGGATGCTTGAAAGTGGGACACATCGGCAAGGATTGTAGGCATTAAAATATGTAAGCGAAGGCAACCCACTTGTCTGCATGATTACAATTACAAAATCAACGAAAGGTTCCCAAGCCCCATCAACACAGCTTCAAACATTCCAGTTGAAACCACAACAGCTACAGCTCTCAATGTTACCAAGGCAGGTCAGTCAAGTAGCACATCAGTGAGTGTTCCGGTGCAGAACCCAGCTAAAGAGCAACTAGTGTATGCAACTAGTGGGACAAACAAAGCAACAGCACATTTGTCAGTGAGGAAATAAGCAAACAACTACAAGCAGACACCCAACCTGTAAAACTAAAACTGACTACCATGCTTGTTGTCCACTCTACTGTTAAAAGACACAGAGAATCAGGATTGTGTGTAAGAGGTTATGACTCAGATATTTGAATTAACCTCCCGCCTCATACACTAACGACTTCATACCAGTTAATTGTGACAACATACCCACCAGTGACACAGCAAAACAATGGCCCCAATTGACGTAAATTGCTGTTAAGATACCACCTCTCCTGAGCTGTGATGTGGGACTACTTATCAGATTTAACTGTCCCAGAACTTTAGCGCCGAGACAAGTTGTACTAGGAGAAGACCATGAGCCATATGCAATTCGCACAGACCTAGGGTAGAGTACTGTTGGAGGCTCCGCATCATCAGTCAAAGTAGCTGAGTCAAGTTTGTGTCATAGAGTCACAGTAAAGGAATTGCCCCCTGTGACTCCCTCGGACGTGATTAATGTGCTAGAGTCCGATTTTAAAGACACCGAGGGAAGTGACAAAATGTTCTCACAAGACGATCTCATCTTTTTGGACGTTCTTAAGCAAGGAATAAGAAAAAATCAACAAGGGCACTTGGAGATGCCTCTACCATTCAAACAAGGCCACAGCTACCAGACAACAGAAAGCTTGCTGAAATCAGACTCAAACACCTTAAAAGGAAGTTAAACAAAGATCAGAAGGGACTATTTAATTTACACAAAGGACATTATTGAAAGGGGTGATGTTGAAGAGTTTGACAATGAAGGGAAGCAAGGAGAACAGTGGAACCACCCTCACCATGCAATTTATCATCCAAAAAACCCCACTAAACTACGTGTTGTGTTTGATTGCTCTGCAAAACACAATGGCACAAGTTTAAATGATCATCTTCTCCAAGGACCAGACCTGATCAACAAACTTACAGGCATCCTCCTGCGCTTCAGGCAGCACCCGATCGCTCTAATGTGAGATTTAGAGAAGATGTTTCACCAATTCGTTGTCCAGCTGTGCAACCAAGATTACCTGCGTTTTCGGTGGTGGAAAAACAGCAACTCAGAGACACAGCCACAGACATACCGAATAAAAGTACATCTTTTTGGTGCAAAATCATCCCCAGGTTGTACAAATTATGGACTAAATTATTTAGCAAAGGAACATTGTCACTCACACCCTGTAGGATGTGAGTTCATGGAAAAGGACTTTTATGTGGATGATGGAGTCATTTATAATTTAATGCATGTACAATGTGCTTCTCGCTGCTGTTGTTTGGTAGCTGGAGCAACAAACTTGGTAGTTGAAGCCTTTTGTTGCAACTTTTTGTTCTAACAAAAAGTAACTGGTAACTAGAACTAAATAATAATACCTACAGCTAGGAACATGAGCCTATAGACATGAGCCTATAGATGTGGCCAGGAGAACCAGTCTGCATCAGTATAAATGAAGACGCCACAAAGTAAACATCCCAGATTTTTCTGCTGCCTCCAGGAGTTATAATTAAACGAAATAAAAGGCAAATAAATCCACAGGTGAAAATGTTCTTTATTCAATTTTAATTGTCTTCTGGTTGGTGATTCGTTACAGGCAATGAATGCAATAATGCTAAAGGATTAAACTAACTTGGCAGGTAAAAAATATTTTTTGCATGTTTATGACTGTAAAGCACAGCTTGTCTCCCTCAAAAAACACTATTAGAGCAGAAATATTACATACAAATAAAAAGTTTCCTTCTTAATAATGGCATTAGTTTTTACTTTCTGATTAAAACGCTTGGTTATGTTCACTCTTTGTCCAGCCAGCTTCTTCTGAAATAATCTTGTTGAGGCCTTTTTTAGGATGTCCTGCCAGTTGCATCAAGTCATTGTCGTTTGACGATCCCTCATCCTGACCAAGCACGTGGTGACAAATGAGAGGAACCACTCCCTTTTAGTAGGAAAGAAACCCCAGAAGAATCAGGCTCCATGCGAGCGGCAAATTGCTGCAACTGGTTGGGGATTGAGAAGATCCGGAAGGAGACCAACACTGAGGCAATTAGTGAGGAGCACTTTCTATCAAAACGAAAAACAAGGAGAATTCACAAGGTAATAACAGTACTGGCTCCATTAATGGCTCTATCAAGAACCAGATGTACCTTCTACAAAAAGAGCAAGAACTATAGTAAAATAAGATTGCACCCTAAGTTTGTTGTAGTATTAATTGAAGAGAAGTCCTACTTGTTTGAAGGAGTACCTGAATCCATGACAAGGTAAAGGAACAGGTATTTAATGGGGCACCCGTGAGAATCAGGAGTCCATTTCTACCCTTCTGTTACCTTGATACATAAATCCACAGAGGTATAGGCCAAAGAGATTGTGTTATCTCAGCACATAAAATACTGCTGACCAAAATCACAATGGTTCTTTAAACTAAAACCAGGACCCAAATATTCCTCTTTGTTCCCCTTAACAATAGCAAACATAATTCTTTGTTAATAAGGCATCTGATTAGAATCAAGGTTCATTTTTTTCCAGTCTTGGCACCTGGTGTTTTTTATACCTGAGTAACCTTAGAACTCTGTACTCCAGGTCTTGCGTCAGAGCCTGTTTTTATCAGCCAGAAACTGAACTAGATATTGCTGCTTCCTGCTCTTTCTAAGCTTTGTTTCATAGTTGTCTTGAAGTAGTTTATGGAACCAGTTTCTAAGCATTTTGAATCTCAGCATGAAACAAACATTTAACTTCAGACAAATATCTCAATAAATCTCCTAAATTTAAATAATAAATCTTTACCAGTTTGTGAAATACAATCAATCACATAAGGCTGATCAGATTTTTTTTTTCATGACAGTTGCATCATCAATAAGGAAACAACCTCACCAATGTTTTACACAAATTCCCAACCTTGACCATCAACCTGTTTGTTAATGAGTGACTACTTGGAACACCAGTACTATTTTTAGCTGCTCCATCATCTAAAAGCAGATTTCAAACTGTGAAAAATCTTTCGTAAGTATCTTTGTGATGAGGGCTTCAGGGCACATTTTCTCACAGGACTGTAAATACCTCATGACAAACAGCCCTAATGACCCACTGTTATCAGCTTCAGTCAGTTAAATGCTTCAAGTTTCAGTCACAAGGTGTGAATGAAAGGTTATTGGTCATGCACTCCCCAAAACCAGCATTTATTGAAGGGTGGCAAGAATAAAGAAGTGGTGCTCTGGTCAGATGAGGCCAAATTTGAATTTTATGGTCTATATGCAGAACACTATATGTGGCAGAAAATTAACACTCCACATCACCCTGAACACACCATCCCCATAGTAAAACATGTTGACTGAAGCAACAGGGTGTGGGGATACTATGTTGGTTTTTCTTTCCACCACCAATTGTCTGATAAACACTTTTCCCGCTGAGCCACAGTCAGCCCATAAGAAGAGCTCAATGGTCAATGAGAAGGGCAACAGCACTAGAGAGAATACAGCAGGAAAAATCGGCCAACTGTTCCAATGACCATTCATCTACTTCAATATTATATCAGTAACCTATCCATACAAACGCCTGATGGTCTTGGTGTGCATTGCCTTTAAAGCTACATCCATCTATTGATCCATTCATTAATGGAGCTTGGCTTGTGAAGGTAGCAGGTCCACAGTGGAAACCCACACAGCCCTGTCCCCACAGACTGTCTCCAGCTCATTCTGGGGGATCAAAACTTGTTCTCAGGTTAGAATTGATGGTCCCTCTGGATTGTCCTAAGGTCTCCTCCCAGTGAGACGTGCCTGGAAAGACTCCAAAAGGAGAGTTCAAGGAAGTACCCTGACCAGATGCACAGAGCACCTCACCCGACACCTTTCGGTGGTCTGTTCCAAGCTCCCCATGCATGATGGACCTCCTCATCTGTATCTGTATTATTCAGTCATAATCCATATCTCATGACCACAGAAGAGCGTAGGAACATAGATGAACTGGAACACTGAGAGTTTGCTTTTTGTCTCCACCACCTTAGAATGAAGCAGTGTGTGTTTTCCCCTAGAAAGGGTCCTAATGTTACTCCTGCTCTAGTCGTAGTCAGTTAGACACCAAGATACTTGACCTCCCCCAGTTGACCTCCCCCCTGGACCTGGAGGGAGTCATCCACCTTCTTCATCAACTTGTTCGTCTGGTTTCCTTAATCTCTGTTATCAGTTTTGTATGATTGTTTGTTGTTTGTCTCATTGCACGTACGTTACAAGTTTATTGTTTTTCATTAATCTTCTGAAGGATTTAGGGTTGTTTAACTGTATTGCCGTTCAGTGTCTGCATAAAGATCTTCAGACTTGATCTTGTTTTGATTTTGCATGATCAAGCAAGTATGTAATTCATTGTTAACATAAGACGTGTCAAGGACTTTCTTTATCACATTAACTTAACAAAATATTTTTTTCATCACCTCACAAACAATAGAAACAATACCCTTCCTTGCTTTTCCTAATATTCAAATACTTCCCACTCCACAGAGATTTTTATTGAAAGACTCACCTGGTGTTTTAAATTTTGCTCAGATAATCATAAAAACACCCTCATACTTGATTAACCCGCCTACATACAGGGCCACTCTGATGTGCACATGCACCTTTGCACATGAAAAAGGAAATTCCACTCCAAGCAATACAAGGAAGAGGTTTACTGAGTGACTATTTTGTGGGAAATGTTGGGAAAAAACGAGTCTAAGATGAGTGCAGCACATATTTAAAACCTCAACCAACAGTCCAAAAGATGTGTTCTGTCTCTTACAGTTTAAATACCAACTCCTCTTGTCATCTTACCAACAAAGGAGAAACATTAGCTGTAATTCAAATCTTTGACTTCTACCTCTGTCCTAGCTCAGTTTCTAGCTAATTCAATGCTAATATTCAACCGAAAAGTGCTTCAAATACTGGTTTTAAAAGCTGTATAACTGATTTAAGATCAAAGTTGTCCTTTTTTTGGTACAGATAAGCTTGTTGCAAATGCAAGCTAAAGGTCAACCCCTTGACACAGATCCTATTTTTGGTTTTCATGAATAGAATCTCAATTGGTCATGGAGAGGAAAGTGTCTCAGGGGGCTCATCTCTGCTTTTGCAGATGTTTAGGCTTGTTGGCATCTTCATGCCCTAACAGTGGCGTGTGAACCTGCCAGAAAAAGAATCAGCTTCTCTACGTCTTAGGGTATGGCACTCAGTTGGAAAAAACCTGGACTGCGCCCTCCAGGTCGGGGTTCAGTTGCTGCCTCAGGTGGAGGAATTCAAATTTCTTGGTGTCTTGTTCAACGGACCATCTACCTTCAAACTCTACCTTATGGTTGTGAAATAGGAATCATGGCCAAAAGAACCAGATTTTGGATACAGGTGGCTGAAATTAGGTTCTTCTGCATTGGAAGGAGTCTGCTGACGTGGTGTTGTTGGTGGTGTTATTGTAGGATTGATTATGTTCATTATTTCTGGTATATGATAACAGCAGCTGCAGCAAAGTGTGCTTTACTACATAATCATACGCGACCAACTGTATATTTGAAGTAACTGGTCAGCAGTTTGGCTATTTGTGTTCCTTTTCTGGTCTGTTATGATAACCACATACCTATGCACATTTTATTGTAAACAGATGGACATGCATACTTTTTGAGCAGTTGCAGGTGCATTTTTAATCAGACGAAGCTTAACCTGTGGATTCAGTTGGTGTGTGTAAAAAGCACACAAAGAGGAACAATATTATTCACGTAATCAATGGTTTATTTTCCATTGGTTACCAACAAACAAAGAATCAAGATTAATGTTGCTGAAAAATCTAATTTTAGTGAGGACCAAAGGTCCTGCAGTATTGCTCTTTTTGCTTGTGAGCTAAGGGCAAAAATTTAAATCCTGACAACTGTAGTAGAGTTAAAAGACTGAATATTCAGGAAATGTAAGTTTATAAAAACATGGTATGAATATTGCTGCTGTATATCAAAGGAATTGATTGACATTCACGGAAATTGAATGGAAACATTTGCATTTTTAACTATAAAAATAAAGGTTTTTATCTACTGTTGTTCCTATTTCACTTTAGATTTAAACTTTAAATGGACCAGTCCCCGTCCAAGCAGAATTAAAAGTAGTGCTATGTTGTTTTTCAGTTTACAGGTGAGTAACTGAGATCCAATAGGGCCTTCTGGGTTACAATGTTTAACAGGGAGCGTCTTCTGAATTTGGTGACAGTAAATCTTATCTGCCCACTGTCAGATTTGGCTGCACGAATGGTGGGCAGAGAAGAAGAAGAAGAAGAACAATTAAAAGAAAGGTAGGATTGCTGTAATGAGTGAAGATTGTTCCACAGATTACTTAGAAGCCATTTATTAAATGCTAATTTTTAATTAAATTTAAATAAAAAAACTGATAACCAGTGGGTGTGAATACTTTTGCACTTACCTGTAAAGCCAATAAATCTCCTTGAAACGTGGTTAATGTAAATCCTGGTTCTTTCCTCTTACTCTTGCCATCTAATATTTCCCTTTACGTCCCTTTGGGACATCAGGTGACCTGGAGGTCCACGCTGTGGACATTTTTAAAGACGCCTTTTTTGTGAAATAATAATGACAGCTCTATGATGAAAGGTCAGCTTTAAATGGGCCAGAGTTTGTTTCTCCCCTTGGTCCGGACCTTTTGTGGAGAGTGGAGTGTGAGTACACTCAAAGCGAACCCCGGTCGGGACCAAGACCGGACCAAGACCCATCTTTTGAGGAAGTCTCAGTCCGCTTCCAAACTGAGTTTTCAAAATAAATTGCGTTTAACAGACTTTCAGCACAACTTCAGAAGGGGGAAAGGGGGGGTAGCAGCAGACTTCCCATGATGCCACTGGCTGTATAAAAGCACCCCCACTCCCACAAGCCGACCTCTCCAAGCCGGTTGACCATCGGACCAGGAGCAGACAGCGCGCTGAAGTCTTTTTGCTGGCAAAAAGACTTAACTCATCAAACTGGATCCAAGAGTCTCATATGATCACCGATCATATGCAAAAGTTGAGTATTGAATGAATTGCTGTTTGTGTATCCGGTATTCATTCACGAACGGGGAATTAAGGCACCGGCATTGTTGACTTTCTCTGTTGACTTGCCCCCACCCACAGCTTCGTTAGGTTAGCCGCTAGTTGACTGTGGACGTTTCTTCAAACCTCGCTGCCCCGGACATCTTTTCCTCAACATGGTCAGAGGTTAGGTTTGGGCAGAATAACGGTTAGGATGAAATGATCTAAACGTTTTTCATTTTATGAAGTTTGGTTTTGTTTGTGTGAAACTGCTATCTTAGTGCTACCAGGCTATCTGCACACGTGATCAGTTTTGTGTTCTGTGTTTATGTGTTTTTAAAGTTAAGACAAACTTTATTTAAAGGGTGATTTTAAACACAGAAGGTTGCTCATAACACGCCGTCCGCGCTTATGCATTTTAACCCTTTTATTGACGGTATTTTACGTGTATGTGTTTTGATTCTGGATGCTAAGCTATCAGCCTCCTTTGTTAGCTTAACTGCTAACAGCCTAGGCCACGTGCTTGCTGCTAAAGAGTATTTACCCAGAACGGTTTAGTTTTCAATCCAGTAAATGTCCCTAACATCATTTTACTACATTTGATAACTAAGTAAACACCATTAAGCCCCATTTCTCCAGAAAGATTTGGCTCTTTTCAAAGATATTTCCTTAAATAATTTACCATTACCTTTAATAATATTTCTTTAAATATTATTTCAATAAATAAAGGCAGCTAATGAGACACCATTGAGAATTAGTCATCCAGAAGGTTGGTTTTATTCAGCAGATCATTCTTTAAAACATTTCATTAAAATAATGTTTTATCTGATCTTGCATTGTGAATGGTTGTCTAAAGGTATACTGATTACTGCCTAAGTTGGTTCCAAGACTAACTTAACTTCATTTCCAGATTCTTCAAGATAATCCTTGGTTCACAAACATAAATAACATTGCATGGTAATGTTGCATCACTCTTTTGGTCATGATTTTCAATCATCTTTAATCAACTTGTTTATATTATACATAGCCCATTAGTCTTTGTCATTATTTAATTCTGCTTGGTAGTTTAGTTGGATTGTTTTAGCATAGTAAAGAGTTTGTTGATTGAAATATGTTTGACTTTGAGTTGACTTATTTTTGTTAATAAATTCTTGTATTTTAAGAAATTGTGTGAATTCATTCCATGTGTGTGCAGAGTTTTGCTGTTCAATAATGTCAGAGCTTGGCTCACACCTTTCAACTTTGTCCTAATACCATCACCTTACTGGGCTGGTATTCACAGGACAACCCTTAACAGACCGAAATATTATTTGATAAAATATTAATATTAAATGTCAGATTAATAATCACAACAGGAATGCAGACGCCTTTTTGGACTTAACGAGCCACCGTAGCAGGGAATCATGGAAAAAATGTGCTCTTCAGTGTTGCTAACGCTACCACTGTATGGATGCAGCAAACAATGAGCTGTGGACGGACCAAGGAGACGCTGTGCCTCATTATTGGGCTGATGCACATATGACCAAAGAACACGTTGAACCCCGTAGTGTTCAGCAAGTTTAGGGAGAAAATGAGAGAGAGAGGGTTCGAGTGGTCTCCTGAACAATCGCACGTTAAAGTAAAAAAAACGGTACGGGGTGCATTAAACAAGTTTTCCTTCCTTTCTGCGTCTGTGCTCTGTCCCACCCTAGTCATTTCTGTCCAATGGGAGCAACAATCCTCACACACATAGCTTTGTTTACAAGTTATAATTCACTTGCAAAAGTGAACTGCAACAAATAAAAGTCGCCTTTTAGTCTGGACCAAACAAGTGGACCAAACGATTTTGCTGGTGGAAATGCACACTAAATGAGTCTAAGATGGACACGGACAACACGTTCATCTACTGAATCACTAGTTTTACACATTCATTTAGTTGATTGTTTCCCTCCACTTGACATTTCAAGGCTGTCATCAATCATTACCTGGTTTTCAGTAATGTTATTTGACATTTTTACATTTTATCCAGCCCACCTGGGAAGTCCCCTTTGGGTTTCATGGCCTATTTAAGGAGGGAGCTCAGCACATGGTGTGTGTAGCAATCACTGGATTCCTTCAGACCTGTTCCACCTCTTTAGCTTCAAACTTGGCAGAGGAAGAACACCGGCTGAGTACAAATGGCAAACAGAAACGCTTGTCTCTTTGCAGCTCTGTACTCCCTCCTCATTGTTGCCAGCTTCATCAGCAGCTCAGAGTCAGGTAGAGTGAGACAAATCTGTAAAAGGTCAGATGTGTTTGAGTTGAATATCTGCAAAGGGGCTTTCCGTTTAAAAACAAAAAGGCTCCATGCAAAGATGTGGATTATTAACAGTTGCCTCATCTGTGTTCACAGCGAGCTGCTGCATGAATTACACCAAGAAAAAGCTCCCCTGCAGGGTCGTGAAGGGCTACACAATTCAGCATATTAATCGCTCCTGTGACATCGATGCTATCATGTAAGTTTATTACTCAAACATTCAGATCATGCTGACTGTTAAAAACCTACGGTTATAAGGGTTTTTGCAACGTGATAACTGTTGCAAATCTGCTTAAAGAGAAAAGATAAGTCAACCACTCTGCATATTGCTTTACCTTCAGTCTCTTCTGAATTGAATGCACTGCAGCAAACAGTGCGTGTCCGGCAAGCCTAATTTAGGATTACTTAAAGGAAAAACAGCTTTTTGTGAAGTTAATGTATGACCAAAAAACAAAAAATCAGCGAGATGAACCTTGTTAAATATCTACCAGACACCCAGGGGGGTGTCCCACAGCCAGTTCTCATGATGTGGTTTTTCCGCCCTTGTCTTGCAGCTTCCACCTCCGCGGGAGGTTCGTGTGTGCTGACTCTTCCAAGCCGTGGACCATGAGGGTGGTGAATTGTGTGGAGTGAGTATATCAAACATTCCTCTTCAAATGCATTATTCTTCGGGCTCTCGCAGCCTGTTACTGATCAACTCGGTGTTGTTCTTTGCAGTGAGAGGATGAGGAAGTTCAATTGAATCCTGAGAGGAAAACCATTGGACAATGACAGCTAAACTCCTGGAGCGAAAATGGCTATAGAAAATAATAGAAATTGTATTTAAGTTTCTCCCAAAGTCTCACTGAAGGGTAACAGGGATTCTATAAGTTTATTTGTGACCTTTTTTATCTCTTCTGTTTTATAAACAGGAACGTGTAGTATTAATAATATCCCAGGTATAGCTTTGCTGAAATGCTATAAAATAATCGTGTTGTATGTTGGTATTTCTTGTATTATTTTTGCTGTGAGAAAAAATAAACCTTTGTTTTAAATAATTTTTCAATAAATGTACCTGAAAACTTTACAGTTAAGGCTGGTTTATGTGTTCATGCAATACTGAGGCATTTGTGTTAAAAACACAAAGATATTGAGATAAATGTGCTGCAAAGATGCAATTTTCTATTTGTTTTTTATTTAAAAAGCATGCAATTAGTAAGGTTTTAACAAAGAAACTGATTACATCATGTTAAAATATGGAAAAAGTTAAAAATGAACTAGCTGACAAATATTTACACATAATTTATTGATTTAAAAGATCAGGAGCTTCAAATATCTATTAATTCACATCTTTTTGGGCAACTACACTAAATATTTCCTTTTTGTTATTTAAATAACTTCGATTCACACCAAATGTCATCTCATGACAGAAGGATCCAACTCGTTTGCAAAAATATACAATATAATCAAATTTATTCAGTGCAACCCAAGCAAATAGACTCCAAGCAGATAGATTCTGTTGCACAGCTGGATTTTTAATGTATAAATCAAACCTTCAGCTATTATGAGAAATGTTTCTGGAGAATCTACCTATCTATCTATCTACACACTACCGGTCAAAAGTTTTAGCCTTTCTTATTTAATGGTTTCCTTTATGTTTATGACTATTTACATTGTACATAGATTCTCACTGAAGCCATCAAAACTGCATCTACCAGGCAGACAAAGCTGTGGCTGGTTGGGATTAGCAGAGGCATGAATGAGCAGCCAACAGCAGCGTCATTTTATACGTCATCTCAGCGTACGTAAATATTCATCCTTCTAGATCCACCAATCACAGAGAGGCACCTGCCCACTCAGATTTACATAGTTTAAAAAAACACCTTATAACTGCAGTCGTAAGAACATAAAAGAAAGACCTCTGGCCATAACAACTTTTAAAGGCTGGCAGCGGCAAATGTCCCTTTGTACCAGACCCAGTGGAACGGCCATTTCCAGGATTGGGTTTTGGCATCAGAGCAAACCGGGCTACACAGCTGACGCTATAAAGAGTTTTAAAATGCAATTTAGTACCATTATGCCAAAATATAATTTTGAAACATCAAAGCATTGGAAAGAGAAAGAGCTGCACAATGATGAGTCCAACCAGGAAGTAGGCCCTTTTATAGAGCCTAGCTATCGGCTCCAAAATCTCAAGGCCTGTAAGAGACCAAACAGGTGGACGGTATGACATGAAGATCAGTGTTTGAAACAGAAGATGTTGAGTTTGATCTAATTCTGCATGTAGCTGAGTGTTAATAGTTGTAATATTTGAGCCAGACACAAAGAGAACAGTATAATCAGCATACAGTAAAGATTATTTTTATATTATGAATAATATCTGCTTAAACATTGTTTTCAAGAGGTATTTTAATCAGACACATGAGTTTAAATCAGAACACATATTCCAATCTGTTGAATACAATACATGTTATAGTCAGCTGGATCTATTGTCAGTCCTACATACATACATAATATATAATGGCATATTACTTTCTGAAAACAGCATATTGCACCCAGGTCCCACTGTCCCCATTTATTCCTCTTCACCCTTAAATAAAATAAGATAGATTCTGACGCCTGTTCAAACCAAAATAAGCCGCCTCCTGCTCGTCGATGGTATTGACTGGAGTCATAAGCGCATTTCCTTACAATAGTATGACAAGCCCACCACTATGGGGTCTATTTAGTTTTCTTTTCCAGACTGGAACCCGCCATTAGTGGCACGAGATGCACCTGGGTATGTTTGGGTTTTTGCAACATATAAATTTCCACACATCCGTGTATTCTAACATTACTGACAGCTGATCAAGCACATGACATTTTGGTTTAGTTAAATTAATTGCTTTTGTAAAGAGGACTCTAACTTATTAGTAGGAGGTTTAGCAATCACTTCAGGGTGTCGGGTCAGGACAGCAATTTATATGTTCAGGCGAGTTGAGATGACACAACACAATGTCCGGGTCCAATCTTCGAGTTGTCTTTAATAAGGCATCAACATTGTTCCATACAGGTATCAGCAGTTTGTAAGTGTGTCTGTGTGGTTTCTACAAGGAGAAATAAACCAATAAGCAATTCTTAGTACTAGTCTATAAGTACTCCTTTAACAAAGATAACTAAAATTGTCCACACAGGGGAATAAACATGTGACTAAAGTCTACCATAAGATTAAGAGTTAACAAATAATTAGTTATGAAAATGTACAACATTAATGCACATGAATAATAACAGCAGCTGCCAATAACAGTCTAATGACAAAGACTTACAGCACAAATAAGTCATTTTAAATGTAAAATGATAGCAACAACATTAACAGGATTAAATGGAGTTAAACAGAGTTTAATTACCAATGCTAAGCGGCTAGCAGTTAGCTCCCCAAACTATACAGAAAACTATCTCAAACTATCTCAAATACAGCTTTAAGGCTTTTGAGAAACAAGGGTAGAGCACAAATAGTATTACTCACTTTTAATGGACGCACACCCTTAAGAGGCTGGATTAAACAATAGCCGTTTCATGCTGATCCCTCTCAGAACAACATAATGCTCAGAACTACAGTGCAGGCATTAATGTGGTCTGATAGCCATCTAATGGTAGATATAAGAACTATGTGGAAAGAAACAAAAGAAAACAGTTAGAGGGCTGAAAACAAGTAAATGACAGTCTTTTGTACAGCTTTTTTAAAATGCTGCTATCTCGTGTCGTCTCCCCTGTTTGTAACGATAAACTATTTGCAAATGTTAGATGTCGGATCTAAAACCGCTCGTTACATTATCTTTTCATCTGTTTGTATGTAAACGATTTAAAATAACTGTTAGCTAATCTCATAATTTACAGAAAGGAGTAGTTGATAAAAGTAAAAAATGAAAAAATAGGTATCAACAATTAAATGTTTTATTTGTTTCATTCAGATCAACTTTCTTAGTCATCCAGAATGAAGCAGTTAATCACAATGAGCGAATATTTTCTGTTTCCTCCCCATCACTGTGTCTGTGTTACATTGAGGAGTAAATTGTCCTCACAGGGATCGTTTCCAGTCTGCAAAGCCTTCCTCAGCTTCTCCCAGAACACCTCTGGCTGGTCTGCGGCTCGTGGCCAGCTCAGGTAGGTTTGCTTCTTTAGGAGCTTCCTCATGCGGTGATACGGAGACAGCAAGTAGGTGGGAATGTCCTCCAGGAAGACCAGGATCAGTACATCTTCCTGCTCGTCAAAGAGACGGAAGCTGTGGAGGCGAGAGGGAGAGAAAGCTGATACGAGACTAAACAAGAAGGACACACTGGATTATCAGTTTAAATCTGGATAAAAAGGCTAAAATCTACAGCAAAGTACTGCTAAGAAAACAACAGAGGCCAAGAATAAATAGAAAAATGGAAGTTGAAGTAAAAAGGTATCCTTGCACAGTTATAAGCAGCTGACAAAATAAAACACATGCCAACAGCGACAACAAAAAGGACCACAAAGAAGTCAAAGACTGAGGGACACATTTATTGGCACCTCTGGTGGAAAAAAAACATCTTCTGCTTAAGTCGCATAATATCACACTAAACAGTTTAGAAGAAAAAAATACTTTGTTAAGTTAGAAAATATTCCCATCTTAATTAACAATTAATGGCACAGCTGTTGAACTGTGTAGATCCTCCTTTTGACGTCAGGACAGCATCTAGTCTTCTTTTAGAACATGAAAGAGGGACTTTTGACCATTGATTTTTGCACAAACTCTCCTTTGCTCTTATCTGCTCCTTTGTTCTCTTCTGCTCAGCTCATAGGTTTTCTGTAGGATTAGGGTCTGGGCATTGAGGTGGCCATGGAACAGGGCTGACTGTGTCTGTTGACCCAATTCTGTGTTGATTTGACTACATGTTTCGGTTTATCATTCAGGCTAAAGACGCAGTTACGACCCATTCACTGCTTAGTTGGGGTATTTCACCACTTCATGGTGCCATGCACTCTAATAAGGACTGGAACACAAACTGGCCCACAGCATGACAGATCCTCCCACTTACTTAGCAGTGAATAGCATCCACACATTCTTCCTTTGTTTTATGAAAGACCCACCTGGAGTTCTTGAAGCTGATCTTATTCCAAAGCACATGATTCCAGTTGAAGTCCTTGCAGAGTTTTGCCACTTTTGGTCCGCTTTAAACGGACCAGAGTTCGTTTCCCCCCTTGGTCCGGACCTTTTGTGCAGGTGTGAATGCACTCAAGCGAACCCTGGTCCGGACCAAACAACCGGACCGAGACCCACTTTTTGAGGTGGTCTCGGTCGGCTTCCAAACGGACTCTGGTGCGGTTCGCTTATGGTCTGAATACAAACCGGCCCCGATCTGAAGCAACTAGAAAAAGCGTACGTCTCTTTGGACATAAAAAGCCACCGTAGCCGGTAGCAAAGGTGTGTGTTGTAAGGTAATCATACCTGAAAGGCTGTGTGTTGCTTAGCAACGCTACTGGCTTGTTGTGGGACAAGGCACGTAGAGAAGGTCGGCGTTCAGCACGCATTCTCCGACGGGGTTCCAAAATTATAAATAGAACGTGTCAAAGTCTGTGTTGAATGAGCTGCTCTTGACTCTCACAATAATATTATAGCTGTAATAACGGCACAAATGTGCAGAACAGAGGTGCTGCATGCAGCACGTCTACAGCTGCTCTCCTAAATTACCGGGTCTGTGCTCTGTCCCGCCCCCATCATTTCCGTCTAATGGGAACAATGATCGTCATCCGCGTGGCGTTGTTTCACTTGCAAAAAGTAAAATGTGAAAACAAACCGCACCAAATGAAAAAAATAAAGTTAGCTTTTGGTCCGGACCAAACAAGCGGAGCAAAGGACTTTCCTGGTATGAAGAGTGACCCCCAAGATGCTGCAGTTCCCTAAATGAACTTTAGAGATTATTTTAAATGTCCCTTAGGATCCTTTTCAGTGCAAGATAAACATTGTTCCTTTCCCATTTTGGCCAGTGTGCTTTTCATGTCATATTTACACCCCAGATAATTGGAAAGTCATAAATTACTAATTTAACATTCTTAAAAACTGTTATTAACTTAGAAATGTGTCACATTTATCTTAAATGGACTGTTTGATGTACTAATAATATTTTTTACGCATTTATTAGAAGTGAATTTATGCCACTGCAATAAAAGATTAATTATTTCTTTTTAACTTTATTACAGCTTTAGCAAGGGCGCTAAGACATGTGGTTGGTCACATAAACCTGCCTTGAGGCAGCAAACAGAGACATAAAAGCTTCAGTTTATTAAAAGAACACAAGCTTAAAGAAAAGAGACACATCTAAGGACAAAACAATCTACAGTAATGAAAAAAATGCCAACACAGAGTCTGTTAATTATTGCAAAGAGACATCAATAAAGACAAGAGTAAGCTAGAACAAAACAAACTGAGGAGGAGAACTTTTTCTATTTGTATCATTTTTACTACCTACTGCATTACCTGGCTGTCTGGACCTCCCTGGAGCACCACTCGCTCTCCAGGTACCTGCGGCTGATGACACAGATGGTTTTCCTGCTGCTGTAGATGGCGTCTGTGATGTTGTCTATGATGGGCTTTCCTGGGAAAGAAAGGAGTCAGGAATGAATGCTTAATACCTGCAGATAATAATGCAATAGTACAATGGTGCCACCATCGGGAATGCTTGCGAATGAACAACTTTCATCGATATGAAGTAAAATATTAATTTCCGTTTTCTAGACTGAACTTCAACTGCTATGGGAAAGAGGGGAAAAGCATGTGCTTGCATTACTGGACTCAAAAGTCTATAAACTTTCAATGAAAAAAATGCTGCTGCACCTTTAAGTAAAACAAGGAATTAAAGTGTTCCTAGTAAACACATATAAACCTGTAAGTCTTTTTTTTACATGACATTGTTACCAAAATCGGCTTTTCTTGGACAAATATCAATTCACTTAGTATTATTAATTATATGAATTAGTGCGGGGCTGCATGGTGGCACAGTTGGTGGCACTGTTGCCTTGCAGCTAGGAGGTCCCAGGTTCGACTCCTGGCCGGGGTCTTTCGGCATGGAGTTTTCCCCGTGCATGCATGGGTTAATTGGTCTCTCTAAATTGCCCTTAGGTGTGTGAATGAGTGTGTGCTTGGTTGTTTGTGTGTTGTCCTGCGATGGACTGGCGACCTGTCCAGGGTGTACCCTGCCTCCCACCCATAGACTGCTGGAGATAGGCACCAGCTTCCCCGCAACCCACTATGGAAGAAGCGGTATAGAAAATGACTGACTGACTAGTACTTGACCCAACCACATCAGCAGAAACAAAAACCATTGATATCAGGCTTTGGTGTTGGTGGTGACTGATGTGGTAGTAGGTATGGTTCATGTGGCCTCCTTTGTGGAAGCTGGAGATGAGGCTGAGTGCTTAGGAGTCATGTGGTGAAAAAGTGTTTGCCCTCACTGGACCCAAATTGCAGACAGCCAGGCAGGGGCAGAACAGTGAGTTAAGAAAATGTAATAAATAAACAGCATAACATATATAGAAACAGGTAGAAAGCATGAGTCTCATGAGAAGGCAGCAGGTGGACTGAGTGAGCCTAATTGTAGGGAGGCTGAGAGAGGCACGTATGAAACTGCATAGAGGTAAAAGTAAACATCAACCAGAGAACTAACAGAAACCCCTAAATAACAGAGAACATATAAGGGCTAGGAAACTAAAAAAATATCTACAAATGAAAGCAGTGGGAAGTAAAGGTAATACTTTAAGAGTACACTAACTGGCAGTCCAAATAAACACACAAAAAGAAAATCAAAAACTCAAAAACCTCCAAATCATGATTTTTCTGTCACAAAAGAATATTTCAGAACAAATTTTAATATTGGATGAAGAACCTAAATAAATACAAAAAGCTGTTTTTAAATAATGATTTCATTCATCAAGGGAAATTTAATTCCAGACTTTGGCTAGGCCACTCTAAATTTTCATTTTTTTGTTTTTTTTGAGTGATTTAGAGGTGGACTGCGCTTTGGATCATTGTCCTGCTACAGAACCAAAGTGTGACTGGACTTGAGTTCCTGCACTGATGGTTGGACATTCTCCTGCAGGACTTTCTGCTAGAGGGCAGAATTCATGATTGAATCAGTTCCCACCAATGTTGGACTTTCAGTTTGATGGTCTGTGTCAGTGTAAGATCAGATGAAACATGAAACACACCAAAAAAGGTCCAGTTTTGTCTTGTCAGTCCACAGAATATTTTCCCCAAGTCCTAGGAATCAATGGGATGTTTTTGGCAATGTGAGATGGACCTTTAGGTTCTTTTGGGTCAGCATAGTTTCTGGTCTTGGATCTCTCCCATGGAGGCCATTTATGCTGAGTCCCTCGTTCCAATTGTTAAGTCTTGAACTCTGACCATAACTGAGGCAGCAAAGGCCTGCAGAGCTTTAGATGTTGTTCTGGGTTGTTTTGTGACCTCCTGGGTGAATCGTTGATGCATTCTTGGAGTAATTTTGGTTGACCAGCCTCACCTAAGAAGGTTCACCAACGCTGCATCTTGTTTCCAGTTGTGGATAACAGCCTTCATTGTTTGCTGGCGTCCCAGATTCTCAGAAATAGCTTTGTAATCCTTTCCAGACTAATAGATGTCAGTGACTTTGTTTTTCTACTGTTTATGATTCTTTTTAAGATGACATGTTGCTTTTTGAGAACTTTACACTATTGGAGAGGTTCTATACAAGTTGTTTATTGTATCTGCAGATCCGGTAATATTCAGGTCTTGGTTTGGTTCATGATATTTGGCTCAGCATCTTTTAAAAGATGCTGTTTAATCACAGTGAATTCATGATTTAACAAGGGGGGTTACTACTTTTCACACAGTTGGTTTGGATAGATCGTCATTTGAAAACTGCTCTTTGTATTTCCTTAAGTTATCTTTTTACAATAATAACATTAGTTTGATGACCTGAAACATTTAAATGTGACACAAAAGCAAAACCAGAACAGATCTGTCAGGACGCAAACTTTTTTTCACAGCAATCTACCTATAAAATGGTCTATTTACAACCTTTGAGGTTCGAGTTAAGGCCTCAGGGGGCAGCTTGTCTAGACAGGCCTCCAGTTTGAATGTTTGTGCATCCGGACCTTTCCACATTAATTTTCTAAAGGTATTAAGGTCTCCTCCCATTTAACACATATGCGGTCGGTTAATTGGGCCTTTACATTGACATCAGAAGTGAGGGAAAGTGTTCAAGTTGTTTGCCTTTAGTGTGTCTGATGTCAAATGGTGGCTTACTAAATACTAGGAAGCTAGTCTAGAAAAAGTGGCCTTACCTGGTTCAAAGTCTCGATGGTGCAGACACAGCCTCCAGCCCTGCTCTCCTTCCAGTTTGGGTAGCAGTTCTCCAATCACCCAGGGCTCGTCGTGGTAGTTGTACGAAATAAAGGCATCATATTGACAGGGAGCTTGCTTATTTTTTTGCTTTGTGTCAAAGAGCCAAGACAAGAAGAGGTAATAGGCAGAGTACAGCTGCCACCTCATGAAATGGTAAGAAAAGGATGCAACCATGACAAAAAGGATCATGCTTGTTGTGGAAACAAAGCAGATGAAGCCATTATCCTGTGAGCAGGATGTTATGGCAAAGTCCAAAAGCTTTTTATCTTTAAAGTCATCTGGATAGTTGCACAGAAAGTTATATGCATTAGCAACCTGTGTTTGTTTGCTGTTAATTGTCCAGTTGAGGAACCAGGCATTGTCACAGTCACAAGAAAAACTATTATTCTCAAAGTCCACATACTGGAGAAATGGGAGAGAGTTCATTACATGTTCAGTAATGACTGAGTACTGATTAAGTCTTGCCTGCAGGAACTCCAGTTTGGTCAGGTTGGCATCTATGAGGAAATCTAATGAGCGAATTTGTGTCCTGGATATGTAGAGACTTTTGAGTGTTTGAAGCGGGGAAAACAGTTCTGCTGACAAAGTGCCCAAATCGTTTGAACTAATATCAAGTTTTTCAAGCCTGGGAGTGTATTTAAATGTATCTTTGTCCAGGTAGATAACCTGAATATTTCTAGCACTGAAACGCAAAAGATTTGTCAAACCTTGCAAGAAGTTAACGGGCAGATGAGATTTCAACCTGTAGTGCTGTGAAGGAATCAACAACTCCTCCAAACTGGAAAGTTTACCAAACGGAGTTTCACGCAAAGCCATACTGTCCTCATATTTTATATGATTTATGCTTAAATCCAGTCTCAGCAGGTTAGTCAGAGCATTGAAAGCCCCTGTGTCTAAGCCCTGTCTTGTGATCTGATTTGATGTAAGATCTAATTTCAGAAGGTTTGTCAATCCAACAAAACTCTCATTAAAAAGCTTCGCTATTTCATTTCCATGCAACGACAGATTCAAGAGGGACTCCAGACCACCAAATTCACCTGGCAAAAGAGCAGTCAGCTTATTTCCATTCAAATGCATGATTTGAAGTTTTGGCAAATGTGTTTTAAAAGCTCCTTTTAAGTGTTTTATTTGATTAAACTGTAAAGCTAGAGCTTGAAGTCTCACCAAGTTGTTGAAAAGACAGTCTTTCAGAGCTGAGATGGAGTTATTCTGCAGGTTTAGCTCAACCAGCTTCGTCAGATTGGAAAAGTCTTGACAGCCAACTGTTTTGATACGGTTGTAGCTGAGATCAAGTTTGGAAAGACTCTGCAGATTTTTTGTGCCGTTGGGAACTGATGACAGTCTGTTGTGACTCAGAGACAGTGTCCTTAAACGTTGCAGAGATGCAAACGCGTCTTTTTGTATTTTATTGACAAAATTTTTTTCTAAATGTAATTCGGTTATATTAATGCAGAGTTTTAAAAAATCAGAGCTGATGAACTTCAGGTTGTTGCTTTGAAGCTCCAGTTTGGACATTGTTGGAATGCTGCAAGAAATGTTGACGAGCTCTCGAAGATTCAGCTTCATACTGTTCATACTTAATGATTTTAGTGACGAATTCACTGCTTGGAGTAATGCGTCAGTATCAGCCAGAGCCATATTAAGGCCACTGATATCCAGACTGGACACTTGCTTCAGGAAGGTCTTGTCACGTACGTCCCATATCATTGGTGCTTTGCTCAAAGGGTCACCAATGGTAAGGCAAGTCAGATTTGGGAAGATATCTGCGGCTATCCTAAAATCATTTAAGGGATTCCTTGAGAGATCAAGAGTAGCAAGACTCAGAGAGCGGTTTGTAAGTTCCCAAGAGTGAAAGCTTTTTAAACTGTTACCTTTTACCACAAGCTCGTGTAGCTGTGGCATGTGTTGCAACATGAGCCGAAGACTTGCAATCGTTTCCAGTTTGTTGTGAGAAATATCTAAATACTTTAATCTGGTCAAAGACTGAAAAGCAGTAGGTGACACAACTTTTATTCCGTTGGTATTAAGTCTCAGCTCAGTGAGGTTTCTCAACCCATTGAAGACTCCGTCTCCCAAATGAATAAGTTTGTTGTGATTGAGATCTAAACACTGGAGGGAAATCAAACCAGCAAATGCATCGCTCTCTATCTGCGAAATGTTGTTATGAAAAAGATTCAAAGAAGAAAGAATTGGTAGATTCGTGACATTTGATGCTTGTATGTTCTCGATCAGGTTTTTAGATAAATCCAAGTTGGTTGCAGTTGGGGGAATATCTTGGGGAATAGTTTTCAGATTATTCCCCTTACAAATGGCATTGGTTTTGCTGATTCTGCAACTCCTTAGGAAAAATCCACTTGCTGGAGGAAGAAAGCAAATCATGCACAGTGAGAGAAACACTGTGCTAATCGTAGGAAATCTGCATCCTCCTGTTGATTTTGTTCTGGCTTCTTCTGATGCCATTTTATGGTCCAAAGTTGGATGAGTTTGACTTTTGCCCTTTTTTCTGCAAATTAAGAAAAAGGCATTAAAAAATATTCAGAGTTAGGAAAAAATTAAAACTGATCGGTCCCTTAATATTTTGGTAATTGGATAAAAAACTTTTTTTAACTTTTAGTTTAAAATGCCAAATAATGAACCTGAGGCTGTTTTCCTTTTCTGTGATGGAAACTGGTTTGATAATTATTAACATTAACTTAGATCTTCTTTACATGTTTAAAATAATAATTAAAAGAAAATTAATATCAAACAGAATGAAAAATTACCTATTTTTTCAAATTCAAAAAACAAACACCAAATTGTTTTTACCAACATATACTATGACTGTGGGAGGCCCTATTTCTTCACTACACCTCAATGGTGTTGTCACATTAACAAGCCACAAAAATACATAAATGAGTGCAGCCATCCTGGGTTTGACTCCCAACCTTTGCTGCATGTGTGTAAAAAGATTAAATTACTCCTCATCCAAAGAAACCTACAGCTTGCAGAAGAAAATTTAGGCAACTTTTAGTTGTTTTTAAATACTGCCACAGTCGGGAATATTGGCCTTCATAAAGGCTTTAACTTACTTTGTTAAACATTAAGTACAAATACAATTGTAAATGGGTACAAGTAAATACTGTTATACTTACTGTGTAACACAAAGAAGAGCTCACACACTAACGATCCTCACATTTTCATGGTTGGAAAAACATGGTTTGTAAAGTGAAAATAAAGTATTTCCCTCTCTTACAAGGTGCAGATGAGACAAATCTTGCTTCATGGTTAGAAACGTTTTGTCTCAGTCTGCTTCCTGTGGATTCAATGAGGAAGAGGAAGTACTCGGAGAGCTGAAGGGTCGGGACTTTTTCATTGAGTCAAAATTTGACAAATATTCAGTTATCATAGCATCGCATTCAGTCTTTAAATGATTCATGTTAGTGAAAACTGCTGCAACTTTGTGTTTCTGGAAAATATGAAATAAACTTGGATGTTCACTCATTTAGAGAGTTGTGAAAAAGTTTTAGCTCCTTACAGATGTTTCCCTGCTTTTGCTTGTCTGTTACAGTTAATCGGATATTTATAACCTGAATAAATACGAGAAACATTTTTTGAGAAAAACAAATTGTTAGTTTATGAATTATTCATGTTTACCTACATTTTTGTGTTCCACTTTCAATGGCCATGCCCAGACCTGACCACTGCCAGACTGGTAGAGTTAAGAAAATCACCTCAGCAACCTGAAGTAGGCAAACAAATCTCAAAACACCAACACATCAAGAGAAATTTCACAACAGATTAGAAACAAAGTTATTGACATCTGTCAGTCTGTAAAGGGTGACCGCAGTGAACCACAAAGGGAGAAAGCATGGAACAGTGTGAACTTTCTTAGGAGTGGCCGGTCTACCAAAATTATTCCAAGAGTGCATCAGTGACTCATCCAGGAGCTCACAAAAGAACCCAGAACATCTAAAGCTCTGCAGGCCTCATTTCGTTCAGTTAAGGTCAGTGTTCAAGATTCAACAATAAGCAAGAGACTGCAAACATGGGAGAGTTTCAAGGTGAAAGTATGTGTCCTGCATCTGAAATACAACTAACACAGTATTTTAAAAAGAAAACAGACAGTCAAATGAGGTTGTTGTGTGATAGTCTGGTTCTAAATCCTGCTCTCCAGCGGATGATGCTGCAGAATGCCCAGATATCCGTTGGTGGTGGTCAAGCTCACTTGTGTTATGTAGCAGGACAATGATGGAAATCACACCAGCGCAGACTTAAATCTGAGTGAGATGGTGTGGTATGACAAGTAGACCCAAAATTCCTCCACATGGAGGTAAAAAATGTCTTTCCAGTTGCGCTTCATGACAACCAGACCAGTTATTAGGGGCCAGGTTGATTTGGATACTTTTTCCCCCTAATAAATAAAAACATAAATTGAAAACTGCTTTTTTCACTCAGGTTGTCTCTGTCTCTTGTTTGATGATCTAAAAATGTTAAGCCTAACAAAACAACTACCTTCTCCCATCTTGCCAATGGTACTTGCCAATGTTTCTGTTCCCATTTCGACTGCTTTGACTTTTCGTAAACCTCTTCATTTCAAACTGAAACAGTGAACCCATCACTTCCTCTACTCCACATGCTCTCACGCTTGATGGAAGCCATAAGAGGATTCAACCCCTAAAGTTTGCGAAACTGCTTGTGTTGTTTTATTCTCTGATCAGTTTTTCTGCCAGCACAGCCCTTTAGTTGCTCCATTTTTATCATCAACTCTGTCCAGTTTCTCTGTTCCTACTGAAAAAAGCCTCCCCAACAGACTGTGTACCCAAGCTGTGGATATCTGCAGCTCCTCCAAAGTTATGGTGGACCTCTTGGCTACTTGTGTCATTAATGCTGTCCTTGCCCTGCCTGTCAGTTTAGGTGGACGGCCATGTCTTGGTAGGTTTTCAGCTGTGATGGACTGAACAGAGCTCTGTGAGATGTTCAAAGCTTGGGATATTATTTAATAACCTAACCCAGCTGTAAACTTCTCCACAGGTTTGTCTGCCATGTTACTTGGTCTTCATGGTGCTGTTTGCCCTTACTGTTCTCCAACAAACCTCTGAGGCCTTCACAGAACATCTGGATTCATACTGAGATTAAATTACTCACAGGTGGACTGTATGTTGTTAGTGGGTAACTTCTGAAGGAAATTGTTTGCTGCCATACAGTCGGCGCCACCGGGCCCTCTGACCCCATGAGCAACAAGCAAGGCGGGTGAAGTGTTTTACCCAAGGATATAACGACTGAGGCGAACAGAGCGGGGGAAAACTTTCACCCAGTGTAGTAAATTGCTTTTACAAATGTATAAAGTTTCATTTCATTATTTTGTGTTTTATTAAAGATGACCAAAAGCCACATTTTGAAAAATGCTGCATAAAAATGAAACCAAAATTACTGAATAACTTCTGATCAAAACTGAAACAGAAACAGGATCTGACCGAGCACAGCTCAACGTCAGGCTTTAATGTACAGAATAATTATTTATCCAGATAAACCCTCTTGGAAATTTAAAATCTCTTTGCATGACCTGGGAAGACAGCAGCACCATTAACAATTATCAACTATTAGACATACATTCATGTACTTACTAAAAGCACAATATAATAAAATCAACTAACAAAAACATGACTGATGCAAAAGCAAATGCAGTTAATGAAGCGCTCTTCATTAAGATCTTTTAGTAGGGCTTTTAGCTTACCAAGTGTCATTAGCTCTATCAGTTTAGACTCTTGCAAAAAATCATTCCAGGTTGAGCAGGGGGCAGCGTATTTACATGCTCTCTAACCCAGTTCTGTTATAATTCTGGGAACAAAAACAAAAACACAATGGAGAGCAGCATGTTTGTCTCTTCCGCTTCACAAATAGATTATCTTGTTCACAGTGTTACTTCATCATTGTGTGGTGCATTAGACAATGCAGCCCCCTTGAAAAAGAAGGTAATTATTCATAGGAGGCTGACTCCCTGGTTTAATTCAGAGCTGCGTACTTTAAAGCACATTGTTAGAAAATTGGAGAGAAAATGACGCTCTACACACCTAGAGGATTTCTACTTAATCTGGAAAAATAGCCTACTGTTGTACAGAAAGACACACCAAGCTAGAACAGCTTATTTCTCATCATTAATAGAAGAGAATAAGAATAATCCTAGGTTTCTCTTTAGTACAGTTGCTAAACTTACACAGAGTCATAGCTCTGCTGAGTCATCCATTCCCTTAGCTCTTAGCAGTCATGACTTTATGGGATTCCTTTTAAATAAAATTGATTCAATTAAAAATAAAATCATTGGCATACTTCCGAAACAGAAATATAGCCAATAAACAAACTGAGATTCTTTATACACGTTTGGTATAAATAATATACTGAATTTGTAGAAATAATGCCTTAAGGATCACAACAGGTTGCATGAATTGTTGCCAGATGTTGGTGGAACAATGTTGACTGGCACCATATCCAATTTGGGATCTGTGACAACATGGTTCTTAGATATGTGTGATCATCTATAATCATACAGTACAAGCAAAAACACTGTTGGAGTCCCACAAGAACAAGCTGAAAGTAAAATAGCTGCACAGCTGGAGCATACAGCTGTGGTGAAAAAGGAAGGAAGAACTGGGTGGACAACGTCGTACCTGATCTAAAGATCCCTGTTGCAGCAACAGGGAAAGAAAGACCTGCAAAAGCCACACAGGTTTTAAATAGCAAAATATTTCAGCTTCTGCAGAATAAAAAGCACGGAAGGACACATCATCATGTCATTTCCACATAACTTGAGGTGTCATTATACACTTTGTATTTATTCTGTTACATGGTTCGTTTTCTTGCATTTTGAGTTGTAGTCTTTATTGTTTTCATTGTTTTATTTTGGTTACCCTGGCCCTTTCTGTCCTGAGCTCTCTTTACTTCCTGTTTTTGTCTCCTTTTGTCTTTGTGTTTCAGTCCCTCTCATGATGAGTTGTGATTATACTGTCTTCTAGCTTGTGGTCTTTGTGTGTTTAGTTTGTGTTCTGCTATTTGTTCCATAAGTTCCCATGTGTCTCTGCACTCTGGTCTCCTCACTCAGCTGTTCTCACTTAATTAGTCTCCTCACCTGTGTCCACTGATCACCTCTCCTCTGTATATGTTCCTCTCTGCCAGTTTATTCTGCTGTGTCTTGTCATTCCTTCATGCTTCTGGTTTCCAGTCTCTGTTTATGGTTTTAATTTGCTTAGCCTTGGGTCCTCCATACAAAAACATGACATGATGTCCATCATTTAATCTTCCCAGGAGTTGACTTACACTCAGAGAATTTGTGCAAACTGATAAAAGGCTCAAAAGACAGAACTATTTGCTAAACTCGCACTACAAGGTATTTCAATTGATTAAGATAAAACCTGTTCTTAAAGATAACTGCTCTGTTCTTTGGATATTTTATAAAAATGTCCAAAATCATCCAGACGTAAATCCTTGATCTTGCACTCCCTTCTCATTGTCATGGTTCTACCACAGTGAGCCGGAGCTTGTCCTCGCTCGGATCGTTTCCAGTCTGCAAAGCCTTTCTCAGGTTCTCCCAGAACGCCTCTGGCTGGTCTGCGGCTCGTGGCCAGCTTAGGTAGGTCTGCTTCTTCAGGAGCTTCCTCATGCGGTGGAAAGGAGACAAAAGGTAGGTGGGAATGTCCTCCAGGAAGACCAGGACCAGCACATCTTTCTGCTCGTCAAAGAGACGGAAGCTGTGAGGGCCAGAAGGAGCAAGAAGGGCTTTAGGATAGCAGTGTTGATTTGACTGTATTATAACAACCATTGAACTGGGCTCTAGGTAGTTGAATTTGAGTCTGTAATGGATTGATTTGGTCAAATATTTTGTTATAAATGGATTTGAATTGATCCGGTTTGTCTTGTACACTTCCTCAAGCTGACATGAGACTGCAAAAATGACAAAAAGTAGTTGGAAATAAAACAACAGTTGAACTCTAGATGAATACAAACTTAGGGTATAAAGAAAGAGCTAACACAATGATAACAAGGGATTTCAGGCAGCTTTAAAACAACTACCCAGACAATAACACCCTTAAACATAATACCATCACTTAAAAATGTTGTCAGTGATTTAAAACCAGCTTTAAAAGGATCAGCAACATGCAAGACAACGTTTAAAATGGACTGAATAGGATGCAAATGACTAAACACAAAGAAAGATCTCCAGAAGCGTTTTTTTAAAGAATAAAGGTTGCACTAATCCGAGCCTGTTTTTAAATAATCTGTAATTAATGTATAATAATGCAGATCATCTTATACTGCTTGGGCTTCAGGTGGTCCTAATGTCAAAATTATCAGAGAGAGTTAAAGGTTTAAGATTACAAACTCTGCTTTAAGAAATCTGTTTGGTAGAGAACTAGGGATGTCATCAGCAGGATTTCTGAGGCCAGTAAGGTCTCAAAAATGTAAGAGTCATCTAATAATGTACCCATACAGAGTTTTAATCTGATATTTCATCGTAATCATTTTTATCATTGTCACAAAAATTTAAAACAAGAAGAAATCTTTATGCGGAGTAAGGGGTTTTACACAGCATTATACTCCGCTTTACCATCGGCATTACCTGGCTGTCTGGACCTCCCTGGAGCACCACTCGCTCCTGAGGTATCTGCGGCTGATAACACAGATGGTCTTCCTACTGCTGTAGATGGCATCTGTTATGTTGTCTATAATGGGTTTTCCTGCAGAGGAGTACAACAAACCACAGAGGAATTCAATAATGCATGAGGACTACTTTTGGCTAATATGCAACAGCGGGGGTGCTAGTGCCAGTACAGCACTCACTGGCAGAAACTATTTCTGCTCTGCAGACTGGGAATGTATACTGAATTTGTAGAAATGATGCCTTAAGGATCACATCAGGTTGTATGAATTGTTGCCAGATGTTGGTGGAACAATGTGGACTGGCACCATATCCAACTTGAGATCTGACAACATGGTTCTTAGATATGTGTGATCATCTATAATCATACAGTACAAGCAAAAACACTGTTGGAGTCCCACAAGAACAAGCTGAAACTAAAATAGCTGCACAGCTGGAGCATACAGCTGTGGTGAAAAAGGAAGGAAGAACTGGGTGGACAACGTCGTACCTGATCTAAAGATCCCTGTTGCAGCAACAGGGAAAGAAAGACCTGCAAAAGCCACACAGGTTTTGAATAGCAAAATATTTCAGCTTCTGCAGAATAAAAAGCACGGAAGGACACATCATACATATGAGTCTGAAAAGAGGATTTGAAACAGCCAAAGCGATGTTTACAAGTATATTTAGGTTACGAAACTAAGACTGCAGCAGTTCAAATGACAGAAATACACAATAGGTCTGCCACTGAAGTTTGGTGATGCCCGCTTACATGAACATCTCAGTAAAAACAGATTTAACCCAATGGGAAGTTACAGAGACCCCTGCATGAGTAATTGTAACTTCCAGTCAATCTTGGAAAGGTCATAATGTCATTTCCACATAACTTGAGGTGTCATTAAATGTTACACTTTGTATTTATTCTTCTACGTGGTTCGTTTTCTTGCATTTTGAGGTGTAGTCTTTATTGTTTTCATTGTTTTATTTTGATTAGCTCTCTTTACTTCCTGTTTTTTCCACTCCGTCTCCTTTTGTCTTTGTGTTTCAGTACCTCTCATGATGAGTTGTGATTATACTGTCTTCTAGCTTGTGGTCTTTGTGCGTTTAGTTTGTGTTCTGCCATTTGTTCCATCAGTTCCCATGTGCCTCTGCACTCTGGTCTCCTCACTCAGCTGTTCTCACTTAATTAGTCTCCAGAGGCTTCAGCATCTTAACACTGACTGCCTGCTACTGAGGAGCTTTTTATGTATCTGACTGACCTTTGTCATAGTAATGAATTATCCCACAATGTCTTCCTCTGCAGAGGTGACCAGATTAAGAAGATCCTTGACAGTACATAGGGTCATAAGTGATGGCGTCAGAAGCGCACCCACCGTGTTATCAAAAGGACCGAACAGTAGGTAAATTTCACCAGACACAAAGGATGCCTCACAGACACATCAGACAGCCGTGTTAGTGCTTGGTAAAGTTTAATAAGGGTCTAATTTTTGGGTTTAGATCAGCTTTGGTGTTCAAATAATCAAATTACTCAACATATGGGTTGCAAAGTGGAGTCAAATATGGACCCACTGAGTAAGTGAACGCTCATATGTAAAAGGTATAGGTTGACAAAAACAAACAGTGCTCTTTTGTGCAGGATTGCACAAGGTTTATGTTCAGATACTCATAGATTCTAGCATCCAACCACTGCAATATCTACTCTGCCCTCATCCTGAGTAGATGTACCACACAAACACTTAGTTTTTTGCAAATGTCAAGGCTTTTTACCAATCATCTAATGTAAAGATCATCCTACCTGGTTCAAAGTCTCGATGGTGCAGACACAACCTCCAGCCCTGCTCTCCTTCCAGTTTGGGTAACAGTTCTCCAATAACCCAGGGCTCATCATTGCAGTTGTAGGAGACAAAGGCATCGTACTGATGAGGAGCTTGCTTATTTTTATACTTTGAGTCAAAGAGCCAAGCCCAGAACAGGTAGTAGGCAATGTAAAGTTGGGACCTCATGAAATGGTAAGTGAAGGACGCAACCATGACTAGGAGAATCATGCTTGTTGTGGACACAAAGCATATAAAACCCTTGTCCAGTAAGCAGGATGTAAGGTCAAAGTCCAAAAGTTTTTTGCCTTTAAAGTCATCTGGATAGTTGCAAAAGTAGGTATATGCGTCATCAACCTGTGTTTGTGTATTTGCTATTGTCCAGTTCACGAACCAGGCATTATCACAGTCACAGGAGAAACTAATATTAGTAAAGTCCACATACATGAGAGATGGAAGGGACTTTATGACATCTTCAGTGATGACTGAGTATTGATTGTATCTTCCCTGCAGGAACTCCAGCTTGTTCAGGTTGGCATCTATGAAGAAATCTAATGACTGAAGAGCTGTTCGGTGTATATACAGGTTCTTGAGGTTTTGAATCGGGGCAAACAGCTGCGGAGACAGAGTCCCCAAATCATTTGAGCTAATATCAAGTCTTTCTAGCTTTGGAGTGTGTTTAAACATGTCTTTATCAAGGAAGGTAATGTGAATTTTTTTGGCACTGAAACTCAACAGGTTGTTTAAACCTAGCAGGAAATTGACATTAAGAAAGGATTTTCCAGAACAGTGCTGTCCAACAATGGACAACTCCTCCAAACGGGAGAGATTAGAAAATGGCGTACGGGTCAGAGGTCTACTGTCTAAATAATTAATGTGATTGGAACTTAGATCCAGTCTTCTTAGATTCATAAGAGCATTGAAAGCACCTGACTTCAAGGCCTGTCTTGTGAGACTATTTGACTGTATGCGAATATCAGTGAGATTTGTCAGTCCTATGAAGCTGCTTTCATGAAGATTTGTTATTTGATTTTGATGTAATGATAAGTTCAGGAGAGAAATCAAGCCACCAAATTCCTTTGGTGAAACTTCTGTGAGTTTATTTCCATTCAAATACAGTCGTTTGAGGTTTGGAAGATGATTCTTAAAGGCTCCATTTAAATGTGTTATCTGATTGGATTGTAATCTGAGAACTTGGAGTCGTAGCAAATCTTTGAAAGCACAGTCGCTCAGAGCTGGGATGGCATTATTCTGCAGGCTTAGCTCCGTGAGCTTTGTCAGATTGGAGAAATCTGTACATGTGACTGAGCCGATATTGTTGCTGCGGAGATCAAGCTTGGAAAGATTTTCCAGTTTGCTTGTTGCGTTGGGAACAGATGTGAGTTTGTTTTTACTCAGACTCAAAACCCTTAAACCTTTCAGAGTTGCAAAGGCATTTTCGTGGATAGCTTGTATTGAGTTGCCTGTTAAATCTAATTCAGTCAGATGAACACATGGTTCAGAAAAATTTGAATGGATAATCTTGAGTTTATTGCTTTGAAAGTGTAATCTGGACATTGTTGGGATGGAGCAAGAAATGCTGACAAGTTGGCTTTGATAGCGCTTCATGCTGTTCATCCGTAGAAAGGTGAGTGAGGAGTTTACTGCCTCAAATACTACTTTCATGTCATCAAGAGCCATAATAAGCCCACTGATATCAAGACTGGACACTTTGCTCAGGAAAGTGTGGTTTTTCACATCCCACATCGTTGGTTTGTTGCCAAAAGGATTGCCGACCTTCAGGCGGGTGAGATTTGGGACGACATCAGCAGTGATCCGGAAGTCTTTCAGAGGATTAAAAGACAAATCAAGGATGCAAAGATCGAGTGAGCGGTTGGTGAGTTCCCATGAGTGAAAAGTTTCTAAACTATTTCCTGTTAGCACCAACTCTTGTAGCTGGGGCATATGCTGCAATATAAGATGAAGATCTGTGATCCGTTTCAGTTTGTTGTGAGAAATATCCAAAAGCTTTAATTTCCTCAAGGACTGAAAAGATGTTGACGACACAACTTTGATCTGGTTATGATTAATCCGTAATTCAGTGAGGTTGCTCAGCCCATAGAAAGCTCTTTCCTCCAATTTAACAACTCTATTGTTGTTCAGATTTAACTTCTGGAGGGAAGTCAGAACGGCAAAAGCAGCGCTGTCAATCTGCGAAATCCTGTTACGATTCAGTTCCAAGCACAGTAGAAGAGGTAAGGATGGAAAATCCAATGCTTGTATTCTTGTCAGCCTGTTTACAGAAAAGTCAAAGCCAGTAACTGTTGGGGGGATATCTCTAGGAATAGTAGTCAGTCTCCTCTTCACACATATGGCTTTGTTGTTGCTCAATTGGCAGTTCTGCAGTGAAAATCCACTGACTGGAATAGGAGAACAGATCATAAATGTAAAGAGAAAGATCAAATTGTGGTTGGAATATCTTGATTGTCCCTTTGGTCTAGTTCGGTCCGGTGATCCCATTTTGTAATAAAATCCTTGCTTCTAAACAGCGTTTGGGTCAGTATATCTGCATCCAGGATGCCTGAAAATTCAGTTAGCAGAAGAGTGCATAAAATAAGCAGATTTACAACATTTCTAAAAGTTTTGCCACATGTTTTGGCAAATATTGTGAATTAGGACTATTGAATGACTGCAAAGGTTTCAATAAATATTCTTCAAACAAATTTAGGCACTTACTTTTTAAGAAAAGTTCACAAATCAGCGATCTTCACGAATGGATGTACCAACTCATCTGCTGATAAAATCTGTTCTGTAAAGAGTGGTTAGGTTTACACTGCAAGATGAAGTTAAAAAAATCTTGCTAAGATAAGAAACTGGTTGTCTTCCTGGAGCCTCAGTCATTTTTCTGCAAATCACTGAGGAAGTAAGAGCTGCCTTCAGAGATGGGAGGAGGGTGGTATTGGTCGTTGCCAGTTTAAGACCTGCTATACATTAACCCCACTGCTGTTTGTTTTTTCTTAGAAAATTATGTGTTTATGAAATATGTTTTTAGAAATGCTGGAATGCACAATGGATGCATCTAATAATGGATCCATTATTAAATGCATTATTTTAAAAAAAAATCATCAGTTTAAATTAAGCTGAAGAAATTAGACTTAACACCTTCGCCTCAGTTTCCTCTTAATTTTGTTCAAAATTGCAAAACAAAAAAACTGTCAGTGCCAGTTTATTTTCTGGGGAAGTGTGACTGCCTCAGTCAAACCATGAAAAAAAAAAAAAAATGTCTTGCCGTAAAAATCAGAATCAGTTTTATTGCCAAGTTCGTACATACAAACAAGGAATTTGATTCTGGTACACTTTGCTCTCTGGGTTTTTAAATATATTTTAAATATGTTTTAAATATATTTATGCATATATCTTTATGTCCTTGAATATACATATATACAAAGGTGAATTTGCAACTTCAGTGTGGAGTTGTTTGGTACTCTATTAAATGTTCATCAGAGAAACAGCCTGGGGGAAGAAACTGTCTCTGTGGCGGCTGGTTTTAGTAAACAGTGCTCTGTAGCGACGGCGAAGAGAAAACAACATTTTGTTGTCACTTCCTCATTTTGTATTTACCATTTCGGTTTGCTCTCTGCTCTCTGCTCTCTTGCTCTCGTTAGCCCCCACTTTAGTTTCTGTCTAACATTGACCTTTATCATGTCAATTAAAGAAGACATTAATATATTTAGTTCTATATTTGGGTCCTTGTCTATTTCCTCTAGAAACTCATAAATACATCATGTGCTTTGGAGGACAGGATGAAGCACCGGCCTTTAACTTAGTTTAAACCCTTAATGAAGGCCACTAACATCCCACTTTTTTACCCTTACTTTTTGTTGTAAAGTATAGGTTCAAAGGTCGTAAGTAGTACATTGTCACTTGATATCTTTTAAAAAATATACAATGAACCAAACCATGTTTCTCTTGTTGTGAGAACATCAAAAATAAAGTAAAGTGATCCCTTTAAATGTAGGAGATCAAACAGCACATGGAAGCAGAGCAGCATCTGTCACATCTGTTGACATTCGAACTGCTGGAGGTCTTGCATAATTGTGACTCCTTTGTAACCACTCTCTCTATGGTAAGCAACCATTGCTTTGGCCAATCGGAGGTGATAGTCCTCACTACTTCTGAAAATGCTCTGGGTTTTAACTCATTTGTTCATCACAACATCAGGATATAGGTTTCAGAGCAGACCAGCTTGTTATTACATACAGCTGGACAAAAAGACGTTCCTATGGAGTTGGTCAAAAAGCAAAAACACAGAAGTATTACACTTGCTGATTTACATGCTGTGAGAACGTGCTCTGTAAATTATCCATTTTGTTGTTTAAGGGATGAACATTAGCAGTGGTGTAGTTGTTTCCAGTCGGTCAGCTCTTAGCCATAGGAAGTTGGTTATTCTCCATACATTATTAAAGGTTACCCTAATCTTTATTGAAAACAGATTAAAACCCCTTCAAAAACACACATGAAGCCAAAAATATCAGAGTTTTCCTGAAGCAGTAGAGGCTGCTATGAAAATTAGTCATATATTTTCCTTTAAATAGTCTGTAAAGACATCTCAGGTTTATTTTAAAAATAGAAAATCAGAATAAACTTAAAAAAAACTGAGACAATTTTAAACAAATCTAAACTAATGCTTAAGAAAAACAGGACAAATCATGATTAAACCTTTATATTTCCTCATGTTTAGTCAAATGGAGGAATTGCATTGATTTACAGAAAACAATAAAAACAAACTTTTTGTTGCGTTTTTACGAGTTTGTCGAAACAAGAAACGTATTTCTAGGAGAAAAAGAGTTGAGTAAAAGAAAGCCAAAATGTATTTATGAAGCACATTTCATGTACAGATTAACACAATAAGCCTTCCAATAAATTTAAAAACACAGCTAAAAGTTCAATGGAAAAAACACTAAATGTAAACCCTACATAGAGCAACATATTACAGCTGACAAATACACATGTACAGGTTACACACATATAGAGCTTAATAATAATAATAATACAAAATTCATATAAAATATACATATTTTCATGTACATAATACCTTAACCATAGGCTTTTATTTTTTCAGAGTTCTTGCTTTCCTTTGGTTCAACACTTTTATGTCAGTTTCCAAAGAAGCTGTAAGGAAATGAACCAAATGTACTCTTGCTGCAGCTTTTCTGTTGTTAACCTAACATTTTACAACAAAACGAGAGCACATCTCCAGTAGTAAAGATGCTTCCTTCTCATCGTTGGGTCTCTGTTAAACTGAGGAGGACATTGTCCTCACTGGGATCGTTTCTGGTCTGCAAAGCCTTCCTCAGCTTCTCCCAGAACACCTCCGGGTGGTCTGCGGCTCGTGGCCAGCTCAGGTAGGTCTGCGTCTTCAGGAGCTTCCTCATGCGGTGGAAAGGAGACAGCAGGTAGGTGGGAATGTCCTCAAGAAAAACCAGGATCAGCACATCCCTCTGCTCGTCAAAGAGACGGAAGCTGTGGAGTCAAAAAGAAGCGAGAAGGGCTTTAGAACAAGAAATAACAGAAGGAATAGGTTAGAAAGTTCTAATCTGTAAATGTAAAATAAACAGAAATAAGAAAACTGTAAATTGTTTATTCTTTAAAGTCTTAAGAACCAATACAGTAAAAACAGCAGAGTGAGGCAAAGTAAAATACCTATTCACAAAATAAGAACACAAATTTAAACACTGGAAACACCTGGCTATCTGGACCTCTCTGGAGCACCACTCGCTCTCCAGGAATCTGCGGCTGATGACACAGATGGTCTTCCTGCTTCCATAGATGGCGTCTGTGATGTTATCTGTGATTGGCTTTCCTAGAGACAAATGCATGCAAAAAGAGTCGGTCATGGTTCATAAACACCTCCAGCGGGAGCAGTGCAGTGGCGCCCTCTGCAGTACAGCTGAATGAACAACACTGATCGGTGTGAACTGCAATGAACGAGTCAGTATTATGGTCTTGTTTGTTCGGTAGAATGAACTTAAGATTTCATTAGCAAGTAAAAAGTGGCCTTGGAAGGTTTAAAAAGGGAGAAAGCCCAAAGAAGTATTTATTTTCCTAACTTTGGCCAAAACTACCATGTGGCAGCTAAATACAATCAGAACCTTTGACATCCATCTAAAATGTTGCTGTGTGGCGAACGGACTAATTTACTTAATTGCCAAAAGTATTCACTTGCCTCCCTTCACACACACATTAAATTGTAAGATTCTTATATAACAAAAGCTTGACCTCTTTTGTAAAGGGTTTCCGCAAGGTTTATGAGTGTGTTTATGAGAATATTTGTCTATTCTTCTAGAAGAGCATGTGTGAGGTCAGACACTGATGTTGGATGAGAAGGCCTGGCTCGCATTCTCCACTCTAATTCAACTCAAAGATACTCCATCAGATGAGATCCTGATTCTGTGAAGGTGAGGTACGTTTTTTCAGAACAAACTCGCTCGTCCATGTATGTGTGGACCTTACTTTATGCACTGGTGCACAGTCATGCTGAAACATGCAGGGACAATTCCCAATCTGTTCCTACAAAGCTGGGAACCTGAAACTTTCAAAAACTTGTGGTATGCTGAAGCATTAAGAGTTCCTTTTAATGGAACTAAGTGGCCGAACCCAAGTCCTGAAGAAAAGCCCTACGCTACAATCCCCTCTGCAGCAAACTTTACACAAGACACAATGCACAAGTGCTGTTCTCCTGGCAATTACCAAACCCAGAATCATCTACTGGATTCCCAGACAGAGAGGCATGATTTGTCACGTCAAAGAACATGCCTTCACAGGTCTGGAGACAAGTGATAGCCCTGCATCCATTCACATCTGTCGTGAATTGTCGCTATATAAATAAAACTGAATTGAACTGAATGGAATTGCATTCCAGCTTTGCATTGCGCCTGGTTATGTGAGGCTTGGATACAGCTTCTTGTCCATGGAAACCCATAATGCTCTCTATGCGCTGTCCTTGAGCTAATCTGAAGGCTACATGAAGTTTGCAGGTCTGTAGCTATTGATTATCGATTATTTAGAGGTAAGAAATTTAAAGACGAGCTTAATTGTACAGATTCCATGGTATCACAGAGCAACTCCGGAATTAACTGAGCTCCTGAGAGCGACCCATTCTTTCAGAACCAGTTCCAAAGCCTGCAGACTGCATGCGTGAGTACTGAATTGTGTCTGTGTTTTGCTACACATTGGTTATCCGTCTACTGAATCATTTCTTTAAATTGCCTTCTGCCTTTTTTCTAAACAAAATCCTAGACATTTGAGTAGAAAGTATTACCTCTTTAACTCTAGAGAAACGTTCTGATAAAACTTCTTTGATAGTCTAATCTTGTATGTATGAAGGTTCAGCAAATAATGAAACAACACTGTTGAAATTGGCTTCTGATATTCAGACTGTGGAAAAGGGCACTACTTTTATGGAATCTGGACTTAGATCAGCTCTATTTAAAAAACCTGTAAGTCTTGGACTTCTCAAATATGAAAAAAAAAACAAAAAACTCTGACTAAATGCAGATTCATTAAACCACAGTTTGTAAAATTTGCCATCTTTTATTTGGTTCGTTCAAATTGCCAAAAATAGCAGTTATTGTGATTTAGTTGGCATTTTAGACCCAATTTAACAGTCAGAGGTCTGGTTCAACCTGAATAAACCCTCTAGAGATCAAATAGGTGGCAGCTATTTCAAATATTTAAATGTGTTTGCAGTCAGTAAGTTAAAAACTAAAATATTAATGCTTAAATTTTTTAAATAAAAATTTTATATGGCAAACAAAAGATAAAGCATGCTAATTTAACATAAATCAGCATAGAACCAAAATGTATTAACATTAGCAGATTTTTGCCGTTTAGAAAATGAAAGACGGAAAAACTTCTAGAAAATCTAAGTTTTCTTTTTTCTTAATCCAGATCTGGAAAATGATCAACAGCTAAGTCTGTACATTTCCAGACATTTCAAGACTTATGCGGGAACCCTGAATACAGTGGAATGACACAAACTGTAAGTATTAAACACATAAGAATAGATGCTGCTAAAGGTATAGAAAGTCCAAGACACCATTTACAATCTGTCAGTATTAAGAAAGCAATCCTGCCCCCTGTTAGTGCAAATGAATAATGGTGGCTTTAGTCTTCTTGATGGCCTTTAAAGAGATTTCTAATAATCAGGGTATTGCACAAGAAGCATATCTTGATAGGTACGCGAAGAGCTTTTCAAAACCTCCACAACTTTGTTGTTGCAAAATATGACAGTGGTTTTTCTAAACATCTGTATGTTCCAGCTAGCACTGTTGGGACCATAATTTCCAAAGAACATAAGTGCAAAGAACATAATTTCATCATAAACAGCCACAGTCAGATGTTCCTCACAACACTGAATGCTTATTTTGTGCTCATGTTTTAGGGAAATATAGTTTTGCTATTCTTTAATAGGATAAGCCCTTTAAATAGCAATTGCAACATCTTGATCTGAATTACATTTTAAAGGGTTTAAAAAGAAACTCCAAGATGTTTTGGAGTTTATATATGGCCTAAATATAAACAGCATAACCATGTAATGTAGAAATGGTCTAACCTGGTTCAAAGTCTCGATGGTGCAGACACAACCTCCAGCCCTGCTCTCCTTCCAGTTTGGGTACCAGTTCTCCAATCACCCAGGGCTCATCATTGGAGTTGTATGAGATAAAGGCGTCGTACTGGTGAGGAACTTGCCTATTTTTATTCCTCGAGTCAAAGAGCCATGCCCAGAATAGGTAGTATGCACAGTACAGCTGCCACCTCATGAAATGATAAGCGAAGGATCCAACCATGACAAAGAAGATCATAGATGTTGTGGACACAAAGCAGATGTAGCCATTATCCTGAAAACAGGAGTTGAAGTCAAAGTCCAAAAGCTTTTTGCCTTTGAATTCATCTGGGTAGTTGCAAGAATAGTTGTATGCATCATTAACCTGTGTTTGTTTACTGGCTATTGTCCAGTTAAGGAACCAGACGTTATCACAGTCACAGTAGAAACTATTGTACTTAAAGTCCACATAGACAAGAGATGGAAGGGATTGTATTACATTTTTAGTGATGACTGAGTATTGATTGTGTCTTCCCTGAAGGAACTCCAGCTTGGTTAGGTTGGCATATTTGAGGAAGTCTAATGACTGAAGAGAAATCCTGGATATGTAGAGGCTTTTAAGGTTTTGAATCGGGGCAAACAGTTGCGGAGACAGAGTTCCCAAATCATTTGAGCTTATATCAAGTCTTTCCAGTTTAGGTGTGTACATAAATGTGTCTTTATCGAGGCAGATAAGCTGACAGTTCCTAGCATTGAAACGCAAAAGGTTTGTTAAACCTTGGAAAAAGTTGGAAGGTAGACAAGACTTTCCCCTGTGGTGCTGGCCATAAATAGACAACTCTTCCAAAAGGGAAAGATTAGAAAATGGTGTTTCTTTCAGAGGTGTACTGCTATAATATTTGATGTGATTATCGCTTAAATCCAATCGTTTTAGATTAACAAGAGCATTAAAGGCCCCTGTTTTTAAGGTCTGGGTTGTAAGTTCATTTGACTGAAGCTGAATATCAGTGAGATTTATCAGTCCAACAAAACAGTCTTTATCAAGTGTCTTTATTTGATTTTGATGTAGTGACAGATTCCACAGAGGATTCAGTCCTTTAAATTCCCACTTCCCAATAGCAGTGAGTTTATTTCCATTCAAATGCAGCCATTTAAGGTTTGGAAGATTGTGTTTAAAAGCTCCTTTTAAATCAGTAATTTGGTTCGATTGTAATCTGAGGACTTGGAGTTGCACCAAGTCCTTGAAAGCACAGTCAGTTAGCGCTAAGATCGAGTTATTCTGCAGGTTTAGTTCCTTAAGGTTTCTCTGATTGGAGAAATCTTGACACTTGATAGTGGTGATGATGTTTTTGCTGAGATCAAGCTTGGAAAGATTCTGCAAAGTCTGTATGGCAGTAGGAACAGATGAAAGTTTATTCTGACTGAGGCTTAAAATCTTTAAATTTGCCATAGATGTGAAGGCATTCTTGTAGATAGTTTTGATATGATTTTCTGATAAATCCAATTCTATCACATTAACACACAGTTTAAATACATCTGTAAAGATGAATCTTAGATTGTTGCTGCGCAACTGCAATTTGGACAACGTTGGAATGGAGCAAGAGAGGTTGATTAGTTGGCTCCAAATGCCTTTTATTCTGTTCACTGCGAGAGATGTTAGTGATGAGTTCACCATTCCGAGTAATACTTCCATGTTTTCAAGAGTTGTATGAAGCCCACTGATATCAAGACTGAATACTTGTCTTAGAAAAGTCTTATTTTTCACGTCCCATGTCATTGGTATGAAACTGAAAGGGTCGCCGATGATAAAACGATTCAGATTTGGAAAGATATTGGCAGTTATTCTGAAGTCTCTTATGGGATTACGAGACAAATCAAGGGCACGGAGATCCAGTGAGCGGTTTGTAAGTTCCCATGAATGAAAAGTTTTTAAATAATTTTTTCTTATCACAAACTCCTGTAGTTGTGGCATATGCTGCAACATCAGATGAAGATTTTTCATCGTTTCAAGTTTGTTATTAGAAATATCCAAAAGTTTTAATCTCGTCAAGGACTGAAAAGCAGTGGATGACACTAGTGTGATTTTGTTGGTATTAAGTCTTAACTCAGTGAGGTTGCTCAACCCATCAAAAGCCCCATCTTCAAGTTTAACGAGTTTGTTGTTGTTTAGAGTCAACTTCTGAAGGGAAATCAAATTGGCAAAAGCCGCACTGTCTATTTTTGAAATATGGTTTTCATGAAGGTTCAAATCTTTCAGAACTAGTAGATTTGTGAAATTCGAGGGTTGTATTCTTGAGATTTTGTTTTTAGATAAATCAAAACCTGTCACAGTTTGTGGAATGTCTTGAGGAACAAATTTGAGTTGACTGTCCATACACAAGGCTTCATCCTGGCTGACTCTGCAACTCTTCAGGGAAAATCCACTGACCAGAGGAGCAAAGCAAATCATGCAAATTAGGAGAATAGTAATGCTAAGATCACAACAGTTTGATCCTTCTATCGGCGCTGTTTTGTCCTCCTCCAAACCCATTTTTAACTCCTGAGGCAAGCAAATCCTGGTATTCCTGAAAATTCAAAAAACTATATAAGTTCACACAGAAATTCAAACTTGGAAAGATCATTTAGATTTTTCTTATACACCAGATGTAAAAACATTGCACACCCCTGAAAAATTCAAAGCTTTTTGTGATGTAGAGGAAAAAAATTATGCAAAATAATTTCAGTGCTTTTTCCACGTGTGTGAGTGCAGTTATTCTAATCTGTTTATTTCAAATAATTAATGACAGAAAAAGAACAGCACATTTTATTCCACCAAGGGTGGCACCAGTGTGGTGGCCTGGGGTGGGACAAGGGTTCACATATGAACCCAATTTTAGATGGCCAAATGTAACACGTCAAATGTTTACACGTCATATGTGTAAAATCCTGTTTAAATAAATAAATATCAGATGTCCAAGTGCAAGTAAATGCAGCGCATAGTGATCCACTAAATCTAGAATTTTAGGCCCTGTTAGCACGACGACAGTCTATTGAAAACGGAATTTTTCTTCCGTTTCTGTTTACACGTCTACACAACGTTTTAATTACTATCTCAGCTCACAACAGTAGAGACGTGAAGATGGTGTAAGTTTCAAACTACCACATTCTGGAACCTGTTTTCAAATTGTGCCATTGTCGTGCTCCGTTGTCGTGTAAATAAACAGTATAAATGCAACTAAACTTTTCAGTTTTATCTAGAAAATGTCATGTAAACAGGGTCTTATAATTGAGCCTGTCAAGGTGGCAGATGTTTTAAATAGCTATGTTCCATTCGTTCTGGTTTATTTATTCAAAAACCTTTCTTCCTCCTTTTGGAAATGTTTCATTTTGGTTTTGAATACTTTGTAGCTGGAAGGATTTTTTGTCGTTGCCTTTTTTTTTTTTTTTCCTGGACAGTTGTTATAATGCATAACAATAGCAACCAGACCTTTTAGGAGCAGCAATTACCATCTCAAAGCCTCAAATGATCACTGAACTATGACCCCGAATCCCAGATAAGTTGAAAATTATGTGTTGTGGATGCGGAGCAGGAGCAAAGCAGAGAAAGAGAAGGAAAAGTTTAAAAAATAGGTCATAGGTCATAATGGGGAATGTGTAATCTCAGGCCAAACAAATGGATAAAACTTCAATCACTGACAATGACCCAGCTAGAGTATAAGAAAAGCACTATTAGGTGTTTCTCTGAGATGTGGCAGCAGGATCATATCTCCGACTCTCTCCCCAACTTTCTAACCATAAGACCTGACACAGATTTTAAGAGGAGCAGCAAAAGCAAAGGAGGGGGATTAGCAGTGCCTGTGAACAACAGATGGTGAAATCTAGGACATTGACATTGAACTGTCATTAGAATGCTTTTGTCAATATTTTTTCTTTACCAAGAGTATTCAATAGTGTTGTTTTGGCAACCATCAGCTGTTTGCAACACTGCATGTGATGTCATCGGTTTAGTTGTTGCTAAGCTATAGACAGACAAAATACCTCAATGCAGATGTGGCAATATGTAGATCTATTGTCACACATGCTACTACACCAATATTTTGACACTCCCTCATTCAGAGGAAACAAAATGTTGGATTTTCTAATGCAAATTTTAAGGATGCATACATCTCTGCTTCTTGCAAATCAGATCAAAATTTTAATTTACTCTGCTCAACCCCTTGTTGTGGGGCAACCTTTGAGATGAGGAAGTGTTAGAAAATGATTACAGCAAGCTAAGAAAGCTCTGTTGGGTTTTTCTTAGGCTACAGACTGGGAGGTACTCACTGACTGTGTCACTGACTATAAAAACCTCTCTGTGGACACCATCCCTACCAGGAAAGTAAGATGCTTCTCCAATAAACCCTAGATCACCAGTGACCTGAAGGAACTGCTTAACAATAGAAAAAAAATCTTTCAATGAAGAGGGCAGGGGATTTTGAAGGAGTATACAAGAACAACATTGCAGCTGGAGAGAGAGCTCCAGCTGAACAATATAAGGGATGTGTGGTCAGCGACAAAGAAGATCACAAGCTTCAAGCAGAAGGACGATCAGATTGATGGAAGTCTGGACAGAGCCAATGAAGTGAACATATTCTTCAAAAGGCTCAGTTCAAGACCAAGCTCAGCATCTTTCTCTCCTGTCCTCAGCCCAAGACAGTTCCCACTAGATGACTCTGCATGTGTCTGGTGTATCAGAGATGGACAACATGCTAATTTCTGGCATGGGGAGGGAACTATCATTTGATGTTGAATGTGAACAAAACAAAAGAAGATTTTCATCATGGAGGAACAGGTGGAGGTAGAGGAGGTGGAGGTGTATAAAACCTCAGTGTTCTCCTGAACAATGGACGGGACTGGAGACGTAACAGTGAAGCTGCATATAAAAAGGAACTGAGCAGACTGTGCTTCTGCAGGAAGTGCTTGCAGCTTTATGCTGCAGATCTTCTATACATCTACTGTAGAGAGTGCAATCTCTTCTGCCATCATCTTCCTCCGTAGGGTGGCTGGGCACTCCCTTAGAGATAGGGTGAGGAGCTCGGCCATCCGGGAGGGGCTTGGAGTAGAGCCGCTGCTCCTCCACGTCGAGAGGAGCCAGTTGAGGTGGCTTGGGCACCTATATCGGATGCCTCCTGGACACCTTCCTCGGGAGGTGTTCCAGGCACGTCCCACCGGGAGGAGGCCCAGGGGACGGCCAAGGACACGCTGGAGGGACTCTGTCTCTCGGCTGGCCTGGGATCGCCTTGGGCTCCCCCTTGAGGAGCTGGAGGAGGTGTCTTCTGGGTGTCTGTTGCCCCCACGACCCGGACAAAGTGGAAGACGACGAGTGCGAGTAATCACACACACACACACAGTACTGTGCAGAAGTTTTAGTCAGGTGTGAAAAAATGCTGTGAACAAAGAATGCTTTCAGAAAAATGTTTTTTATCAATTTACAAAATGCTAAGTGAGCAAACCCAAACGTACAACCAGTCATTAAGAACTATCTTTAGCCTAAAGAAGAACAAGACTTACTGGAAGAGATAGTATGGCCCCCACAGAGCCCTGATCAACAGCAACTGTGTCTGGGATTACATGAAGCTGTCTTTCTTCCCTAGATGAAGCCACTAAAGGAGCCATTACCATTAATGTTGTACTTTTCCTTCTAGAAAGTACTCCTGGATCAGTGGTTCAATATAAATAAACTGAATATATATTATAGTTTACATTAAAGGTGGAAAAAGCTTTGAAATAATTCATCTTGGTGCTATTTTAACTGTATTTTTTCATTTGCATGTTTTTGGATAAGTTTTATGACAATGTTTCTCTCTTGTTTTATTGTGTTAAGCACTTAGGGTTACAAACAAAAAACAAAACAATTTGTGGGGAACAACTGCCAAATTAAGTCACAATAATTCTAGAGATTTGCTGATGATTGAGTGGTAAAGAGATTTATTTTCTTCCATCGTTGTTCAAATGGCAAATGTTTTTTTTTTTTCCATCAAGTAGATTTACTCCATAATTTCTCTCCACTGTTTTGTTTTTAAAGTACCACTGCTTAGCCAGTGTCTTGTAATGACTTTTTTGCAAGCCATCATAACAGATGAACGTTCTCAGCTCAACATTTTTAGTACATTGTTTTTGAAAGTGCTTCATTATACTGAAATTGAATTTTACTAACATCACAAAAATGTTTCACTTTAACAGGGGGAGGTACATCTGATGTCCCCACTTTTAACTTATTGCATACAAAAATTAATCAAAATAAAACTCATTTCAAATATCTGGAACCTACCGTGAAACACAAGAGCCCACCAATCACCAATATTCATTTCATGATGAGCTTTTCTCAGTTGCTGATTAAAGAACCCTTTAGGGCCAAAACAGAGTATTCTTCATTAGTACGAAGTGCAGATGAGTAAAATCTTGCTTGATAGAAACCGTTCTTCCTGATGTCTGAGTCCCCTTTCTATGGCCAGTGAGGAAGTAAAAGCTGCCTTTAGTTATGCAAGGACGGTTTTAGTATTGTTGACAAAAACATGGTATTCACATTTAAACCTCTGTTCCTTTAATTGTGTGACATACTGGAGGTTAGAGTAAACTTCCTCAGTTGAAATCCAACCGGAAACAATTTTACTTCTCTATTATTTCCATAGTGACTTCTGTAAACTTTGCCACGGATTATTTTCTGAGGGTTTCAAGTACAGTGGGTCCATTTCCCCTCTGTAAAAGTTATTTTATCAACAATATTTGAGCATAACAGTTAAGGTATGCCTTTTTAAACTGTTAATTGCCATTTGTTTATATTCATTTAACAAATTAAATATTATTTCAGTCAAAACATTTTTGTCAATCCTTTGTGGTGCCTGTTCTTTTACATGCTCATTTCGGAACTGCTTGAGTACATCCAAACATGAATTTTTCTTCATGGGAATAAAAGGCGAGATTGTGTAAAGAAAAAAAAAAAAAAAAATCAGAATAGCATTCTTTTAAACTGAAAGGGCTTTTGTATTCCGTCTTGAGAGCCCTAAAATACTAGAAGCTACTAAACTACATTAAGTTCAAGTATTACACCTGTATTGCAAAACTGTAGTGACATCAAACAAGTCTGAAATATGAGAACAAATTTGACAGTTATTTAATAGTGCAAACAGCAAACTTAACTTTGCTTATAAAAATCACAAAGTAAAACTGTAAATGCAACCTGATAACTAAAAACCAACAATTTCAATAAATTCCAACGAACATGTAAAAACTGAAATACTTCTTTGTGCAAGAATGTATAAATAAGGCTGGCAGTAACATCCATGTTGTCATTTTGTTCGAAACAACTCTGACCCACATACAGAAGGACACTCCAGAGAACGAAAAATCAGTAGGATTATGTTTGAGTGACTAATAATCAGGAACAAGAACGGGTAAATCTCCAACTGAATGGAAAGAAAGGGAAGAGAACTGGTGAGACAAGGTACTGAAAAAAGATGAAAACTAGTAACTAAAACTCTGAGCTAGGATAGTGAACGGCTTACTAGTTTGATGTAGTCAGGTCGCCAGGGGTTGAGGGATTCGGGGTTTAGGTCCATATAAGCAGAGTTCGTCTTGAGGTTCTCTCCTGGTGCTGTTCTGAGGTGGAGCAAAAAAACGTGAAGTAATCCAAGTTGTAATGGCTTACGATGGAGGGTGGACAGGATACGCTTAATGTCCAGATGCAGAGAAACGAAGGAATCAGGATGGCTGCCAGCCAGAGCGGAATCCAGTCGAAGACAATAATCCAAGAAGCGAAGTCTGTAGGTAGTTTAAGCCACAGAGTCTTATGAGGCAAAAAATCCAAGAGTCAGGTTCTCAGCCTGCGAAGGAGCATAAACAAGGTTACAAAGAGCAAAAACAAAGCTTAGTCTGGAGGTGGCGGCGTTTGTTGCCACTGCAGGCAAACACTCTCACATCGAAGTTCTGGCAGCCTCCTGCTTAAATATTCCTCCAAGCAATCAGCAGAACAAGTCGCACCTGTCCACCAGCACACCTGAGAACTCCAGCACCATCTGGGAAACTGAACACAATGTTGGAAACACAAAAACACACACTGACAAACCAAAACCCCGACACATATATGCTTTACACCTTTAGATTTTTGGTCAGAAAGACCAGCATATCAACTGTGGCTGGTTTCAGAAGAGACCGCTGGCAGGTTACCACATTTCCTCCAGCACTGAAGACTCTTTCTGAGGCTGGACTTGTTGCAGGGATGCACAGGTACTTCTTCGCTAACTGACTAATCAGAGGGAAATTCACCTCATGCATTTTCCACCATGTAAGCAGTTGGCCAAGTAAATAACTAGCTCCACAACATCTGGGTCACTGTATTTTGTTGTCAGATAATCCATTACTGATTTTTTGATGGTCTTTGTGTGATCTGAATCTTCATGCTTCTCCTGTAGAAGCTTGCTACTGCAAATGTTAGGAATAGGCTTCAGGCATCTCGCTGTCACATAATTCTCTGAGGAGAGGGGATCTGTGAAATCAAGCAGAGGTCCTAATGCCTTGCTGACAGCATCAAGGACCTCAATGTCCTGCCACTTCAGCACCAGATGCCTGGTTGACCATTCAGCAGCCGAGACTAGCGTGATGGCCTTATCTTGTTCAAGAAGCCGCTGAATCATCATCTGCCTGGATCCCCATTGTTTAGGGGATTCAGTCACCAGTTTATGTTGAGGAAATCCAAGCTCCTCTTGTGCAGCTTTAAGAGCCCGTTGCCTTTTCCAGCTATGTGAAAACAAGCTGACAATCTTACCGACTCCCACAGTTCTATCAATCCTGCTGTCCCTTATGATTCTCTATGTGAAAAAAACACACAAAAAAACAATAAATGATAATTAATTCACTTTTCCAGATCTGTGTCATATATATTATGTCTGTCAGTTGATCGATTTCCTAATTTCTGATTGGACGACAGTGTCATCAACCTTGGTCATATTGCATAGCACGATGGTGAAAAAGCAAATCTAGTTAATCACGCCGACAAGAACATTCCATTCATTTAAAGGAAGAGAGATGAATGAGAGATTGAGTTGTTCAAGTTAACACGAACACAAGGACAAACAAGTAGAAGAAAAACTTTAACCTCAGTAAAAATGCTCTTAACTGACGCTTTGTTTAACCTCTCAACTTTGTTAGCAGTGACATTAGCTGTTGCTTAGCAACGGTGGACGCCAAGACTAGATTAGAACTACTTTGTGGTGCGCAGGAAGAATGAACAAAAATGATCGATAGAAAAAATAAGTTGTGACCTAAAACGCAATTAAATGCAAGTAGAACTGTTGAATAAAAATAAAATAAGCAAACATAATAGAGGTGTTGTACATCTGGATAGCCATCCTCATTAAATATTTTGTTCATATAGGTGTTTTGTATGTTAAATAGGGCTGCAACTACTGATTATTTTAACAATCGATTAGTCATCGATTATTTTTTCGATTAGTCGACTAATGAGTAATCAAACGATTATTTTATTTTATTGCTAAAAATAAATCAAGCTGCTGTGCACATTGCAACTGACCTTTTAAGTCCAATTTGAACTTAATTAAAGTGTTTAGGGTATATTTTGGTATAGAAAACACAATTATTAACTTAATTTGTGTGTTTTATTATACACAAAGCATAATATTATATTAAAGTGCGTAGGATCAATTTGAATGTATGTATGATCGGAATGAAATTATTTTTTGTGAAGTGCCTTGAGACGACGTGTTGTGAATTGGCGCTATATAAATAAATTGAATTGAATTAAACAAACCGTAGTGCTGCTGTGATATGCTAGTTCGACTTTGTACAGCCTACAAGTCAGTGACTTCTCCGTTACCCCAGCGGCTCCTCGCTGTTGCTGTTCCGCCATTGTTTTACCTGAGTGCCCGTTGCACATTGCGCTGCAACAAAACACATCGCCAGGCCCAAAAAAATGACTCCATGACAGTCTTTGAATTAAAAATAAATGAAGGGAATTCGTCTACAATGAGAAAGAAGTGTCGCTATTTTTTTTGTCGTCAACATTATTGATAAAATCGACTAATCATTGCAGCCCTAATGTTAAATGCACATGTACACCAAGAAATAAGAAGAAAGAGACATTACAAGAATTACTCACCAACAGCAATGTGCAGATTATACCTGAAGCAGAACAGCCTCGTCCACGGCGACGGCTTTGACCACGTTGGCTCCACTGTCCGTGGTCAGGCAAACCTGTTTGGCCTCGTCAACTTTCCATTCTTGTAAAAACTGTTTCAAACCACTCGCAATATTTTCACTCGTGTGGTCATCCGATAAAAAAAATTAGCTTGGAAGCAACAGCTATTCAAATTCCAATTAGCCATTGTAGTGCACCGTGAGGTTGCTCAGTCGCTTGGCTACTCCACATTTCTGTGGTTGAAGCAAAAAACTTCACTGTTGACAGCTTCATTTGTAGCCCATCACGGCACTTGTGATGAATCTTAGGCAAGGCTGTCTTGGAAAAATATTTCCTTGAAGGCATCTTATATCGTGCGTCCATTTTGTGGATCATGCGCCTGAAACCCTCATTCTCTATAGTTCGGAGCGGCAACATATCTTTAGCCAGGCAAAATGCAACGGCCTCTGTTAATGCTTTCCACCGATTGCTTTGGCTGTCATATGGTGTGGAATGAGCAAATGCGTCGGCAAGTGTAGTTTGAGTTGTTGTTGACTTCTTGACTGAAGCTTTGGAAGCCGATGCTTCTGCTGCATCGTAGCGCATCTTCTGGCTAGCATCATATTCTGGTTTGTGTTTGTGTTTTAGGTGGTGAAATAAATTTGTAGTGTTGCTGTCCTTTGCTGTCACGGGTTGTCGGCAAACTTTGCATATTACTGCTTTCTGCTCTGTGTCAGACTTTTTAAAGCCAAACCAGTTCCAGGTAACGGAGCTGGAGCCTCTTTTAGAAACGAGCTCCTCGGCCACCTGTCCTCCACCTTCTGCCATGTTTGTTGTTTGCACGTTGTTTGCACGTGAGTTGGACTGAAGGTGTGTGGGAATTTATTGTTTTATCGCGATATGACAAATTATTACCATGTGGAATTTCTTTGAAGGTATATTGCACACAATAACATATTGCCCATCTCTACTTTTAGCATAAGAGGTCATTAGCCTGAGGTGTTGCTAGATTGACTTTCAAAATTAATTCTGTTACATACATTTTTTCTGACTTCTGTCTGATACAGGTAAGTTACTGTTTGCAAATGACTACACTGAAAAACCCCACCTCACAAAAATAGATGTAACTCTTTAAGAGAACTTTGTTGAAAATGTTATCCTGATGAGAAAACTGTCTTTAGAGCCAATTTAGGGAAGTTATGAAAAGTTGGTATAATGTATTATTTCTCAGTTCATCTTTGTTCAGATTTCTGTACGTTTGAGGCGTTTATGACATGTTTTATTATGTTATCCGGTTCTGTGGTCATAGTTATCTTACTTCATTTTCCTGCTATTCTATCAGATTTTTTCCGACAGTCTTGTTTTATGCTACATGGACAGCATGACATTTAATTTTTTGGCATGCCTGCTATTTATTTGTTTTCTGCCAGAGTCTACATTCTTTTCTGGTTTTCTCTGTTGTTCACCAGGTTATCACATGCATCTGTTCAGTCTGTTCATGTTTAGTTTGGCTACCTTTAGATTTCTGTTTTCTGTGTTAATGTTTTGAAGCTCTTGCTTTGAAGATACTTTATTTTATGTATCAGTCAGTTTAAGTGTACTGTTGTGATGTCCAGTTTCCTTTTAGTTCTACATTTGGATACTTCCCTGCTTTTCACAGAAACCGCATCAACACAAAGTTGTTTAGATCTGATCTATGCTTTTCCATCTGCTGCTTGTGACCAGCCCTCTTTCTAATAATTTATATTAACATTTAGCATCATATATTGCACCTGAGCTCAAATATAAAGTAATTTCCTAACCATGAAGTATGATATGCTATTGGTTTATAGACACTCAGTTCTATTTATTGAGGATATTAAACTGTAAACTGTCACTGTAGTGTGGTTCATGGTAATGCTCAAACCAGTAAAACCATTGTTACTTCCTCTATTTAGGTATCTTAGGAATTAGCACTTCCCTACTGGGGCAGAGGTAGATAATGAGTAGTTAGAATCAAGTAAACCTGTTGAAGGTTGCAGAAGACTTCAGACTGGGGCAGAGGTTCACCTTCCAGCAGGACGACCCTAAACATACAGCCAGACCTACGATGGAATGGTTTAAGGCATTTTCATGCGTTAGAATGGCCTGGTCAGAGTCCGTTTATAAATCCAAAGAAGAAAACCATGACCAAGACTTGACCGTTGATGTTCTTAGATGCTGTCGTGCATCGTGCTGTCCTTAGAGTTGTTTTTGCCAAGAAGAATGAGCAAAAGATTTAGTCTCTAGATGTGCAAAGCAAGTGGAGAAATACACCAAAACACCTGCAGCTGTAATTGGGGTGAAAGGTGGTTCTACAAGTACTGACTCAGGAGGGATAAAAATGCACTACTTTGTGTTGGTCTATCACATAAAATCCCAGCGAAATACACTGGAGTGTATGGTTGAAATGTAATAAATGTGAAAAATTCCTCCTAGTTTGTTGCAGAAATCTGCAGCCTTTCACGTAATCATTGTGAGTTGCAACTGTGACCAGCAGAGGTCTCTGTTTGAATGGAAAACTGTCCTTGTCCTCTCATGGAAGAGAACCTTTGCTTAACATACTTCTATAGTGGCAACTGCTGATTGATGCAGTACTTAGGCAAATAAAAGAAAAAACAGATCTGACTGTAATAGTGGTAGTATGGATTTAAAAGACCTTTCCTTGTTCTATTGTAACTGAATCAGTTACATGACTCAACTGATTTAAATTAAAATCCTGTCATCACATGACTCAGGTGTTTGAAATGTAAATTTGGATGTTTTCCTACAGTTTTTATGAAACATCTACATTCACAGCAGCATCTCATTACATTTATAATTCCTGCGATCCTAAAGGAAAAATGGAGTAAAGCGACATTTAAAAACGGTGTCCGTAGGACTATTTTTGATTCAAAGTAAAGTACATTTAGGTCTGATCAACCAAAAGAAAGAAAAAATGAACAGCAGGAAGCAATTTCTAGACATTTGTCTCTAATATTTTCTGGAGGAAAGGTCAAAAGACAAACTATGGCTCACAACCTAGATTGTCTCTAAATGTATAGTTTTTAATAATAACATAAAAAACAAAAGGGTTCTGGTTCGTAGAGGAAAGCATCCATGACTTTGTGTGTACAGTACCGGATATGCTTGAGCCTGAATAAACTTTCCAAATAAATTGATATTGATTTAAAAGAACTTTGGCTCTTTCATGGCAGCATCTCTGTGGCTTTTTTAGACTGTCGCTATAGCAACAAAACCTTCTGTTGCTCCTTGTCAAACAGACATGTTCAGCGTCTCGATGCTCTGCTGTTTATGAACCAGCTGCCCCAAGACAGCTCTGCCACTAATTTGGGACAGTAAAATCACATAAAACAGAGAAAATAAAGGAAAGAGAAACCAAAGATGGTCGATTGTGCCGTTGATTACTCAGATATTAGCGTTTGTTCTCTTTTTTTCATTGGTCTACCCCAAAAAGTCACATAGCAGTTTTTAATCAACATTACAGTGCTGTAAAATAATGTATATATCCTCTTAAAGATTTCTTTTGTTTTTTACTACAGTGAAATGTTTCATACCATCAAGCAAATTTTAATATCAGACAAAGAGAACCTGAGTAACTACAAAATGCAGTTTTCAAATTATAGTTTTATTGATTTAGCAAACAAAACAACAACTATCCAAACCAACTTAAAATGCAGAACCAGTAGCACCAGTTGTGGTTAATTCAACAGTTCAACTGTTGAATTAACCACATTATTTTTGGTTAAAGGTCACTATTGACACCCAGACCTGTAGAATCAAAAAATCACTTAAATAGAACCTATCTGACAACACGAAGTAGGCTAAAAGACCTCCAAAAGAAACACATTATGCCATGATGTAAAAACATTCAGGAACATCTATCAGTCTAGATACAAATTTCTTCATTCAGGTCTGGCAGTATTCAGGTTTGTTTGTGATTTTTTTTTTACTTAATAAATAAGTTTTATTTTTTTTACTTCATAAATAATATTATCGTCAGAAAACTGATGACTGGAAACATTTCAGTGTAACACAAAAAGGTGAAATGTGGGGGTGTTTTTTTCAGTAGAGACAGGGAAGCTCGTTAGCGTAGATGTTAAGATGGAAGCTGTTATTGGGTTAGTTATGTCTAAGGTCAGTCATCCAGGACCAGTGTCCTGCATCTAAAACTTGCAGAACACTGGTCCTTAAGGACTGAAGTTGGAAACCGCTGCTTTAGAATCAGAATCAACTTTATTGGCCAACTTTATGTGCACAAACAAGGAATTTGACTTCAGTTCAAACAACTACAATGTGTAAAAACAAATAGATAAGGGCAAGGAACAGTATGTACAAGTGTGTGTGTGTGTTTTGTTTCCTTTTCTTTTCGATGAATATATAAGATGGAAGGCAGGTTGTGAAAGTGCAAATACTGTATACCTGTTTTGTTTTATAGCAGAGTAGCTGAGTAGTCTGGCTCTAAGGTGATCATTGTGTTTAACAGAGAGACAGCGTGGCGGAAGAAACTGTCTCTATGGTGACTATTCAAATAACGCTCTATAGCGCTGACCTAGCAGTAAGTCTAAACAGTTTGTGTCCAGGATGTGTGGGTTCTGCAGAGATCGTTAGCTGCCCTTATCCTGACTCTAGACCAGTAGAGGTACTAGATGGAGGGAAGGTCAGCCCTGATGATCTGCCCTGCAGACCTGCATCTGCGACTGTCATGAGTTTCACAGATTACTCTGCTGAGGTGCAGTCATTTGTGTACGAGTGAGGAGAGAACATACCCCTGGGAGGTACCGGTGCTGGTGGCTCTTGTGCGAGAGATGCTCCCCAGCCTCACCTACTGCTGTGGGTCAGTCAAGAAGGCGGTGATCCACTGACAGGTGGAGACTAGCAATGTTAGCTGGGTAAGCTTCTAGTGATGGATGTCTGGGCTGATGCAATTGAAGGCCGAGCTGAAGTCCAAATAAAGAGGGTTCTGCCGTACGTCCCTTGTTCAAGTTGGGGGCTAGTTGGTCAGCGCAGACTTTCTGGCAGAAGGGAGAAATGCTATAAGGTCTTGGAGCTTTCCTGGTCTTCTGATGCTGAAAGAGCCTATTTACATCTCCCTTAGAGGCCATATGGCTCACTGCCCAGGGTGGCATGCTGCAGGGGTGACACAAGCATTTGTAAATCATTTTGGCACTGGTGCCCTGAACAAGCACCATTTATATTATTTACATGCATATCCAGTCAATGGTGAGTGGGTTGTGCCTAGTTTAAGCACATTAGAAAATATTGTTGGAAAGACTACTCACTGAAGTTGGTATACGATTAGAAGCTCCAGATTCTGTCTAGTCAAAGGGAGCATTTACAATTGTAAGGGATCTAGGGGATAAAATACATAGTCTGATCCAACCTTAACTTGGTAGGTAAACACTAATTAGATGTTCCTTATAATACAGACAAGAACGGATGGAACCTTCATTCTATTCCTTCTATGGGGGCAGATGGAGGGGCTCCAACTGTGTCAGAACCATCCGTTTTCACAGACACTCTCCTTCCAATATAACTGCTTATTATTTGGATAGAAGAATATTTCAATCTGAAGACCTGGAAAGATGGTAGATAGAAGACAAGAAGAACTTGCTTCTTTGCAGTTCAAGGTGGATTTCACAAAGCACTAAGTTGGGCGGGGGGGACGATCGATCCTTGCCTTCCACTTCACATTTATGCTCTACTTTGTGTTGCTTAGCGTTTGTGGTTTTAACAGGATAACACGAATGCTTTTGTAACGTTCAGAGCCATTTACCTAACTGCAAACTGCAAACATCTGCACAGAGGGACGCTTCAAAAGAGAGGTGAGTTTTGTTGCTCAGGTGCAGCATTGCACCTGATTTATAGGTCCGAGTTGGGGAGAAGAGACATCAGCTGGAGGCTGAAGACTCATTAGGTTTCATCACAGCAGCTGAAGCAGGCATCCCACGTTTCCAAGTCTCTAATGTCTCCCAATCATGAATATCTTTGAGAATCATCTCCATCTTCATCATCCCTACAAGATTTTGTCGCTCCTGTGGGAAACACACCGACACGTGCGCGCGCGCAGCCGCCCACCTGGCGCGTGCGTGGCTTAATCATATCTGAAGAGGGAAAGGGAGAGAGAGAGAGAAAGAGATGCGGCGCGTTGTGTGACTTATCTGTCCTACTCTCACTGCTGCTGCTGCTTCTGCGCACACCTACACGCACTCCCCAGATCTGTCACGCACACTCACGCACACACTCAGCGGGACTGACGCACTGTGGGGAAGGGAGAAAGACGGGAGGGAGGGAAGAGAGACAGAGAGAGAGCGAGAAAGAGAGGAGACAGGAGTCAGACATGCTCTGGCAGAGGGATGTACCGGACTCTGCTGCCTGAAACTGCCGCGGTAACGGGTCCGAACAGAACACGGGGCCTGGACCGGGACCAGTGTAGCCAGTTTTAAGAAGTAAGGAGTCACCTGGCTGCGGACGGAGGAGGGGGGCTGGAGGGACCAAGGGAGAAGGAGGAGGTGTGTCCGCCTCACGGGGCTCTGCGTTTGGGGGTAACGACACCAGGTTGGGCGCAACGGAGAGTCCACGCAAAGTTTCCTCGATGGCGCTGGTGATGGAGCCGGTGAGCAAATGGAATACGAACCAGGTGGTGGAGTGGATGAAAGGTAGGCTATTAAAATAGCAGTGTGACTATTAACTCACCTGGAAACACACAGAAACTCCCTAAATAACTGCATGAAGATAAACACGGGGGTGCAGGGGCTTACAGGAGTAGATGCATGTATGTTGCGTGGGATGTGTGTTCGCGGGCGAGTGTCCATGTCTCATCCTAGCACCTGATGATCAGTGGGTGATGATGCAGCCTGCAGTGAAACTGGCAGCAGGAGAGACAGACAAACTTCTCTGCTGCCAACAGGGGCGAGCATAGGCGCTGTCAGGGCCGGGGTGGGTGGGTTAGGATTGGGGGGGTGCACTCATAGTGGTTTTGAGTACGCTGCCTTGCTAAAATGTAACTCAAGTTATAACCCAAACCTGCAATGTAATTATCTGGATCGTTTCTGATAGAAGGGCTGCCCTGTGCTGTTGGTAGTACTGTTGCCTTGCAGCAACAAGGTCCTGGGTTCGACTCCCCAGCCGAGGGGTCTTTCTGCATGGAGTTTGCATACTCTCCCCGTTCAGGCGTGGGTTCTCACCAGGTACTCGGGCTTCCTTCCACAGTCCAAAAACATGACTGTTAGGTTAATTGGTCTCTCTCAGTTGCCATAAGGTGTAAATAGGTGTGTGCTTGGTTGTGTGTCTCTGTTTTGATCTGGTTGCTATGTACATTTGTGATGCTATACTTTTTGTGAGACGCCTAAGTTATCTTTATCTGCAGCTGTAAATATGTAATTGACGTGTGAACAAGATTATCCCTATGGGACATTGAACTCTATCTATCTATCTATCTATCTATCTATCTATCTATCTATCTATCTATCTATCTATCTATCTATCTATCTATCTATCTATCTATCTATCTATGTGTGATACACAGTGTAAAGTATTTATCTTTTACGTGTTTGGCTTTTTGTTTAATTTCATAGTGTGCAGGATCACAAACATCCAGTGATTTCATTATTAATAATTAATAAATAAATGATTATTAATAATAAATAAATAAATGATGAATAAAGTATTTTTTGAATTGAATTGAATTAGTGTTTTTTGTTTTTAATAACACTATGTTTGGACACTACTGTAACAGAACAAAACTAAGTAGTTTATAATTGAACAGTGGAAGGAAAGTGAGATATGGTTTAAAACTTTTTTACGAATACAAATGTGGAAAGCGACACTAAAGGTTATGCCCGCACATCTTCACAAAATAGCTCAAGATCAGTCAGATTGAATGAAGAGTAACTGTAAGCTCTAAGTTAAAGTCTTGCCAAAGAAATCTCAATTAGACTTAAGTCTGGACTTTGACTGGACCATTCCAACGCATTAATATCCTTTGATCCTGATCATTTCGTAGTAGGTTTAGCTAAATGTTAAGGGTGGTTGTCCTGTTGGAAGGTGAACCTCCGCCCCAGTCTCAAGTCTTTTGCAGTCTCATGTTGAAGTACATCCACAACGAATAGATTTTTGTGGGTCAAAAAGTCACATTTTGGTCTCAACCGACTAGAGCACTTTCTTCCACATGTTTGCTCGGTGCTCTACAAGGCGTGTGTCAAACAGGGAACACAGCTTCTTTGTTTCAACAATTTGCTTTCTTCTTGCCACAATCCTATGTAAAAGCCAGAATTGTGGAGGTCATGTCTAATATTGGTGACTTCAGATTCTTCTAACTGGACCTTCTACATGCTGTGGATATCTGCAGCTTCTCTTGTTGATGATGGATTGAACAGAGGTCTGTGAGATGTTCACCTAACCCTTCTTTAAACTTCTCAACAACGTAGTCCATGATCTGTCTGCTGTGTTCCCCTGTCCTCATGAAGCTTTCTGTTCTTCTCAGAACAAGCCATGGGATGGCTCCATGCTTTAATGTCATTTACACCCAATTTTGACCCTACTATCTGAATGTTACAGCTGAAGTTTAGACTCATCAGACCTGGCGACATTTTCCCAATCTGTTATTATCCGATAGTAGTAATCCTGTTTGACTTGTAGCCTCAGTTTCCGGTTCTTAGCTGACAGGGGTGGCACCCAGTGGGGTCATGTGCTTCAAGGTTCAATGTGTTGTGCATTCAGAGAGGGTACTCTGCATACCCTGATTGTAGCGAGTGGTTATTTGAGTTAATGTTGACTTGAATTATTGACTGGATGTGAGGACAAAAACGCCTTGTGTCCCAGCAGACCAGCGGTTTCTGAAATACTAAGACAGGCCTGTCTGTCACCATCAACCATGCCATGCTCAAATTCACTTAAATCTCCTTCATTCCCCAGTTTGATGCTACATTTTAACTTTAGCAAGTTGTCTTCCCCACGTCTAGATGTCTAAATGCGTTGAATTGTTGCCGTGTGATTGGCTGATTTGCTGTTTGTGTTAACAAGCTATTTAACAGGTTTACTTAGTGTCAGGGACCAAACAGTAAGACAAAGGACAAAAGTATCCAAGAAATATCCTCCATTTATTCTTCCATGAAAGTTGACAAAAATCCATCAGAAGCACACAAAAAAGCTAGAAAAATGGACCCAAAGAAAAGAATCAACCAACACCTAACCAAAACTGACAAACCAGGACTGACTACTTGCACCAAACACAAGGGAATTTAAACATACAGGCTAGCCTACACGAAACAAGGAAGGGAGGGACAAGATGACTAAGACAAACAATAAATAAACCTAAACAACTAATTCACCCTTACAAATCATAACTACAACACAAATATAAAAAACATATACACAATATAAAAGACATTCTAACACCAAACAGTTTTTAAACAATGGAGCTTTCAGAGTTTGACAGCTTCTCCAGAGTTAAGTCCCCCTTTTTCACCAGCCTGATGGCTTCCTCCACTTCCTGGTGTCACGTCACATTTGCTCCCCCCAGCTAATTCCTTCCACCTCAGCAAAAGAAACAAACAATTAATAATCTGCACAAACATAGGCTGTTTACTAACTGTGTGCACCCAGCTTAGCAAACATCCAAAATAATACAAGAAAGTGCCATCAAACAAATATGATGTGTAGAAGAAACATTCAAATACTAACACTGTGAAATAGCTGGAGGAACCTCCACACTTAGGAAAGTGGCTGACAGGTAGGTTTTTAAAGCTCACTTAAAATATGTTAACAGTTTTCCACTTGATTAAACACTGCTGTTCTTCACTTTGTTCTTCATTAGTATTAAACAAGGATTGGTACCTTTGACATCTGAACCGATACGGTACTGATACTCGGTACCTAGGAATCCATACCCGTACTCAACGGTACCAGTTTTCGGTACTTGTGTGTCTGTTTATGTGGTAATAAATGTTAATTTGTTTAATAATAAAATCTCAGAAATTTTCAAATTAACATATTTATTTCTCAGTATATAAACTTTAATGAATATATCAAAACAACATCCAGCTGTTTGTATTGTAACATCGCAGTTGTTTCAAACATTTCTTCAACATGAAAACCCTTAACTGACTACGCTGTGTTTTTACTTATCAATGCACAAATTAAAACCCAGCCATGTTGCCGGCTGCAGACAATGAGTTGCTAACGGATGCAGGCGTACTAACGGTGCATTGTATTTTGAAAAGTGGAGCCATACTTTTGAGCGCTTTCTACGTATCAGACATGCTTTGTTGACGGTACCAGCAGCTACTGACGTCAGTACGCTTTTGTGCGTTCAATGCTGTGTTCATGTCCAGCATGGAAAATCGCCCACTCTTCTACTCCCTCTGAGTCACAATGATGCGTTTAGGTTCACAAACATGATACCGTTTGATTTTATATGAATCGGTACTCGGTAGTACTGACTCTTGTCGATACCTATAAAAGTACCGAAATCAGTACCCATCCCTAATATTACAACTGAGAATTGGGAACGTTCTTGTTTCTTAACTACAAATTGTGATTTTGTTGTAGGTGTAGGCCACTCCAGTAAATTTACATGTTTCATGTAAAGTATGACTTTTTAACATTTGGCCAAACTATGTAAAGATAAAGTTCTAAGGAACTTACTGTTTGAGGGTTGTACCAACAGTATATCTTGTGTTTAGATTCAGCTGTACTGCTTGTAAAGTAATAAGTCCCAAGAAATTACTTTAAAATGTGTGCATAATTCATTCATCCTTCCACCCATCCATCCATCCATTGGTTGGGCCGTCCATCCGTCCATCCATCCATGAACCCTGTACACCATTTCAGAGGGTTTTGGACATACATTGCACATAGTTAACGTTGGTTTCTGAAAGTTCTTTTATTTATTTGATTGTTGATGTGTCTTAAACCATGCAGTAGTTGGTGCATTTGTATTTGCAAATTGGTATCCTGCCAGAAGAATAAACAGCTACAATGTAATTGTTCCTGCAGTTCTTTGTTTTACTATTCAAACTTTGGCCAACTGTGATTGTCTGCAGCCTTAAACTTTGGTCAAAGTTCAGCAGATTTAATCATTTGGCTCACCCTGGAGACTTTACTGCAATGCACCGCATCAATGCAATAATCAAGCCCTAACAGAGCAGCACTGAACGTAGCTTTAAGCCCAACCGCAGCATTTAAAGATATGATTCCAATGTTTCTCAGACATGAAGATGATCTAAAAATGAAAAAAAAATACTCTGATTATGCACACAGATTAACCTAAGCATCTAACAATATAGTTGAGTTTTGTTTATAGGGGATTCTGTGATACCTGGCAGTGATCAAAAGGGAGATTAGGTCATGAATAATTCAACAGCCAGGCTGATTAGGTCTGTACTCTCAGGCGTTAGTGAACATTGGAGAACACTTTTCCACAAAAAAAGGACGTGTTTGTGGAAATGCAATTTATTTTTTAACTTCTACGTTCTATAATAATACAGTTAGTTGTGAGGTAGTGTATAAAAGTGACATATGGTCAGCTCCGTGTATTTCGTGCTTGGGCAGAAGCATCGTTCGAACTCATTACGTTTCAATCTCAGTCCTTTAAAAACAAGTTTCTCTTTAGGGTCAGCCGTTCATTTTTCTTTTGTGTTAATATTCATGAGTTATTCTGACACATTATGCACGTTGGTAGAAACTCATTTTGACTCCACATGCAGCATTAGTATCACCCATCATCCCCAAGGCATCTGCCAACTCTAAGGACTAATACATTAATCAGATTTATCATCTAGGCTCAAATCAGCTGCCAACTCTTTACCATCAAGCTGACACTTTAAGCACCAGTTCCATTAAGAGAGTGATATGTGTTCAGTTTGGCTAATAAAGAAAAATGTGAAGGTCATTTATGACTAGATAAACTATCTGCTCTGATGTGCACAAGCAGTTTTGGCTTAAAGTCAACTAGAGGCCGGTTTAGGCCTGTAAAATGTTAGAAGCTGTTAATTTTACATTCCTATGGCTTGCTGATATACTTCTAAAATTAACTCACTGACTTGCTTTACAAAGTCTGCTACTTTTAGAGCATCTTTACTAGCAAGGGTGGTTTATTTGTCGGTCCTGTTTCTCTGGTGAGTTAATTTCCATTTTGTAAGTTGAAAGAAATGTAGCATTTTGCTTTTGAGATAGGGGTGACTGTGGCTCAGGTGGCTCAGGTGGTGGGACCCGGTGGGTTGCTGGTTCAAACCTCTGCTCTGTCCGTCTTAGTGGTTGTGTCCTTGGCCAAGACACTTCACCAGACTTGCCTGCTGATGGTGGTCAGAAGGCCCGGTGGCACCGAATGTATGGCAGCCTCACTTCTGTCAGTCTGCCCCAGGGCAGCTATGGCTACAATGTAGCCCACCACTGTCAGTGTGTGAATGGGCATGATTGATTGTGGTGTAAAGCGCTTTGGGGTCTCTGGGGACTTGATGAAGTACTACACAAGTGCAGGCAATGTTTGTGTTTGTTTTGTTGGGGTGTAATGTGATCGACTAAACATAAAGAAAGTTGTGCGTAATTAACAAGTGGACCAAAAAAATACAATAGTGTGCAAATGTTTTAGGCAGGTGTGAAAAAATGCTGTAAACAAAAAATGCTTTCAGAAATATAAAAAATGATCGTTTATTTTTATCGATTTACAAAATGCTAAGTGAGCGTACCCAAACAGACAGAGTCATTAAGAACTATCTTCAGCGTAAAGAAGAACAAGACTTATTGGAAGTGATGGAATGGGCCCCATAGAGCCCTGATCTCAGCATCATGGAGTGTGTCTGAGATTACATGAAGAGACAGAAGGATGTGAGAAAGCCTACATTCACAGAACATCTGTGGTTGGTTCTCCAAGATGTTTGGAACAACATACCAGCCGAGTTCCTTCAAAAACTATATGCTAGTGTACCTAGAAGAATTGATGCTCTTTTGAAGACAAAGGGTGGTCACACCAAATATTGATTTGATTTAGATTTCTCTTTTGTTCATTCACTGCGTTTTGTTGATTGATGAAAATATATGATTAACACTTCCATTTGTTAAAGCATTCTTTGTTTACAGCATTTTTTCCCCACCTGCCTAAAATTTTTGCACAGTACTGTAGCTCAAACTCAATCAGATTGGATGGAGAATTTTCAAGTTACAGATTTTCAGTTTGATTTAGGTTTGGACTTTGAGTAGGCCATTGTAACACAGAAACCTCTTCATTGCAGCTCTGGTTGTATGTTTTGGGCCATTCTACAGCAGGAAGGTGAACCTTCACTTCTCTCAAGTCTCTTGCAGCCTCTAAAACATTATTTTTTCAAGATAACCCTGAATTTAACTCCATGCATCTTTCCATCAACTCTGACGAGCTTCCCTGGGCCTGCTGAAGAGAGACATACCGGCACCATGGTGCTGCCACCAACATATTTAATTATGTGGATGATGTGTTCAGGACAAGAAAGTGCCACTTATAGCATTTTGCAGGTAGGCTAAAGAGTTCAGTTTTTCCCCAGCTACCAGAGCACCTCATTGTTTGCATGGCTTGTTGCAAACTTTAAATGGGGCTTCTAATGGCTTTCATACAACAATGGATTTCTTCCTGCCACTTTCCTATAAAAGCCAGATTTGTGGAGTTCATGACTAACAGTTGTCCTGTGGATCACTGCAGCTCCTTGAAATTGTCCATGTTCTTCCTGCCCAGCCTGTCTGTTTAGGTGGACTGCCATGTTCAGGTAGGGGTGCAGTTCTCTCTCCATGTTCAGATGGTGGTTTGAACAGAGCTCTGTGAGATGTTCAAAGCGTTGTATATTGTTTTATAACTTAACCCTGCTTTAAACTTCTTTAAAATGTTCTACCTAACTTGTCTGCTGTGTTACTTGGTCTTCATGAGGCTGTTTGTTCTATAATGTTCTCTAACAAACCTCAGATGCCTTCACAGAACAGCTAATGTTTCACTGAGATTAATTTGCACACAGATGGACTCTATTTAGGCGATTTCTGAAGGCAGATGATTGTTTTATTGTATCAGAGTAAATGGGGCTGAACACAAATGCACGCCACACCTGTATGGTTTCGCTAAAATATTTTTGTGTATATTAAATAATATCATTAAGCTTTTTGACTTCTTTCATCTCTTCAGGACAAGGTTATTATCGGTAACTAAAACTAACGAAATAACAAAAACTAGAATTAAAAAAACATTTTCGTTAACTGAAATAAATATAAAAACGAGACTTTGCAAAAAAAAGAAAAACTAACTAAAATTAACTGAATTTATAGAGATAATGTGCTTAGTTTTCATTTGTGTGTCTCATGCATTAGTATGAAGTTGTGTACGTCAGTCAAGTCATCTGTGTTGCCGCGGTTTGTCCAAACATAATGTCATGTCAGCAGAACTCGGGAGAAAACGCCAGAGTCCAATTTGGGATTTGAGTATGACTGTGTTTTAGATAAAAGCAAGTGTCTTGTAGTGGAACGAGATGAAATATGTGGCAAATTGTTAGAGGGGAACAATCCCACGAACCTTAAAGTTCACTTAAAAAGCTTGCACAAGGCGGCTAACCTAACTAAAACTATAATTAAAACAAAATAAATTAAAACTAAACTGAAACTAAGCATTTAACAAAAAAAAAACTAAACTAGCAAACAAATGCTAAAAGCTGATTAAAACTCAAATAGAATTGAAAATCTGAAGTCAAAGATAAATAAAAGTAAAAACTAATGAAAATTGGAAAACTATTGAAACCATGCTTCAGGACAGTCGTTGGCATTTTTCCCCCTGGTTTTACCAATTTGTCGTCATTGCGTTTTTTTTTTTTATCAGGCGCCGATAACACATGGCCCACTCTCTACAGAACAAATGAGTGATACGAACAAACACTTTTTATTCATCATGTCCGTTCAGTGCATAAAAAGCAGGTCAGAGGGTTTGTTAATTCAAGTAAAATGCTGTTGGTGACAAAGCTTTGTTTACAGGGGAGATCTTTGTTGGTCATGCTCATACGGCATGTGTTTACATGTGTCTGGGTGGGTGGTGGGTTGTTGGTCTCGGGCCGTCTGTGCTCAACAGCTGACAGACTCACACACTGGCTCCGAACAGAAGGCCCCACCCGATTCCTCGGACATTTGCACCAACACACACTCACTGAAATCCGCTCAGACACGTGGCTCGCCTTGGTTTGGTATTCAGTTCACGCTGGTTCTGGGGTGTGTCCATGGCGACGGAGGGTAACGTGATACACTGTATTTTTGTATGTGTGTGTGTGAGTGTGTATGTGTACAGTAACGTACAGTCGACACATGCTGCAGGCGTTCTGGGCCAAAAGGTCGCCACATTGTTGCCTCGGTGCAGCGACTAATGAGCAGGGCTCTTTAACAGTATAACAGCCAGGAATTTTCTTCCTCTTTCATCTGTTCACGCTGTGATCCAGGCAGAATCTCACTTCATTTCCCTTTGGATAAATTTCATCGCCAGACTTGAAATCGGCAGTGAAAAAGGCGTGCGGCAGTAGGGTGCGGGTGATGACATTGCTGGTCACAAGAGAAATCACACCGAGTAATAGTCACAGCATTCAGGATTACAGGACTTTTTTTAAATCTTGGGCGTTTGATAGCTTTGGGATAAAGCTGATATGGTTTGCATCGGAATCAGTTTATTAATGGGTTCTCTGGAAAATTGTTTACCTGAAGACCTAAAGAGATACTCACATAAGATGGATCTGTGCAACTCATATGTTTAGGGTTACTATTTCAGTTTAATTTACAACACTTTTAAGTATGTGCCTCAAGATAACTCTGGTGATGGATTTCATTTGATTTCAGTTTTTTAATCCATTTGTGGTTAACAGAGACAGCAGGCAAAATCAGAGTAATTTGGTCCACTGTGCTTTGAATTAAAGATGGATTTTGTTCAGAAATGTAACTAAAGCTAAGATTAAGGAGATTTTCGGACTTGGTGTCACTTGAAAATGATGAAATATGTAATCATGACTAGCAATATAGGAAACTGCCTACAGTTCCAGTAAAAGGTGAAACATGAACGTCATATGTAATTTTGAGCTATTAATGATGTATTTGAACCTGTCTTCAGAGAACGCACAGATAAACAGATTCTTTAGTGAATGTACATCAAACAACTTCAGTGAAAACAGGAATCGGATGCAGAGGATGAATTATACATACAGTGGCTGTAGCCAGGCCAGCTGACAGCCTTGCCTGGATCTGGGACAAGATCATCTGAAATGGGCCCACCTCTACGATCTTCTGTTGGTAGAAAATTAGTATTTACCATTCAAAGACATTGCTGATGCTGCTCTGTGCCTCCAGTTTCCTTCCATCTTCCCCCCTACTCTCATCTTCCCTGCTTCCTCCTCATTTCTACTCCATGATTTTTTGAGTTTTCCTCCTTAAAGCAGGGTCTAGATGATATTCCTGCCATATAAGGCTAACAGTGACACAAATCCCAAAAATAAACGCATTATTAAATACATTGTTGTATGTATTAATCAGAATAAAATATGGAAATAGATTTGTCAAATAAATATTTATATATTCTAAAGTTAGTAATTTTATTATTCTACAAAATAAATAAATTTATGAATTTTATCAAATATATGGCAGAATAATACAAAAATATTTCCATACTTTTACTATTTCCATACTTTTTCTATTAAATTATGAAAAAATAGAAACTGAGAGAAAATGGTTAACATCACAGCAACTCAGCTGCCGACCAATTACATTTCCTAAAACAGTGTGAGTAATTTTCTTTGTAAGGCAGAAAGATAAAATAAAGTTAAACATAAAAAATACTAAGAATTTAAAACACAAACATAATGATTTATTTATTTATTTCATCAAGATAAAAACAGATTAATTTATTGAATGCATGACTCTCCAGTTTTACTTAAATTTTAACATAAATATAAATTTTGGGACTTTATAAATGTATTATATTGTGGCACCTTTGGCTTTCCGTACTGCTGGGTTGTCCAAATTGTTCGTATTTAAGGTTACTACAGGTATGATATGTTTAGATTTGAGCTCCAAACGCCATGGGCCAGAACATCCTTTAGCAATTGATGTTCTAAAGCAGTATTTTCATTATCTCCAAAAATTACCCCTCAGACCTGTTCTAATCATAGCTTCCACTAGCAAAAATACATAACCTGTCTCTCAACAGCTGTGCTTGTAGCTGCTGTCTATTTCTTACCTATCTTGCCATTAATGTTGAAGCACTGAAAAACTGGCGTCATGCAGATCTAAACATCAGGAAACTAAGTGTGATTTGTGGAAAATTAAGTCCTGTCACATCTTGGAGGTATATGTGTTTCTGTTGTGAATATACGCTTCTGTTGTGAATAGTGTGTGTGGATTGGGATCAAGAGTGGGGAAAGCACAGTGTTCAGCTGTGTCAGGACAGGGTGCTTTTGTCATGATGTCAGCGGCTCATTTTATTTATTTATTTGAAGGCTCAACTGACCATCTATGAATTAAATTTCAATACTCTGAGTGCCCCCAAGAGGTCAAATAATTGTTAGTTAAAATAATCAGAAAGTAAGACATGCTTTCAGTTTCACTTCAGTTGTCAGGTACAAGCCAAGTTAGGTCTTTATGCTACATATTTAAATGCACTTTCCTGCAGCAATGCGTCTTCCTTCTCCATAGAAATTTAATTACACAATAAGGTGACGGGGATACAAATTTTACTGTTTTCTCCTTGACCACACAGTTTTTGGCCCCCTCTACAAGCTTCTGGTGTGACTCTGGCTAGATATTTGACCACTCATCTTGGCAGAATTGGTAGACATTATTTAAATCTAAGGCTGCCGAAAGAGGGTTTCTTAGTAAGGAATGGAGATTAGACAGAGAGCAATGAAGTGAACATTAACACAGTTGTCAGGACATATGAAGGGATAGATAGATAGATATGCATAGATAAGCATCAACAAAGTTAAACCTGCCTAGAACCCTGCCTTTATCCTCCACAAAGCTGATCTGTCCAATCGGACCCTCTGGACAGACTGAAGAACATCTGCTGCCACATGAATTTTAAAAAGCTGCCATTTAGCAAATATGGACTCTGATTCTTCTGGTGCTTTTTGACAGGCTGCAAAGAGAGATGGGTGGGATAACAGTCAGCTGTACACCTTTGACAGGTTAGTGATATTACATTTAAAAGAGAGAGTTAAGACCAAATAAAAGTGTGAATAAAAGAGACTTTTGTTCGACTTATTTAAAACATCTTTAAATCATACCAAAGACTGTAGATCAAACTGTGATTTTGGCCTTTAAATTTGTTTTTGTTAAGATATTGAAATATTTCTCTTTTTCACTTTTTAGGAGTGTTTTTTGGGTCAATATTAAAATAAAATGATGACCGATTTTTCAAGTTTAAATCCACTTGAACATTGCAACAGGATTTGACTGGATTTAGCAACTACGACCTTTTATTATTATAATTTTTTTTACCAATGAATAACCACCCCACAGCATGATGCTGCCAGTGCCATACTTTAGGCTTGGGATGATGATTTGTTGTTCCTCAATGGTCAAAGTATTAAGCCTAACTAGAAGGTCTTCCTCTGTTGTGTTTATGGAGTTTCCACAACCTCAGTTTGGAAAGCAAAGCATACAGTTGTGTTCCTTCATGCATGGTTGTCCTACTGCCCTCCCTGCTATAAACCTAAGCTTTGCAGAACAAACAGATTAAACTAAGGTTTTGGACAGAGACATTTCCTGTCTCATATGTCTAATTCAGAAATAACTTCATATTTAGTTGGTTTTCCTGCCTAACTGGTGAATTTTGATGTTGTGTTTATTTTAGTTTGGAATATTCTGTGTCACTCCATAACACAAACTTGAAGGATTTCAACACTTTTAAATTAATTTTTGAGTTAATGTCAAGAATATAAAACTAGTCAGGAGCTTGTGTAAACACTTGCAATGCACTGTTTGTTGATGTTTCAACCTTAATGGAATTATGTGAAAAATATTCTGAGCTAAAATGATGAATGTGCTTCTAGCATCAATCTAAACTGGAGGGATTAAAGCTTTTATTGGTGAAATAAATTAGCAAATACTGTCCTGACTGTCAGGAGCAAGTTCAAACCCTGATTCTGGTCAAATAAAAATGTATGCGATTCTGCAATATTAGTAAATCTAAATTTAACATTCAGAACACTGTAACAGAAACAATAAATATAAGCATAAAGAAAACTTAAATTTGTAGGTGTTTGGATGTGTCATTAATCAGCTTTTTCATTTTTGACTAAAGCAATATTGAATTTTTGTAATAATAATAATAATTATCATAATATTATTGAATACTGAAAGGATTTTTGAGACATTTCGTAGTTTTTTTCTTTTTCTTTTTTTATCCTTTTGTTGGTATTATTGTTTCAGAGTGATGTTATTTTCAAATGATCCCTCTCCGGTCCATGAAGATTTTATTTTATTTAATTGGAATAAAAAGCAGGCAAGGAAGTGTGTTTTGGTGTGAAATTTTTTATATATAAAATTAAAATATAATATATATATATTATATATATTACAGGGGTTGGACAATGAAACTGAAACACCTGTCATTTAGTGTGGGAGGTTTCATGGCTAAAATTTGACAGCCTTTTAGCCAGTCTTCACTAATTTCACATTGCACCAGTAAGAGCAGAGTGTGAAGGGTTCAATTAGCAGGATAAGAGCACAGTTTTTCTTAAAAAAATATTGGAATGCACAAAAATTATGGGTGACATACCAGAGTTAAAAAAGGACAAATTGTTGGTGCAAGTCTTGCTGGCGCATCTGTGACCAAGACGGGGAAGTCTTTTTTGATGTATCAAGAGCCACGGTATCCAGGGTAATGTCAGCATAACACCCAAAAAGGACGAACCAATAGGATTAAATGTGGACGCAAGAGGAAGCTGTCTGAAAGGGATGTTCGGGTGAACCCGGATTGTATCCAAAAAACAAAAACCATGGCTGCCCAAAAAACGGCAGAATTAAATGTGAAACCTCAACTTTTCCTGTTTCCCACCAGAACTGTCCGTCGGGAGCTCCACAGGGTCAATATACACGGCCGGGCTGCTATAGCCAAACCTTTGGTCACTCATGCCAATGCCAAACGTCGGTTTCAATGGTGCAAGGAGCGCAAAACTCTTGGGCTGTGGACAATGTGAAACATGTATTGTTCTCTGATGAGTCCACCTTTACGTTTTCTCACATCGGGAGAGTTACGGTGTGGAGAAGTCCCAAAAAGAAACGTACCACCCAGACTGTTGCATGCCCAGAGTGAAGCATGGGGGTGGATCAGTGATGGTTTGGGTTTCCATATCCGGGCATTCCCTTGGCCCAATACTTGTGCTAGATGGGCGGTCACTGCCAAGGACTACCGAACCATTCTTGGGACCATGTGCATCCAATGGTTCAAACATTGTACCCTGAAGCGGTTGCCGTGTATCAGGATGACAATGCCCCAATACACACAGCAAGACGGTTTTGAAAGATTGGTTTGATGAACATGAAAGTGAAGTTGAACATCTCCCAGGGTCTGCACAGTCACCAGATCTAAATATATTGAGCCACTTTGGGGGTGTTTTGGGGGGAGCGAGTCAGGAAACGTTTCCTCCACCCAGTATCACGTAGTGACCTGGCCACTATCCTGCAAGAAGAATGGCTTAAAAATCCCTCTGACCACTGTGAAGGACTTGTATATGTCATTCCCAAGACGAAGTGACGCTGTATTGGCCGCAAAAGGAGGCCCTATACCATACTAATAAATTATTGTGGTCTAAAACCAGGTGTTTCAGTTTCATTGTCCAAACCCTGTATATATATATATATATAAATATATATATATATATATACAGTACAGACTGCAGTTTTATAAGGATTTCAAGCCTTATAAATGGGGTTGGCACCAGCTTTACTTAGCTGCTTTTTTCTTGCCATAATACAAATTCAAACAGTCTATTCAGTAGGACTATCAGCTGTGTACTGTATCCACCTCCTGCACAACACAACTGATGGTGCCAACCCCATTTATAAGGCCTGAAATCCCACTTATTAAACCTGACAGGGCACACCTGTGAAGTGAAAACCATTTCAGGTGACTATCTCTTGAAGCTCATCAACAGAATGCCAAGACTGTGCGTAGCAGTAATCAAAGAAAAAGGTTGCTACTTTGAAGAACCTAGAATATAAGACATATTTTCAGTTGTTTCACACTTTTTTGTTCAGTATATAATTCCACATGTGTTAATTCATAGTTTTGATGCCTTCAGTGTGAAGCTACAATATGCATAGTCATGAAAATAAAGAAAACTCTTTGAATGGAAAGGGGTGTCCAGACTTTTGGTCTGTACTGGTATATATTATAATATATAATAATATATATATATATTATATATATATAATATATATTAAAGCAGGTCTTTCATGTGTTCAGATTAAATTTGAAATCTGTTTCTTTGGTATTTTTTTTGGTGTCAACAGTGCAAATTGATTTCTGTTTGTTAATTTGTATTCATTCTGTTTTGTTAAGAACCCATCAAAATGTATTGTTGTCTTTTCCACTACTTTTTCATTTGATGTTATCCATTAAACTGCAGAAATAGAATGTAAAAAAAATACTTTTCGACAACTTTAAATTGATTTTGAACAAAAAAATATGCCATTATCAGAAACGGCTGTTTAGGAAATGTTTGGCACTTTCAGGCACAGATGAAAGGAATTAAATCAAATCAAATAAAATATCTGGGACCCAAGGGGGATAATTTGAAAATATCAAGAGACAGTTCCAGGCTTGGAAGATGCCTCTGGAAAAAAATTATCCAATTTGCAGATATAGGATTAAGGAAAAAAAATACGTTTTGAGTTTCGATTTGGTTTTTTTGTTTTTTAATACTAAAGCAGGCCTTTAACTGGTGAAATATTAAAAGAAATTAATAAAAATGTATCATGTTACGTAGACTGGGATTAATAATGACCTTTGCTGAACAAATTAGAAGACACTTTATTTATCTGCCAGGTATTGGTGTGACTGGCACGTTCCCCACGGGCTGCACGGTGGCGCAGTTGGTAGCACTGTTGCCTTGCAGCAAGAAGGTCCTGGGTCTCTCTAAACTGCCCTTAGGTGTATAAATGAGTGTGTGCATGGTTGTTTGTGTGTTTCCCTGCGATGGACTGGCGACCTGTCCAGGGTATACCCCGCCTCTCGCCCATAGACTGCTGGAGATAGGCACCAGCTCCCCCGCGACCCACTATGGAATAAGCAGTAGAAAATGACTGACTGATGTTCCCCACCCATAAAGGTTAGTTTACACTTGGGATGAGGAAAGATATGTTTTGTGGATTTTTTTCCAATATAAAAATAAAACAATAAGAGAAGAGGACTTTTAATCATTAAAACAAACATTTAAGGGGAGAAATTTCCAGTAGTTTCATGAAAAATTTGCAGATATATAGTGACTTCTCCTCAAAAAAAAATGCAGATATGGGAGGGGAAGAAATTATCTTTTTGTATTCCAGTATTACTGAGTATTTTCTAAATTTTAAGACTGTTCACACAGCACTGGGTTTTAATCTGACAGGTTTCAGGTTGAAGCTGTTTTCCAAGAGCTGCTGTTTTACAAACATCCTTCCTGTTCGAATCACAGAGACAGATACAGCTGCTGGTCTAACTTTTGTTGCTACTGAAGCTTTACAGCGCTTGTACCAGATGACACATAACCCGACTGGGAGGGCTGGGCTCTTTTATCGGATTCGTGAACATCTCCGGAGCGAGTGCAATATCTGATTTTATTAGCCGTGCGTATGACAGAGAGAAAGAGGGTGTTTGTGGGAGTTTGGCTCGCCTGCTGTTGTGAAAAGTGTGCTACTGTGGGAGTTAAGTATGTGAGTCAACTATGAATCACTCTTTTTCTAACAGTCCAACACAAGCACATGCATAATTTCAGTCTCTCGCACACATGGACGTACTGAAATACAGGTACAAGCATATGACCACACTGGCTCATTTCACCACAAACCCACACAGACATCTACAGTGATTTTCTGTCAATTTATAAAAAAACATGGCTGGAAAAAAAGCCTGTGTTTTTCTACAGTAGGAGTTCTTGTAATGAGCGCAGTTTTTCTGCAGCTTTGAGGAGGAACAAGCAAGCACGAGCAGCTCATCTAATAAGAAAAATTTCTGAATTGCAGTTTAATGAAAAACAAAACTAGCTCTCAATACTTATGAGAAACTATTTCAATGATCAACAATTAGTCATCATTTGCATCTTCAGGGCAAAACAAGCTGAAAAAAAACCTGGCCATTAGTAGTATGATAATAGTGAGTCTAGAGGGAAAAGTCTTGAATAAACATCTAATTACAACAAACAGGTTGGATCAAATTAACTGTCGGTGTTGTAAGTAAATCATCAGGTAGATATAATGGTAAATTTGCCTGCATTTCACATGGAGTTTACATATTTCTTATGTGCATGCATGGCTTTTCACAGGACCCTCTGGTTTAATTTCATTATCAAAAACATATTTAATCAGTTAAAATGTTATTTAAACAGGCGATTTTTATATATATTTATTTACGGTACCTTTCATATCAACATTTATTTAAATTTTATATAGTGAATCCTAATTTTATTTATACAAAAATAAAGGACAGACAAAAAACTAATCTTTTTAAAATACTGTGGAAGAGAAACTCCACACAAAACCTACAAAGATACATTCCAGAGAAAACCCATTCAAACTTAATTTTAGACAATTCCAACAACAACAAAAAAATTTAAACATTTTAAATTATCAAAAACATTTAAAGTAGTTCTTCAAACACTATAGTGTTGTCTGAGAGCAGTATATTGGTGATGTAACACAACGGTACCCCATGGTGAGATTTAAAAGCTGTGTGATGAGCCCAGTCAACCTCTAATTCATCAAGTCAACACTAAAATTCTGGCAGCATCCAAATGAATTACGTAATTTCTGCTCCAGTTCTTACATTATCACTCTGATGCCCAGTAATTGGAGCTCTCCCATTCCTCCAAACAACTGTGTCACCATTATACTTAACATTAACCAGCCATACGGTGATTGTGCAAGTCCTGGTTTTGCTCATGAAAGTTACCATAATATTTTAGCTCTCAAAACGTTACTCCAAGGACACCCTCTGTCACGTCATTCAAATTCTATTAGTCAATCTACAGTTCGTTTTTTCACGTTTCTCCCTGAAAAGTAACTTCAACTAAGGCTATAGATGTGGTGAAAGAGAGGGAAGTTGAAATACTCAGACAGTAGTTGCAGTCAACTTATCCTCATTTGAAAAAAATTGCAATAATTATACTGCTTCAGTTAATAATTGAGTAAAAGGATCACTTTCTTTCCTGCTAAACGTTATGCTCATAACCAACTGATGTGGGTTCCTCGATGGTCTGACTGTTTGTTCCCTGCTCTAGCTATCGTTTGTATGGCATGAAGTGTGCTGTGTCCTTTTGTTTTTGGTGGATGAGGAGATATTCCCTCCTCCTGTTTACTGTCATGGTGTTCGCCGGTATTTCCTGCACAAATTATTGTTGTAGCAAAACTACTTGCAACATAATTTTTTTCTTGCCAATAAGAGGTCACACATGTATTAAATACTTTTCTATTAAAAGTTTTTTTTTTTTCAAATAAAACAATCTGTTTAAATTGTTATAAAATCAGTTATTTGTTTCGAAAACCAACAGAAAGGCAAATCGTTATTTAATTAGATATTTATTTTACTTTTTTTGCTCTAAAACATGCCTTTTAAGTCATATAGCAGCTCATGCAGAAACTATTTGATAAACCTTTAAAGTACTGTCAGGTTTGCATTAGATGGTTGTTTACAATTTAGATATGCAATCTGTGACCATAATAATCCTCCTACGTTAAACACCTATTGCAAAACAAAACATGTTATGAGAATCTGGGCAGATGAACTGTCTAGCAGAAATGTAAGGAAAAGCAAAAATCATTTGAACTTTATACTTTGGATGTTTTTACTGCATTAGGTTTTGTTTTTTAAACAGATCGTCAATACGGCCCAATCAGGCAGGAATCTGTGAACCACTGAAGCCCTCATGCCTGTTACATGCCTCTGAGGCAGAAAGAAATAAGCTAAGATGTGTTGATGCCAAAGAGATAGGATATTCTGAGCAGAATTCATGGATATTTATTCATGCAAATGTGAATATGTGAATATTTCTAATTTTCTCCCTATTGTCTGGTATAACTGGCTGTTGATGCACAGTTAAATTGTTCCATTGTGATGCTGTTGCTTGTATTTCTAAGGTGCACATCCAAAGGCATTTCTTTATCTCGAGATTCTATAACGTTTAAATTTGTTGAAAATGCACGAGTGCTGTGAGAGAGAGATAAAAGTGGGCACTGCATGAGTTGGCAGCCCTGGGTAAAATGGTTTGATAAAAGTACTGATTTGAAGACTAAAATTGATAGCTAATGAACTCCTTAAGATTGAGGTAATACAATGGATGTCTTAAACTGGTAAAGGTTGTGTCTTTTTGGGATGAAAAAAATGAATCCCATAGAGAAGGCATCATCTTGTAAACCATGACAGTGCTTTACTTTTTTGTTGCATACTGTGTAGGCGTGTGTGCTTGCTGATGCCACTTACAATTTGACTCATCAGTATTCAGGGCATTCACGCTCTCCCTCACTGCCAGCGATAAGCGATGCTGATTATCGGTGAACTTTCGCCACAAAGTACATCTCCATTCTTCTGCTTCTGTGCCTCTCGCTGCCGCTTTTCAGCTGGAGTAACACTCTGCCTGCCAGAGCCAGAATTGTTTTAATCAGGTTCACTTCTTTCACTTACGCTAAAACTCTGCTGCTATTAACAGTCATCACATTGCAAGTTCGGTTGGTTTGGGAGAAGGGGACCAATCTCTTATTAGAAAAAAAGCAAGACTGCAGCATAAAGATTTTCCCAACACTACTTGGATAGCCGGGAACCATCTCAAATGTTTAAGCCAACATCTACAGTCCAAGAGTGGAAGTATTAGATAGTTCAGAATTCTTCAAATGGGCTTTTGTCAAGTTGCTTTCAACGATGACGCTACAGAGCGTTAGTTGCAAAAACTAGCCGCCACAGAGACAGTTTGCTTACGAAGGTTGATTCTCTGATTAACACTTAACAGTCAGAATGCCCAGATCAATACTATGCACATCTGCACAGAACATGTCTTTCTTTATAGTAGAAACACTGTACATATTTACAAAAATAGTTTTATTTCTCTTTTATGAGGGACCAAAAATGACAAAATGAAAAATAAATAAATAAATAAACATAAATGTATAAATAAATAAATACACATATAAATGTATAAATAAATAAATACACATACAAATGTATAAATGCCCTGCGATGGACTGGCGACCTGTCCAGGGTTTACCCCGCCTCTCGCCCATAGACTGCTGGAGATAGGCACCAGCTCCTCCGCGACCCACTATGGAATAAGCGGTAGAAAATGACTGACTGACTGACTGACAAATGTATAAATAAATAAATAAATAAATACACATATAAATGTATAAATAAATAAACAAATAAATATAAGAAGAAATAAATACACATATAAATGTATAAATGCATAGATGAATAAACTTAAAAATAAATAAATAAACATGTAAATGTATTTATTTATCTATTTATTCATTTATTTTCTCCTTTTTGTGTATTTATACATTTATGTATTTATTTATTCATTTATTTATACATTTTTTCATTTATTTATTTATACTTTTATTTATTTATTCCTACATTTATTTCTGTATTTCTACATTTCCACATTTATTTATTTATGCTTTTCTGTGTCCGTATATTAATGAGGTGGGTGGGTCTAACATTTGCCTTCAGCACCATTGGTTAGAATTCTGTGTATGATCCCGATCCTGATCCCGATGTTAAAACTGATAGAGACATACCCCAAGCGACTTGCAGCTATAATTGAAGCAAAGGGTGGCGCTACAAAGTATTATTGATTCTTCACATAAAATTATAACAGAGTTATTATCAGTATAAGCAAGTCTGCATCAATAAAGGCAATGTTATGTTTATTCAAAAGATTCAAGATGAGGTACTCTATATGTGCTATGAGTTTGATGGCACTACAACATGCTATAGTGAAGTTATTGACCATTTTATACACATTTTAATGGTAAAAAAATCATAAAAAATCTATTTAAGTACATTTTCTTAAGGTAAGAGTTGTAGTATGATCAAGATGAGGTGATCTATGTGTGCTATGAGTTTGATGGTACTACAACATGCTATAGGGAAGTTATTGACCATTTTATGCATATTTTACTGAATATTTGGCTATTTAGGCTATAGTCTTTAGGAAATTCCAATTTTTTTGTATTAATTTCCAATCCAAGAAATGTAGTATGAAAAACGTGAGATCACATACACATACAATGATTTTAATGACAATACACCTCTCTTTGGCGACTTTATTGAATATTTCTCCATCATATTTTTCTGGTGTTGCAATTTGCAGACGTCCCTGCGCATTTGAGGAGCAGCGAGCTCTGCATAGAGGCCGATGTAAGTCTCCCAGCGCGGTGTTAGGCTAGTTTTGAGTTATAGAGCTGATGAGTTATAGAGCCGGAAAAGCCGAATCTGTGAATATCTTTCTAACTTTACCAAAGTAAGTTGGCGGCCAACGTCCTCCAGACTGTCCAATATAGTGGAGTCAACTTCCACATCCATCTCAGCTTGGAGTTGATTGAAATCCTCCATGACCCGTGCAAAACAAAAATGGAGGAAGTCATTGGGTTCATTTTGGTCAATATCATTTGCCAATGACCTTAAATCATTGGCAAAGGCTGTAAGAGAACCCTCCATCGTGCCTATGAGGTAGCAGCAGGATCGGGATCATACACACAATTCTAACCAACGGTGCTGAAGGCAAAATTTAGAACCACCCACCTCATTAACATACAGACACAGAAAAGCATAAATAAATAAATGTTGAAATGTAGAAATACAGAAATAAATGTAGGAAGAAATAAATAAAAGTATAAATAAATACATGTATGAATAAATAAATGTATAAATAAAAAAATGTATAAATAAATGAATAAATGTATAAATACACATAAAGGAGAAAATAAATGAATAGATAAATAAATACTTTTACATGTGTATTTATTTGTTTTTATATTTATTCATTTATGCATTTATATATTTATATGTGTATTTATTTCTTCTTATATTTATTTATTTATTTATGTATACATTTATATGTGTATTTATTTATTTATACATTTATATGTGTATTTATACATTTATATGTGTATTTATTTATTTATTTTTCATTTTGTCATTTTTGGTCCCTCATACTCTTTTATATATCTGAAGAAAAAAAATCCTTTTTAAGTGGAATCCTATATCAGGGAAGTCAGAGTTTATGCCGTCTCTGAGCCATCTTGAATGCGCAAGTCAGGTATGGTTCTTTTGCCCCGACTTTCTGACTCATAATTCCGACTTTGGCTGGGCGTTCCAGTTGAAATTTCCTACTCGGAGGTCAGAAATTCCGACTTCCTAGTATAAGGTGGCATGCACCAATAATCTCATCAAAGAGTTATAACTGCAAGCCTCACCAGAGATTCAACTTGAGCTAACAGATAACCTCATCAAAGTCAAACCAGGGATAAAAGCTTATGGCTAATTTTACTTCAGAGTTGATCTAATGGATAGTCTCACCAGAGTTAAGTTAACCGCTAGTCTACTAGTTTTACTAGGGGGTCAGCAAAAGGGAGTCTCAATAAGTGGTTAAGCCAACAGTGGCACCAGAAAATCAAGCATATGGTTAGCCTTAGCAAACAGTCATCCTAACAGCTAGTCTTACCAGATAGCCAAGCTAATGGATAGTTTCCTTAGAGTCAAGCTAGCGGTTATTCTCACTGGATAGGTGAAGGTTTTTTAAGCGAATAGATGGTCTTACCCTAAAGTCAGGTTAGCAAATTTAACTGCATTAACTAATGGATAAACTTAAACATTAAAATAGAAAATAACAACATATTCAGGTTCTCTTAGTTCAAAAATATATCCAGGTCATAATCTTTAAGATATTTTGGTTTTTCAGCATTTTTATATGTCTTTATCTGTTTCTTCATATGTATTTAAATACATATTTACTTTTTTTATTTATACAGGCAGGCAGTTAACATAAGACACAATATATTTATATAATGTATAAATAAATATAAGCTAGATCTGGAAAATGTAGCAATAACATGTCATTTAACTCATTATGTTGTTTTTAATTACACATTTTGTAATTTCATTTTTAACATTATTGTTATTGTTATTTTTATTAGTAGAAGCCGTAGTAATACATTTTATTTCTCTTTTTTTACATATATTTTCTGAGGCACTAACTAGCCTCCGAAAGGAAGATATTTTCTTTCTATGGACATTAGCAAACCCTTGCACTTATACAGAAAATCATTGCATCAAAACGCTCGTTAGTCTTCAGAGAACGTCTGGACCTCAAGTGACCAGATGATAAAAGCAGTGGTCCTTATTCTTATCTCGTCCTTTCATGTTTCTCAGCTGAGACTCTTGCTCTGAATAAATTACTTATGGAAGTATTTGGAGATCCAGATCGTAGTTATCTTGTCAAGTTTTGATTCACATTAAGATAAAAATCAAATGGGAATATATGATCTCTAAAATGTATTAGTATCTTTTTATTTTATCGCCACATAATCTGCATTTGTTTGCATTTTCTGCAGGGTTCAGAGTAGTTCAAACTTGTGATGGACTGCAGCCCCAAGAACTTTTTTATTCTTCCTAACTATATGTTCTGGGACTGAACGCTTCATTTAGACTTCAGATTTGGTGACAGTGTAGGGAGGTTCCTGAGGCAGAAAAAAGGTCCGTTTGCCTGTCGCTGATGAGCAAAGGAATCTGTGTGTGTGTGAAAGGGTTTGAAAGCAATTTAGCAGCTGGCTTCTGAGCTTTTCCTTTTCCTGCACTTTTTCTTCTCCTCGTCCTTCCTTCCTCTGCCTTTCTTTCCTCCCAATCTTTGTTAGTGTGGTTATGATAGATGACTGTGTTATAAAGCTGGGACTTGAAATGAGGGAAATCAATGCTCCTTCCTCAGAGAGGTGTGTGTAAGTGTGTGTGTTTGCTATAGCCTGTTTGTCGAGCAGTTAGACGCTGGATGCATTTATTGTTTTGGGAGCCAGGGGCTGCAGCTGAGCCGCTATGTCTTGATCTGCTTTCCTTTGACTCAGCAAACGCTGAAAACGAGACGCAGGCACAAACACTTAAACCGTGCATGCACACACACACTTAAATACTCACGCTCTGGTAGGTCAATAATCGTCCCACACATTCTCACAGATGTTACACAATCCAGCAGAGAGCGAAGTCTTAACCTGCCTGATTGCTACTCAGTTACTCATTTTAGTTTAGCATCCTGACCCCTGTTACAGGCTCAGTGTTTGTTTTGGGTCCTTTAGACACTCAACCTAAATTTTTTATATATATATTTTTATATTGCTGACAGGAAAACAGCTATGTTTCTACAAAGATTCAGAAACTTTATATTTTTTTTCTATTCCCTTGTAATGATAGGTTTGGAAACAAAGAAATGCAAACTAAAAGTAAAATGCGCTGAGCTTCTGAAGTCATTAACTGTACATTTTTCTGAGTTACTATTAATTAACAAATTCACTCTTAGTAAAATTACCAACCTTTTTATTTTAAAAGCTGTAAGAAGATGAAGAGACATGTTATGCCCTCTCCTGCTTTTCCTTTAACTTTACAATGACTGTTGTTGTCCAACTGAAATTTAAATAATTCTACAATCTATTGTCCTGAAAGCTTCTAAATTATATTGCAATGCATACAGTGCCTTGCAAAAGCACTCATTCCCCTCAAACCTTTGCACATTTAGGGCAATTGATCTTATCTGAAAGACCAACACAAACTAGTGCTTACTTGTTAAGTGAAATGAAAATGATGCATGGTTTTCGAAGGTTTTTACAAATTAAAATCAGTAAATATAGTGTGCAGTTGTTTTCAGCCCCTTTTACTTTCATACCTTGAAATAAAATCCAGTGCATCCCATTTTCTCACCTAATTTGTACATCCAGCTGTTCTGTGAAGGCCTTGGGGGTTTGTTAGAGAACATTAGACAGGTCAGGGATTAAGTTTTAGAAAGGTTTAATGCGGAATTAGGTCAGAAAACAATTTCCCAGCATCTCAGTGTCTGAAAATAGAATATTACACTACTGCAGTACCACAGTACTATGCAAAGAGAGGCCCATGCCATGCACTGAAGGAGGTGAAGAGAAATTGTTTTTGTACACTTCAGAAATCTCCTCTTAATGGAAAGGTGGTAAAACTGAGCTGAATAATAGAAGTTGTGTTTGCAGTTTGCCACAAGCCACGCAAGGAGCACAGCAACCGGAAGGGGCTCTGGTCAGATAAAAGCTGAATTAAACCTTTGGTCCTTCATGCAAAAAATTATATGTGACAGAAAACTAACAATTCATATCACTCTAACCCAGTACCTCAACCAATACACCCCAGCCCTCCCCCAACGCACACACACAGTGAAACATGTTGGTGGCAGCATCATGCTGAGAGGATGCTTTTCTTCAACAAAGACAGGGGATCTAGTCAAAGTTGATGGATGGAGCTAAATACAGGACAATCCTGGAAAAAATGCTGCAAAAGACTGGAGACAGAGGCTGAGGCTGAGGCTTCCAACAGGATAACAACCCTAAACTTACAGCTGGAGAGACAATAGGGTGGTTTAGATCAAGGCACATTGATTTCATAGAAGGGCCAAGTCAAAGGCAATCACATAAAGCCTCATTAAAACAAAAAGGTTTGAGTTAACGTGACTAAACATGGAATGATTCAAGAGGTATGAATACTTTTGTAAGGTGCTGTATGTTTCAAAGTATGGAGTTTTTACAGAAAGCCTGTGTAGGAACCCTGGGGGGCTCTGCTGAACAGTTATCTGGTAGTTATCAGTTTGTTTATCAGTCTGGAGCAAAAAAACGATAAAGACTGTTTCTTAGCTTGTTTTTATTGACATTTGCCCATTTTTTAGAATGAGTCTAAAACTACCACATTAAACAAACTTCATTCTGAAATGGCTTCTCTGGCCCTCAGGCGCCTCTTGCCACAACCTCTTTGATATTCTGCTTCAATATTAAAAGAGCCAGGAAGTATACAAAACTGCAACCAAAGAAAAATCATCAGAAAACCGTGACACAGCAGCTGTTGTAGTGCCGAGAACAAACTGGAACAAGCTGCAGTTGAAGCGCAGAGGAATCCGTCCTCCCTGCAGGCACAGTTTGATGAGAGAAACTACCAGTGAAAGCATGATACCAAAAGCTGATTAGGAAGTCTGGACTGCAGCCATATGTTTGTAACTTGGGCTGGGTGTGGTTTATCGATTGCAAAATTAACACATTGGGGAGTAAAAGTGCTGTTAAGATGGGAGTCCCCTGCAGTGACTAAAGCTCATAATTTTTGTTCATCTAATAACATCGAACTGTATTATGATTTTTATAAATATTTGATCACAGAGAGGATTCAGCAGGACATAATATGTGTGAAGAGGAAATTGTATAGAAGGTTTTGTCACTGAATAGGTTCTGTTTAACATCTCAAAGGGTGTTTTCACACCTGAGGTGTTTAGTCTGTTTAAAACGTTTCCCCACTGAGTGCGGTTCATTTGTGTAGATGTGAACACAGCAAGGACCAAAACAACCGTACCGGTACCACACCTTCAAACAGTCTTGGTACAGTTCCGACTTTACTCTAGGTTTGTTTATGGTGTAAATGTAACCGGACCTCAATCCAACTCAGCCACCAGGTGTAAACTGCAAGCTTGAGCCAAACGCCTTGCCGTAGCCAGGTTTGTGTTGCATTGTGGAGCGCGGTAGAGTAAACACACAGTAATAAACAATGGCAGAGACAGATCCAAGCTTCATTTCTTCTACCTGTGGTGAACAATATCTGCTCAATGATTACTGTCAGTTTGTGCTTTTTTGCTATCAGAGGTCAACACCTCTGTAGTATTTCTATTGATGTACGTCTTCTTTTTGCATACTTACAAAATAAGACGTACATCAATAAACGTATTGATTACATATATTTAGTTTTTATATGTAAACAGTATTTTGTTTGCACATATTCACTCTTTCTGTTTTATGCTCATATTTGTTTTGGACATTTTTGTATTGGGCATTTTGTATTTCATTTCTATGCCTACTTTCAACCTATGTTGTGCATAAATAGTAATAAAATTTGTATTTGGTCTGTGATTTCTTTCTTTGTGGTTACAATCCTTTATGCCAGCATATCTTGTTTATATATTGAAAAATCTGTTTATTTCCTGTTAAATGTGCCACATTTGAATCAAAATGCCTTTGTGGACTTTGGAGGAGAGTTGGAAAAATTGCCTGTTGAGTGGGATGCCGTCCCACATGAGAGAAAGTGGTTGTGTTGGTCACTCTGGCATGAAGAGCCCACCCAAGATGATCCCACAAGTGTTCAAGGGGGTTTAGGTCAGGACTGCAGGCAGGCCTCTCCACCTTAGAACACAGCATTGAAGGACACAACGGGTGAGAGACGGACAAAGTGGGGGTTTGAACCAGCAACCCACCAGTTACAGGATGAACTCCTACCACCTGAGCCAACAATTTTTTTGCGATTTGCATCTATCCAAAGTTAAGCAAAAATAAACATCAAAACACATAAATGTTTTTTAATGTAACATTTTAATTCAGGCATTCTGCCATGTTGTTGATGTTTAACATAAAGGGTTAAAGCAGATCTGTGAACTCTGTAAGCACCTGGGGACTATTAACAGCTTTGTGTGTAAACATGTGCTAGCTGCTGCTGGTCTGGTGCGATCAGGTTGCATTCCCTTTTCCCTCTCCAGCAGACTGGTGATTTTAGTGAGACACATCTACAGCTCGGTGTGTTTATGTTTTAGGTCTGGACGACTGCTTGCAGCAGTATGTGAGCGTGTTTGAGCGGGCTGGTGTGTCCGGGGAGCGACTGCTGAGGATTAGCCACGCCGAACTCGAGGAGCTCGGAGTGTCTCGTATCGGACACCAGGAGCTCATCCTGGAGGCCGTCGACCTGCTCTGTGCTCTGGTGAGTGTTTCTGTGCTGCAGTGCGGTTCCTGACTCCTATTAGGCACCTATAAAGTTGTGGCTGTAATGTATTCTGCTCTGCTTCAGTGCACAGAGTAACGGCTCACTGGGAGTAAATTGTTTGTGTCCTGCATCAATTCTTTACATGTCACTAAAGCAAATAAAAGACGGGGTGTCTCGATTTAACTCCGGTGAGTCCTTGCCTAAATACCAGAACTATTTCCTTACCGTTAATGGATTTACAAATGAATAAGTATGTTGTGTCATTTCCAGCAAGCAGGTTATGAAGGTTAGAAGCGCAGGTCTTCTTTTTTCAGAAAAATTTAAATTGGAAAATATAAATGCCATCCTCCTCATGATATGTCGTCATCACCATTTTGACCTCTTGCACTCTTCAATGATTCGGCCTATTCTAGTCACTTAGAATAATGGTGTCAGTCACATCTTTCAACATTGAACAAAAAATGTTATAACTGAGAACAAGACCATTAAAGCTGTGCTTGTCTTTCATTGAGCAGGTCAAGGAATGATTATTTTTCACAGTGTTTTGCTTTCTGTTTTTCTGCATGTTTACCCTTCTTCACCACTAGAATTCTGGTCTGGAGACCGAGAGCGTTAGGACGCTGGCTCACAAGCTCGGCGCTTCGGCCAAGAACCTACAGAACTTCATCTCCAGCCGCAGGCGGAGCAGCCAGTTGGAGAGTAGGACCTCGCGACGGCTCCCCAATGATCTGCTGACTTCCGTGGTTGACCTCATCACCGCTGCCAAGAGCCTGCTGGCGTGGCTGGACAGGTTGTACCTCTTCTGGTTTCTGCATTGATCTTTTCCGCAGAGTAGATTTAGTCAAAGGAGAACAGATGCTGGTTGGACTGTTTAGCAGAAGAGGTTTTTTGATATTTTTTTTGGCTGGCAGAAACTCAGAAACATTTACAGTTTAGGTCAGAGTTCAAATCACTAGTTAGGATCCATTGCCAAACTTGCTTTGGCAATGCTCTCCAAAGTTATATTTTAAAGTATGTATTGATGACCTCATGGAACCAACAGAGGAAAAGAAACATTAAACTGTAAGTAACAAACTCAATCATACTAGCGGGTTTCAGAAATCATCAAATCTTTTTTTCTGAAACTGCAAATGTCTGATTTTGGCCAATCAGATGCCTAATATGCTCACAGCAGATATGAAAAAGGAGCACAGAAACTCGATGTTTAATGTTGCATATTTTTATGCAGTTGAAACCACATATTTACATACACTGTATGAAAATATGTAACCTTTTTTTTCCACACTGTCTGATGTTAAGTCAAACTAAATGTCTCCTGTTTTAGGTCAGTTAGGATTAGCTAAATTATTCCTATTTGCTAAATACCAATTTAATGAGAGAAAAATCTTTTGTTTCTTTATCAAATTGAGGAGCTTACAAACATTTCCTTAGTATTTGCTTTTTTAAACTGTATGTCTTGTTTCAGATGTTTTGGGTTTCGGGGATTTGTGACGGTCATTCCAAAACACTGACTTTGTTGCCCTGAAGCTACTGTTTAACTAACTTGGAAGAATACATATGTCCATTGGTGATTTGGAAGACATATTTGAATCCAGCCTTTGACTTCCTGGCTGATGTCTTGAAAAAGTAGCCTCAATATTTTCACATTATGTTCTTTACTCATGTTGTCATCTATTTGGTGCAGTACATCAGTCCCTCCTGCAGCTAAAAACCCAAACATGATGCTGCCACCTCTGTACTTCACAGTTGTCAATTTTAGTTTAATAAGACCACAGAACATGTCTCCAAAAATCAAGGTTTTGCCCCTAGGTGCATTTGCAAAATGTAATCTGGCTTTAATTTTGCTTTTAGAGTATTGTTTTCTTCCTCTCTTGGTGGGCTTTAGACACAGGACTCATTTCTCTGTGGATAATGACACTGTCTTACCAGCCTCAGTCAGCATCTCTACAAGGTCTTTTGTTCTTACACAAATTTTGCATCAAAATACCAGCATCTCTGGTAGACAGAACCCGCTGAACTGTATGTTTATGCTCACACATGCATTTCCGAACAGATACATTTTTGAACAGCCTCCCTTAATCTCAAATGTTGTTGTGAATTAGCATGGAGTGCACAAAACCCAGAACTCTAAAAGCACACGTCACTTATTATTTTGGCCTGTGGCAAATAGACAAAGGGAAAGGTTTAGTCTGATTTAATGTCAGACAGTGAGAAAAATAGATTTTGTGTCTTTTTATACAGTGTGGCTGTTAAAAAATAAGAAAAATCTCTTTCAGCTTCATTAAAGCCAAACTGCCTTCATACACTTGGATTTTATCTCAGAACATAAATATTTATGTGTATTTTTTAAGGAAAGGAACATTTGAATTTTTATTATATCTTCTTAAAATGTGGATTGAATTACAGCCTGATATGAAATTCTTTACATAGAGTCCTCAGCTGCAGCCTAAATGTGATCATAAAGTGTAAATCTTTTCACCATCAGATCTAAAAAAAGAAACAGACTCGTCTCCTGCTGCTTGGAAATATGTTTTCATTTCAGAGCCTTTTTCTGCCCTCACCATGTCTCTCTTTCTCTTACTCTTTACCCTTTTCTTTGTGTCTCCTCTCGTATTCATGACTTGACACGATCTCCCGCCCGCAGCACACAAACCTCAGATACAGAGCTAAAGGTCTTCAACACCGGCTCCTGAAATGCCAGACACCCACACCTGTACTCAGGCCATCTCGACCTCGAGCGCACACGATCGCACCGAGCCGCAGACCCACAGAGACGCCCACTCCACCCGCGCACTCCACTCACATCAGCAGGCGGTGACACACGCACGCGTTCAAGCGAACGCAACTGTAGGTGGCGAAGTGACATTGAAACTCCCAAGACGGACGTCTGCAGTCCTGTCAGTCTTTTTTATGATGAACAAAAAACAGCAACCATGTAGAAAATATCCAGTTTTTCCATCTGCATCCGTGCACACCATTCATGTAGGCAAAGCGTGTGTAGGAATCTCATCTTGTAAGGATGATTTCTGCAGCCAGGGAACAAGAAGTAATGATATGTATGGGTTTGATAGTGGGGATAAAGGTTAGCATATCTTGTTCATGATGACTTCTCCTTAGAAAGTTTCTAAGAGAGACAAATTGGAGCAAAATTGAGCTTTTATCTGTCTGATTGCTGGTTATCAGAGCTCTCAGAGAAGGAGTGGCTGTTCAGCTCTCAGGCAGAGCGTAGGCTTCTGTGGGGATGATTTGAAAAGACATTCTGCGACCTTTTTTATGCATAAAATAACAGCAGAAGTTCAGAGATTCTTAGGTCTCCTTATATATTTTATGTTGCTGTCATTTTGTCGGAATTTATCAGCTGAACTCTACGCTTGTTTCTTTGAACTTGTAATTTCCTCTTTTTTATGAACGTTTCAAAGCACCCACTACATGAATTATTAACACGGCCACGGAGAACGCTTTTCATGTGTCATATATTTTGTTGATAGCTGCGAAATGCAGTATCTCTGACAATGTTTCTTTATTTCAACCAGAGTAATCTGCAGACTTTTAGAAGCCATGTTTTCATCCCTTTTCTTTACTAGATTTCTTAAAATCGCATAAAATTTAAGGTCAAAACACCAACAACACAGTTGTTAGCTGCCTGAAATGACAAAGTTGTAGCTTCAAAACATTAGCATTTTTCTCTATCTATGAAATTTGCATTTAACGTTGCCTAATGGCCAGTTTGGTCAACACCTACTTAGCATCTGACACTAATTTTGACCCAGAATTGACCAATAAGGGCGGACTTGCACTTTTAAAAAGAAAGTCCTTAAAAAGATTGTTTTAAAAAGAAAGTGACAACTAATACTATACTGTATAGTAGTATTTGAAAACATTAAGGGCTCTATTCAGGTGTGAAAGTGAGCCAGTACGGTCCGGTACTGTGTACCACTAAAAGATTCTGCGCCGGTACACAGTACCGGGAAGAGGGAAGAACGGTTGTCTGCTACGAAGCCGTCATCCAGAACCAGTTACGGCTGCAAAAATTCACGAGCACACAAAGAAGATCCGCTACCAATAGGCAGTTTAAAACACGACTTAATCTGTTTATAAATATAGCTTTTTCCACTCATTCCAAATAGTTTCTGAACTGTTCTGCTATGCTGGAGCCTCAATGCTCTTGCTTTGCTTCTCTCCCCTCGGAGCTCGAGGCTTTTGTGAACGGCCAGCCTTTAAAACGAGCACCGCTACGTTTGTCTGTCTGCTCGCTGCTAAATAACCCAGTTAAAAGCAAAGGGAGAGTAACTAGTTGTGTTTCATGTTATTTTGCTGAATTACAACAACACGGTACAGCTCGAAAATACCACTCATGACCAGAGATTTCACATACACTAAACGAGAGCGCATGCGCGCTTACCACCAAAACAGAGCGATTGCCAAGGAGATTGGTGTGTTCGATTTAATGGACTGGGAGATTTTACAAAGGTGGTGCACAGACATAAAAAAAACGCTGCTTGCATTAGGACAGGACAATAAATCACTTATCATCTACAGACTTTTAAATAAAAACCGCGAAAACAACCGAACTCTCAATTTTTTTATTTATATGAAATCAAAAACTTGACCACAATGCAGAGAACAATAACTTCTTTGTTCAAAAGAAAAGACGGAAACTGAAGATGAAAAGTTATGCATCAGAAAATGGTTTATCATTGTTTCATACATGGCAGTTCTTTAACAATTGATATATATATATATATATTATATATATATATATATAATATATATATATATTTTGCAGGAAGGGGCATATATATGCATGCATATATATACCCCCAGTTCCTCCCCAGCCCCCCCTCTAGCTCCGCCCCTAGGTACCGGCAAGAATTTAAAACTACTTTCACCCCTGGCTCTATTACATAAGAAGGAGATTTTTTTTCTATTCTGGATTTAACAAGAAGGCAATGGAAAGAAGTTAAAATTGAAGATGTCATATTTTTTTTGGATGAGCTGAAGGTTTTTGGCTTCTTAATAATAAGGGATTACAATAATCCAACCTGAAGGTAACGAATGCATGAACAAGTTTTTCTGCACCTATGTGAGAAGGGATATTTCAGTGTCAGGTAAACCCATTTTAGAAACCTGTTTAACATAACAAATGTACATGGGTGTCATCTTTTCTGTCAACTTATCATTAGCATCTGTTGCAAATCTTCCGTCAATCACCACACAACTTGAAGTACTTTAAAACTTTACATCCCCTAAGGCCTCTAAAACCTAAAAAACAACAAAACAAACAATTGTAACCCACTTAATCCGCCATTAAACAAGACGCTTTATAAACCATGATTGTTTTAGATGAGTGGAACTAAACTCAACAGACTTGAGCCAGGGACAACTACACACACACAGCCATGTAGTGAAAAAGGTTATTTTTGTTGAAACATTTAAGAAATCAAAAATGATAAATTCATTAAAAATATGTTTCGATGGATTATTATAGTTAACACCATTGGTTATATCAGCCATTTGCCTCAATCTGACTTATGCTTATTTCTAGGTCATGTGGTTCCATGTGTCAATATGTCATGTTACTGTCTCAGCTAATTTTCCCTTTTTCTTTACAGTATGATTGCCTGACCACCTTGGGATGAGAGTTCATTGTTCTCTGTTTACAGCCCATGAGTGCCCCCAAGTGTTCAAATAATAATTAGCTCAATTATTCCAAAAAACGTCAGGCGTTCCTCCTGTTGGAGACAGTCAAAGCACTTGTGCAAACAGAAGAGCTAGTCTAGGCCTAGTCAAAGTCTGGACTTAATTCCAGTTGAAATGCTGTGGCAAGAACTTAGAGACAGCTCATGCTGGAAAAGCCTCCAATGTGGCTGAATTAAAACAGATCTGCAAAGAGTGAGCCCAAAATCCTCCAAAGTGATGTAAAACTCCCATTATAAACTTTCGATGGTAGTTGTTGGTGCCAAGAGTGTCACAACTAGTTATTAGGTTTAGGGAGCCATTACTTTGGTTGGTTTTGGATAGTTTTATTCCCTTAATAAATAAAATCATCATTAAAAAAACAGCTTTTTGTATTTACTCAAATTATCTTTGGCTGATATTAAAATTGATGATCTGCAACATTTAAGTGACACAAAAGCAAAAACAGAAGAAATCTGTAAGGCAGCAAATACTTTTTCACTACACTGTCCTTGCTGTTGTGTTTTAGTGCATAAAATACTTTGCATTGCTAATAATTTATTACTCTCTCATTATTGAGAATAATCAGTCATCTCACTGGTTTTCCGACTCACAACTTGAGCAACTGAGGCATCCCAGTTCTTATTAAGCAAACGAAAAGCAACTTAACAGAAAACAGGCTTTTTGCAGTCTCTGTTTTCATGGTGCTTAAAATATAAATAAGGATTACGACCAAATGCTGCTTAGTGCAGACCATACACAGACCATAGATATGAAATGTTTATATTTGTTTACGGAGAATAAGAATACTGTTAATTTTAATTTGATGATTTCAGCAAAGATTAAATAAATTAAATGTTGGCAAGTTTACTTTGTAAAAGTGCAACAAATCATTTTCATTGTTCTATGGTGTTAACATAGATACAATCTGATGCTATGAGTTTGGTTTGTTTACAAATACATCTCAGCAAATAAAAAACTATTTTCAGTGACTGCTTTTAAGTTCGACCAATTACACTGGGCCCCCCTCTCCCAGATTCCCCCAAATCTGTTTGGAAGCGCCGCTAATAGCAGGGATGTTCTTAACAGGAAAAAGTGCCTCAAATCAAATTCTGCCTAAGGCCCCATAAGACTTTAGGGCTAACCCTACACCTACAGAATTTGAACATTTCATTGAAGGTGCATGGTGGGGTCCAGTCAGATTAGGAAATTTATCCAATCAGAACTTCTGTTTGCTGAAAACCAAATTATTCTAAAAACTCTGTCTGTGGTCTGCAGAGTTTTATATCCTGAAGTTTTTCCTTCCTGCTAAACCGAAATTAAAAAACAAAGAGTTGTTTTCAGGGCGGTTGCCTGGTGGTTAGCAGACTTCCTGCACAGCCTTAGGTTGTGCGTGTATATATAGTAGTCAACCTCAATAGCAATGACCCAAATCACACAAACCACTGATAAATCATACACTAGAGGCTGTGGCTGAGTTTTTATCTGGGTCTTTAGAACAGCGAAGAAAATGGGCCTGTTCCTGCTGCCATCCTAATGTGTGTCATGACTGCGCTAAGTTTGCTGTTATCTGTAGCACCGCATTTCTTTTTTCAGTTTGTCTGGGTGCAGTCGTTAGCGCCTCATTAACTCAACCGGGCTCCTTTTCACTCTCACCTTGTTCACACCTGAGCACACGCAGGGTTTAATTTATGAGCGTTGTGTTTGCTGGAATGGGAGCTTTGTAGACCTGTTTTTCACTGGGAAATGTTTTTTTTTTTTTAGTAAAGCAGACTTGCCAACAAAATGGACAGTGTGCTTGAGTGGAAACTGAGTGTACCAACACAAAGGAGACACTGTGAGCTATCACAGCTCGGGGCAAGAAAACATAATAAATCCAAGCTGGTCTAATAGCTCGGCTCACAAAGCAGTTTATAGACAAACATTAGAGGTTGGTGCATTTCTTTGCCTTAAAAACCTGAATCCAAATCATATAAGGTTTGAAAACTGGTGGTCTCTGAAATGAAATGCCCTCTTCACCTTCAGCAGAGCAGCTTCTTTCATCCAGCTACTGTTTCCTTTTCCTCTGGGAACAAATAATGCTGTTAAAATCCTGGTGTTTGTCACCTTAAAACCTCAAATTTCTACTCCTGCACACTGTTGAATGTGTGCCTGATGTAGGTCTTTGACTGAAACCTTGTGGGGAGTTTCCCTTTTCTTGTCTTCTGGGTTTGGCTCATTCTTCTACGCACGTGGTTAAAAATGTGCAAACGTTTTTTGTGTTTCAACGTAAAGCAACAAGCACATTAACAATAGATTTTAGCTAAATGTTCGAGAATAAACAAAAAATTACTAACTCCATATTTGGTTTGATTTTGTCAAAAATGATAAAATCCTTATACAGCAGTAAAACCACTTTAAATATGGTCCAAGTTGAAAATAAAAAGAGTTTTAAATCAATTGGTAGTTATTTTATAATTTTTTTTTTTATTTTATTACTTTACTTTATTTAAAAACTATATTTACATAATAAATACAAAATTACAAGACTGTATCCAGAGGCTAACTTTCATGGGGCTAACAAATAAGTACAAAATAACATAATAACATAATATATATATATCCAGATGGTCCAGTTTATGAGGATTATAAAGGCATTGTAGAAATTAAAATATTTTTAATGTTACATCTGAGCCACATTTACGATGTTTTTAACATCATTAATATGAAGCATTACTCCTTTCATCGGCGCTGAAATATTTTTCTCTGGCTTATTAGAACAAATGAGCGAGCCGCCACACACATGGACACCATGACACTCAACAACTGTGGATTAGATTAATTTAGAACCAAACTTATTCAGTCATATGATTAACAAATGCGTTTCAGAGTCCTAAAAAGTGCATCGCTGACATTTAGCAGCCCATGACTGACAGATGGCAACCTTTAATCCTGTCAACTCTAAAATATGATGACAATTTAGTGCCAGCCCTGATAATTAACAATTAATTCAAAAATAAATGATGAAATCAGACATATTATTCATTATTGATTTCAAAAAGATAAAATATTACAATAATAATAATAATGTGAACCTCTTGGTACACACGAAATAAAAACAAAACACAGAAAAGGTGAGTTTAGGGTTAATCTATTCCTTTTACAAACCGAGAGCCATTGATTTACAGACAGGTGTGATATGATCCAATTTCCTGGTGTTGGTCAGGACTCTAGCGGCAGCATTTTGGATGAGCTGCAGATAACTGAATGATTTTTACCTAGATCTATATAGACACAATTATGCATGCTGTTTTCTATGTTCTGTTTTGATAGGGAATTCTTTAGCTTGGCTATATTTAAGATAGATCTTAAAGATAGAAGTAGGGAGATTCAGTAATACACTTTATGTGGATGTTAAAATTAAAATCTGAGTCCATGGTGATGCTTACGTTTATAACATGTTGTCTGCTCTATCTATAGAGTCTAATTGAGTCCTGATTTCTAACTTCAGATTGTTCTAGACCAAAAAAACAATGACACCTGTCTTTTCTGCCTATGCTAGAGGAAGTTTCTAGCCATCCACTCATGTATATTTTGGTCAGACTTACTTGGTGGCTGCAGTGAATATTGGTCAAGGGGTGACACAGAAATATAAAGTTGTTTGTCATCACGATCGATGTAAGAGATGTTAAAGTATGCTATAATCTTCACTTGAGGGAATCAGGTGAAAGTTCAATAAAAGTGGGCCGAAAATGGAGCCACGAGGAACCCCACATGTGATCTTTGTTTGGTCAGATTTATATTTACTGAATCAATGAAGGTTGTGTTTGTCAATCTATCAATTAGGATGTTATGGTAAACTGTGTAGAAAGCGCTAAAGGGCAACAAGACCAACTAAAAAAATTCATCTACCTATTTTTTTAGAGATTTTTTCTCGCCCCTTTGCTTACCTCTGCCTTCAACAATGCTCCTGTCCATCTCCCCTGCACATCATCCAGTGCAGCAGCAACACCAAAAGACTCACTGCTGTGTTATCTTTTCCTCCCAGGTCTCCGTTCGCTGCTGTGGCAGACTACTCAGTTACCCGAAATAATGTCATTCAGCTCTGCCTGGAGCTCACCACCATTGTACAGCAGGTGTGTAGAAGCGTTTGTGTGCAGGTTTGGAAGGCTGCTGGCTTTTATACTGCTGTGCTTGAAGCGCGAGGCTGAGGGGGGCTGCCGTGGGTTGACAAATCCCCCAAGTGTGGTGTATGCATGTGTGTGGGTGGGTGTGATGCAGCAGCCTCAGAGTCTGCATCCTTAAGCGAGACTCGATTCTTTGCTATTTACGTCTTTTTCAGCCTGTCTTTTATATGACTGATGTGTGTATAAATAAAAGATGAATGCATGTCTGTTCGTGTGGGTGTTTGTTGTATCTGCGGTGGTATATACTCTGCAGGTGGCTGGGGTTCAGTAATATGAGGCCCAGACAGCATACAGAGACACTTTAGCAGCATGAGATGATGAGCGTGTGCATGACAAGATGTTCTCGTGTTACATTAAGTTCCTCTCTGTTCCCTCAGGACTGTACGGTGTTTGAGACGGAGAACAAAATCCTTCATGTGGTGAGTTTGTTTTTAGCCAGATGTTGCTTTTCTGTCTCAATCCCACTGAAAATAAACTCCATGAAAGCACAAACTTAAACCGGATTTAATTGTGTGATTCTAGTGTCTGGAGATGAGCAGCCCTAATGCTGTTTGGTAAATGTTCAAGCTACATCTGGAGGTGATTAGCATATCTTAGTAACAGGGGGGGAAAGCAAGCTTTTCTCTCTTCAGTGGTGCTACTTTTAATGTCTGTTTCTTTTTACAAGTTAGTCTAATCAGTGTTAAGTTCCTACAATCAAGTAAATTGCAGATACTGCTACCAGTTACCAAACATATAGTGTTAACATGTTGATCATCTCCTTTTTAAAATTATTTGGGTTTATCAAACAGTAAAGAGCATTTTGTGTCAGTTGCCTCAGATATGTTGCCCTGCCAACAGGTTTCTACTGAGGACCTAGTTATGAGAAGTCAGTATTATACCGACAGCCGCCAGAAGGTTGACTCAAGCTAATGACTGATCAAGGTTCAATGTTTGATCCAAAGTACTGAACGTACGCAGTAGCTGAGGGGTGGGACAAACTTTTTAGGTCATGTTTTAGATACAGTTTTGAGAATGAGACACTAAAAACGCACTGTTTGATATACACTACAAGGTGTGCAAACTCCTTTAAGAGAAAGGCACTAAGCACTAATTGAAGCAAAGTGAACAATCTAAAATATAAAAGATGTTTCTATATACTTTTGCTTTATAGTTTTGATGTTTGATTTTGATGATAATCAAATGTGTGAACATTTACACAGCAATGACCTGTTTGAAGAGTTTCAGTCAGGCTTCAGAGCTCATCATAGCACAGAAACAGCTCTGCTGAAAGTCACTAATGATATTCTTATGGCCTCAGATAATGGACTTGTGTCTGTACTGGTTCTGTTAGATCTCAGTGCAGCATTTGATACAGTCGATCACAATATTCTCTTAGAAAGGCTGGAATATGCTGTAGGGATCAGGGGAACAGCACTAGGCTGGTTGAAATCTTATCTGTCTGACAGATTCCAGTTTGTTCATGTAAAGGATAAATCATCTTTAAACTCCATGGTTAATTGTGGAGTACCACAGGGTTCAGTACTTGGGCCAATTCTTTTTACTATATATATGCTTCCAATACGTCAAACTATCATGCAGCATAGGATAAATTTTCACTGTTACGCTGATGATACTCAGCTTTACTTATCCATAAATCCTGATGAGCCCAACCAGTTAGATAGACTACAAGCATGTCTTGAAGACATAAAAACTTGGATGACTTTAAATTTTCTGTTTCTAAATTCAGACAAGACAGAAGTTGTCGTCTTTGGACCGGAGTCTTTAAAAAAGAAACTGCTTAGTTAATCACTTAACCTGGATGGCATTAAAGTGACCTCCGGTAATAAATTAAAAAACCTTGGTGTTACTTTTGACCAGGACATGTCATTTAAATCCCATATTGAACAGGTTTCTAGGATTTCCTTCTTTCACCTCCGGAACATTGCCAAAATTAGAAATATCCTATCCAGGAGTGACGCCATTTGTTACTTCAAGGCTGGACTATTGTAATTCTTTACTATCAGGATGTCCACAAAATGCAGTTAAAAGCCTTCAGCTGATTAAAAATGCTGCAGCAAGAGTTCTGATGAAAATTAAAAAGAGAGATCATATTTTCCCTACTTTAGCTTCCCTTCTTTGGCTCCCTGTTAAATCCAGAATAGAATTAAAAATTCTCCTCCTCACATATAAAGCCCTTAATGAGCTAGCTGTATCATACATCAGCGTTCTGATTGTTCCATACGTTCCTAACAGAGCACTTCGTTCTCAGACTGCAGGTTTACTGGTGGTTCCTAGAGTCTCTAGAAGTAGAATGGGAGGCAGATCCTTTAGTTATCAGGCTCCTCTCCTGTGGAACCAGCTCCCAGTTTTAGTCCGTGAGGCAGACATCCTGTCTACTTTTAAGGCTAGGCTTAAAACTTTCCTTTTTGATAAAGCTTATAGTTAGAGTGGCTTAGTTTATCAGGGAGGGAGCCTTCCTCCCTCCCTGTTGGAGGGAGTAAGGGGAGTCAGGTTTAGCCTAAACCGGCTCAGTTATGGTTGAGGTGCAAACACACCCTCCATTTCTGCTACCTGTATGACCCCCTCTCTTTTCCAATGGTTATAATCAATCAGACAGAGAGAGGTATCCCAATCCTTGTGGTTTTTAGTATAACAATGACCATCAGTGGGACCATTTGTGGGGTGCCTTGAAACGACATTGTTGTAAATAAGCGCCGTTTAACTAAATAATCTGAACTGAAACTTTCTGTGTAGTTATGCTGCTATAGGCTTAGGCTGCTGGAGGACATAATAACCACTTTCACGCTCTCCACTACATTCTCACACTACTCTCCAATTTTGCATTATTTGCTGTTATTTCAGCTTTTAACTTTGTTCTCTCTCTTTTCTCTTCCTAGAAGCTACACCTGGCCTCTACTCTGTGTCTACCTGTGACGCCTTTCTAGGGAGAGGGGAATCATCCGAGCTTCTGCTGCCAAAAACTTAATGCTCACCCTCTACCGATGATCCACATGGCCCTGTCTTTCAGTGTTTAACCCTTTATCTCTCCTAGACATAGCTACTGACTGAGCTTTACTGTAACTAATTATATGTGCTCTCTTTCAGACTCTAACCTTGAAAACTGGCTCAGAGTTTATATGTTCTTTCTTTCTAGGTGAAACGACTAAAGGAGCTACATCCATTAGAATTTACTTTTCATTCCCATAGAAAGTACTCCTGGATCAGTGCTTCTGTGTTCTCTTTGTGTCTCTGCTTTGTTCTCTCTAACCCCCAGTCGGTCGTGGCAGATGGCCGCTTACACTGAGTCTGGTTCTGCTGGAGGTTTCTTCCTGGTAAAAGGGAGTTTTTCCTCTCCACCTTCGCTACATGCATGCTCAGTATGAGGGATTGCTGCAAAGTCAACGCCAGTGACTGTCCACTGTCTCTACATGCTCATCCGGGAGGAGTGAATGCTCCAAGTCACTGACTGGATGCAATCTGCTGGGTTTCCTTAGACAGAAAAACTTTTTATCCAATTTGAATAAATAACAGAATCTGATTGCACTGTTCAATGATTAAGATTAATTGGAATGTATGTACCTGACTTTTGTGAAGTGCCTTGAGACAACATGTGTTGTGAATTGGCACTATATAAATAAAACTGAATTGAATTGAATGTCATAAGTATGTATCTACAAAAGAGAAAGTAATAAAAATAAGGAAAAGTCATTAAATGACAAAGGTGTGTCCATATTTTGACTGGTAGTTTAGGTTATTTATAGCAAAAAAGAGCAGATGTGGTTTTTAAGGCCATTAAAATGACATTAAAGGAAGTCCCCAGTAAGATCTGCTTCCAGTAAAGACTTCCCATCACTGGATATCCAGATTCAAATGTCAGCTGAAGGTTGATTAACCTTTTTCACAACAGATATTCTGTTTGCCGTCTTCTCGTCGGACTATTTGCATCATTGACTAATGGAGTGAAGCCATGTTTAATTCCATTAGATCCACACCGGCCTTTCGTTGTTATGACAAATCAACATTTCAGCTGTGAGGAGCACCAATTTGTCTGATTCATTTGGGACTAATCAAGAAACGGAAGCACGATGGCGCCGAGAGGGCTTTCGACATTCTGAGATATTTTCAGAAAAATTACACTTTGAGTTCAAAATAGAGGCCTGCAAATTTAGGCAATGATAAGTGAAGGTGCTTGGAGGAGATATCTTTAGTAGGCAGCAGGGATTTTAATGTTGACGTGGCAGAAAACTTTTCATGGAAAAGTTTAGTGACTTCCGCTGTGGCGGATCCAAAAATAGAGTCAGCAGTTTTTATTTAAACCTCTCTGTTATGGAAAAGATGACGAACGCTGCAGCAGTCAGAGCAGATTTCTTGTGTCTGCCAATAAAAAAAGCTTTGTTAATTAAATTCACCTCCATTATATCTGGCTGGATACAGTTATTGGGGTTTACTGAAGTGCTGAATTGATAAATAACAATAGGATTAACTTGCCGAGGTTCTTGCAAGCCGTGTGCCTTCAAACCTGAATTTTATCTGATTAGCAAAAGTCGCAAATAGATTTTTATTTCTCGTGTTTTTATAACAATAAGGAAACATTTGGTCAATAAATCCTCTTCTTCTTTTTTATTACTCTCTTCATCAGTGTAAGACTCTGTCTGAAGTGTGCGAGCACATCGTATGCGTATCATCGGACCCTCTGGTTTCCCAGTCTGCCCACCTTGAGCTGGTTCACCTCACAAACACCAAACCCTCTGAAGGCCTGGTACTGTACTCCACTTGTCCTTCTGAGTTTGTGTTTTTGTCATCTAGATAGCTAAGGAAGAAATATTTTATATCATATCACTCGCCTCTAAATAAGAGCAATATGACACTACGACTGACAGCGCTGTAAAAAAAGTATCCACCCCCTAACAGATTTCCATCATTTTTGCTTTTTCGTCACAGTTAATTGTTTCAGATCAAACAAATTTTAATATTGACAAAGATAACCTATGCAGGGGCTGCATGCTGGCGCAGTTGGTAGCACTGTTGCCTTGCAGCAAGAAGGTCATGGGTTCGGCTCCCGCCCAGGGGTCTTTCTACATGGAGTTTGCATGTTCTCCCCGTTCATGCGTGGGTTCTCACCGGGTACTCTGGCTTCCTGCCACAGTCCAAAAACATGCCTGTCAGGTTAATTGGTCACTCTAAATTGACCTTTGCTGTGAATGAGTGTGTGCATGGTTGTTTGTCCTGTGCTTCTCTGTGTTGTCCTGTGAAGGACTGGCAACCTGTTCGGGGTGTTACCCGCCCGTAGACTGCTGGAGATAGGCACCAGCCTCCCCGTGACCCTGTATGGAAGAAGCAGGTATAGAAGATGGATGGATAATCTAAGTAAATAAAAAAACAAGGCTTCAAATGAAGATTTCAATCATTAAAGAAAGAAAGCAATGGAAATGTGAAAATATCCCACCCCTATCTGAAAATGTAACAGTCCAACCCTCTTCCCTATTGTTAAATCATCATTTAAATGGGATTATACCTGTTTTTAGGGTTCAGTTTGATTAGATACAAACCAGGCGTGATTACTGCCTGACCTGTAGAATCAAGAAATGAATTCAAATAGAACCTGTAAGACAGCATGAAGTAGGCTAAAAGATCTCAAAAATGAGCATCAGCCGATACAAAGAAATTCAGGAGCAGATGAGAAAAAGTTCTAAACATCATCAGTCTGGATGGGATTATAGAGCCATTTCTGGGGCTTTGAACCACAGTGAGAACCGTTATTGAGAAATGGAAAAACATTGTTGAATCTTTTCAGGAGTGGCCAGCCTACCAAAATAAGATACTTATCATAAAGAAACCCAGAACAACATCTAAGGTGTGCGTTCTGATACATCTGGTGTGAAGCTAACTCAGCATTTCAGAAAAAGAACATCATAGAGCCAGTCAGACATGGTGGTGGTGGTATGATGGTCTGGGGCTGCTTTTCTTCTTCGGGACCTAGACAGCTTACCATATTTGATGAAACCATAAATTCTGCTCCCTACTAGCAAGTAGAGCGCAAGTACATATGGGCTTTGCTGCAGGACAATGACCCAAAGCAGACCAGCAAGTCCATCTCTGAGAGACAAAACGTTCATTTGAAAGCTACATGCTGTATTTGCTCAGGTTATCTGTGACTGATTTAAAATTTGCTTGATGATCTAAAACATTAAATGACACAAAAGCAAATAAAAACAAACCAAACTGTAAGGCAGCAAATACTTTTTCTTGGCGCTGTATCCAGATTAAATTCTTTCACCATGGTGGATTTTATGTCAGACTAATTAGATTTTCTTTTCTTTAAGGTTTTTTTTCCATTCAAAATTTTCAAGGTGTGCAACCCAACCACTTCAAGGAGAGAGTTTAAAATAAACTAGTAAAGAAATGCTGCCGACCTGTTTTTAAAAGAAAGTGGATGCGCTTTATTTGATGGAAACAGTTTCTTGCAGTTTCCTGTCACAACCAGCCTGGATAAATCAGCTTCAGTATTCCTATAGTCTCTCCAAACAAACAATATAGCTGAAATCCAAAATGTCAACAACCTGTCAAGAGCAGTTTCACTTTTCAGTGCAAAAATCTTTAAACTCTGTGCTAAACCAACTCTGGCCCAGAAGAGGAAGAGGTTTTTTTTGCAAAGCAGATGTTGCAAAAGTTGGACTGATTAACTGAGTATTCTGTGCTGCAAATAAACCCCAACAGAATAAGAAATTTAAGACTATGTGTTTAAATGTTAACAAATCTTTGCTTTAAACTAATGTTTTGTTGGTGTAAAGAAGCTAACTGGATGTTTGAGTGTTTTTATGGTTTGAAAAGTCTTTCCTGGAGACATTTGGGGACTTTTATTCAAAAAGAAAATCAACATTGAACCAGCGTGGAGAACAGAACCAGCCGCTGCAACGCTCCGTTTCGTCTGTGTTTTAAACTCCAGTTTGGGTTCTGTGGTTTCACCTGTTAATCTTCTTCTGTCCATCAGGGGATGTACATCAAGTCCACCTATGATGGTCTCCATGTGATCACAGGAACCACTGAAGGGGTGAGAGGATTTTCTTGGGGGTGGATTTCTCACCTCATCCTGGGTTGTTAAAAATAAAATTCTGTTGTCAGTAAATCTGTCACCATCAGTTTCCACAACAGCCTATCACATTCCATATGGATGACTCTGCATGCCTCCCTGCTCTACGGCATCAATTATTTAAGTGGGGTTTGCTGTGAAACTTCCCAAAAAGTGTCAGATAGTGATCAATAAGATCAGATGGATTATTAATCTTCTCCTTGTGTCTGTGATTTTAGTCTCCGGCTGACCGCTGTAAGAAGATCCATGCAGGAGATGAAGTCATTCAAGTTAACCACCAGACTGTGGTAGGTTTATAATCAGTCTTCATTTTATGTGATAGACCAACACAAAGGTGGTGAATACATGTAAAAAGGGAGGGAAACGATGAAATCGGAAAAATTTGACCCGTTCTTACCCCTTTATTCTGTTAACCCTAAATTAAATCCGCTTATGTGGAATTCAATCTCTAAGTAATAGAACTCAGACGTTTGCTAGAGAACATCAGATAACAAACAGCATTTATGTATCAGGAAAGCAGGGTAACTCTACAGAAATCCACAGCTCAGGTAGGAGAATCTGTTGACAGGGCAATTATTAGTCACACACTCTACAAGTGTGACCTTTAGAAAAGTGAAAATAAGAAAAAAGTGTTGTTGAAAGTGAGTCAGAAGAATATGAGGAAGGAAGAGATGGCGCAGAAGCTTTTAACTGATATGTGAAGCACAATGTGTTGCAGGAACCTAACACTGGACTTCAGTGAAAACACAGTCCCTGCTGTGAAACATGGTGGTGGCAGAAGTTTTCTTAAGCAGGGACAGGAAGCACATCAGTTCGTTTGTCCTTTTGTCCCTTTCTGTATGTCAGCCACCCAACCATCCGTTCTCTTTCCTACTTGTTGTGTTTTTTAAACAACCCCTGTAGAAATCCATAAATTTATATAAAAGTAAACAAACGATGGAGAACTCTGGAAATGTTTGGAAAAGTTAGAAATTTTGACATGAGAATGTGTGGGAACGCTTAATTTGGAGAAATTTCACCCAAGACAGTCAAAATGTTTAGATCCAAGTAAGATAGAAAAAATGTATAGATCTTTATAGTTTTGCAACGAAAAGGAGAGAGGCACATCCCCGGCAAACAAAAATCCCATGTTCATCTCCTGTTGATGCTGCCTGCTGCTGTTTCAGAGCCTGCATACTTTAAAAAAGCCATCTCTCTTTGATCACGAACGGGTCTCAGGTCAGCTCGGTAAGCCCAGGCATTACAAGGCTGCGAGTATCTCATCCCGGTGGGCAGTTTCATGTTTGTTTACAGTTTGTTTTCATTCGCAGATCCGCTGCAGGCAAGAGGTGTAGGTGTGGCTTTTAGCACATGGTGGGTAAAAATGTAAAAAAGATGGATGATAAGCTGCCTTTGTTTTGGAAATGAGGACAGGTTACATCACATGAAGCCTCTATAGATAGATTTACCGCCTCGCCACCTACTTGCTTCGCTCAGAAGCCTCAACAGGCAATCACGATGTGGACTGGATTCAAACTTCAGCCTGCATGTAAATGATCCTCAGTGGAACATAAATGAGTGAGCTTTTTTTCCTTACAGAGGATGATATTGCCAACATTGTTCTTTGACCCTCCATCCTCTCCGCTCCACAGGTGGGCTGGCAATTACGCAACCTGGTCGGCTCACTGAGGGCCGATAAAGGCGTTGTGTCCCTGACCCTGAAGAAGCGTCCACAGAGCACGCTCAGCTCCGCCCCTGCGCTGCTGAAGAACATGCGCTGGAAACCCCTGGCTCTGCAGGTGGGACAGCCTCTACCTTTTATAGACTTTATTAAAGTGCCTTGCTGGCCCACAACGACTCCCCAAAGCATTCCTCCTCCCGCTCGGCCGCAGTCAAAGCATGTAATTAGGTCACGGAGCTGTGGCTCAGCACGGGCTTCGCTAGCCGGCCGAATGGAGGAAATGGGAAGGGAAAATGAATGGCTTTCCACCCACAGTCTCAGAGCTCAACTAATTGGGATATTTCCCCCACTAATTATCTCTAATTAGCAACACAAACAGGAGGAAACAAGAAGGAAAAGTGTTCGTTCATCAAAACTTGACTTCCTTTATGTATTTTTATGCACTATTATCTGGTACACTTTATTTAGAGTTATGCTTTTTGGACATGGCCACTAATTTAACATTGAAAGATTTCATTATTTTACATTTAACGGTTATTGCCACTCCTGTTAAAGAAAGCCTTAAAATTATTTCAGCCTTTTTTGCAGTGGCATAATATTACACAGAAAGGTTAATTTAAGTACATTTATTTAGTAGAGAAAAAAATCCACTTGTTAAAAAATAATCGGTTTTAACTAAATCCTTTGTGCCACAATTAGCAATGCTAACTATAAAATTAAAACAAATTTCAAATTAAAATATAAAATAAATTTAACTTAATTTTTTTTTATTTATTCTTTGCCAGAAACAGTTCCTGTTTTCCCTGGGGCATAAATATGATGCAATCTATTTCATAGCTACTATTTAAAATTAGAAAAACTAGCAAACATGCCTTTTGAGTTAGACAGAGGTGAGCTTCATAAGTCAGGAAATGGCTGCAAGAAAATCCTCACCTAAACTTCCCCATATCAAACCACAGTGAGCATCGACTATTTCTATGTTCCAGTGGGTTGTTTCCAAGTGGGTCTGACTACTTTTAAGTACGGTGAAGGGTGTGCAATGCTGTGGGCCTGTTTACCCCTTGTTTTTTTTTAACTTCAGAGATTATTTAAACTTAATGTATATTGTGATTGTGCCTTTTAGACTTTACGCTATGTAAATAAAATCTACTTACAGTACGTTCTTACACTCCCAAAGGCCCCGTCTACCTTGTTAGTGTATGAAACATGCAATGGATAAATGTGATGAAATGCACCTCTTGTCAGCTGTTAAGTACAGTGGAGGACCTGTGATGCTGTGGGCATGATTTTCTTTCAACAGCCCTGGAAAGATTAGAGCGCAGAATCTGATTTTTGCTGAAATTTGCTCTTTTTTTCTGTAATCCAGCCAACCAGAAGCCCAGGCAGTGGCTCGGCCACGCCCTCGGGCACACCTACCAAGAGCTCCGCCCTCCAGGACCTCTACATTCCGCCTCCACCTGCTGAGCCCTACACTCCCAGGTACTTCCCCTGCATCTTTTAAAGTCAAACTATAGCCTTCCACATTCATATATCTTCTGATGAGCGTCTGCGTCTGGTGTTGCCATAGAGATGAGACAGGAGTCTTGTCTGGAGAAGAAGTGTCTCGTAACCACGGTGGCATCAGTGCTGCCAAGCGCTCTGAATCACCAAACTCCTTTCTGGATCAAGAGTCTCACCGGCGAGAAGAGGAGGAGCCAGTGTACTGCACCACGCCCACATACGGTTCGTGAGTTTTACCCATAATGTGTCAGTACGAGTGAAGGGGAACAAGTTCAGGCTCATTCTGTTGATTTGATCCACTTAGAAAAACTGTTATGAGGGTGGAAATCCACTCAACAGACTTACTTTACTTTTTTAAACAAAGTTTGTGCTTGCTGCAATTAAAAAAAAAATCTGCATGGTGTTGAAGATTTAAAGAAGCACAAATTGATGTTTTATTAGCCAAATTCATACAAATTACACTAGTGGTGAAAATACTTTTCCAGCACTTTAGAACTAAATGTTCTGAATAAACAAGCGATTTGCAAAGCGAATAATGAGGATTTTTCATTCCAATGTGCACTTGCAGGCAGGCTGAGGCCCATCTCAATGCCTGTGGAGTGCAACTGGGTGGGCGACTACGAAGACCCAGCCAAGCTGAACAGAGAAACCCGCAGAGGTGAGTGCACGAGTGCTTATTTGTGTCTCCAGATGAGCAGGTTGGATATCAGTTAAACGTTCCCCTCTGTACGATTTATAAAGCGATCAGTAAATGTGCGGATTTGTGTGCCTCTTTTCTAATTCCCCGTCATTAGCATCACAGAGGAACCGAAGAAAAGCTGATAAGGAGCGAAGGAGGTAAAGAGACAGAGATAGACAGCTGGCACAAAGGTAGAGGAAATGAGAGGCATCCATGAATGGAAGAAATAATAGAAGAATCAGAAAGAGAAGATGAGAACAGACAAAAACAGGAATAAAAAAGAGAAAGTTCTGTCTGACCTCCACCTGAATCACTCACACAGTTTCCATGGAGACGCTGACAGCTTCTCACTTTCCTCCGGCCGCTGCTTAGCAACCCTGGAAAGGACAGGAGGGAGAAAACGCAGAGGGAATGGAAACCTCAGTTTGGAGAGAAGGTGGAGACCAGCTTAAAAGGTGGAGCAGAGCTAATCCTGTGAACAGCTGTAGTCATGACAAATTACACCACTGTTGTATATGGCTGGCATTTGTATAAGGTCAAACATGCTAAACTCAGGTTAATACACCTTATTATATGGTTTTTAAACTATATTTTAACTATTGGCAACTTGGCAAATCATGTTTGGCATGGCTTGCAACTTAAAGAACAGAAAATTTTGAAATAATAAACACTTTTTTAGAGAGAGAGAGAGAGATCGTGAGAGAGCGTCTAACGAGAGTATGTCTAACACAAAACAAAGGATGACTGAAAAGCACCTGATGTTCAGTGTTAAGTACAGTAGAGGATCTGTGATGCTGCAGGCCCCTGCCTAAACATGTTAGAGTGCAGGGCATTATGAACTCTGAAGGACATTTTCAATAAAAATCTGAAGGAAGCAGAAGAGAAGACCCTGGACTGTACAAAATCTAGTCAGATTGTACAAACAATCAAAGATCCATCTCCCTGTAGGCTCCAACCTTACAGAAAAAAATAATTGTGTTTGCTGCAGCAGAATTTATTGTTATTTGCAGTAAAGACTTTTAAATGGTGTGTTTCTATATTTTTGCTGGCTTTGTTGCTGTATGCTCAACTAAAACCCCAAATGGTAGCGTTAAAAAGGGGTTGAATGATGCATTTTTGGGATTAATGCCTTTCTCATCAAGAGAAGCTTCCCTGGGGGGATTTGTGCCTCTTTGTTTGTACTGTAGCTGCTGACTGCAGTCTTTCTCATACCTGTTTACAGCTTCACTGCATCATCAAGGCTTAGATAACAGAAAGAGGTGGCAGAAAACGCTCCAAGAGTTTGGTTTTGAAAGCTACTGAAAGCAAATTTATTTGGTGCCCAGACAAGAATCTAAGTTCCTGCTTAGATGTGATCACAAAGAAGGCTTACTAATCTAATTTGACACCTGATTAATCAGCATGTATGTTCTGATTAAAGGTTAAAATTTGAAGAGCATGACCTTTTGGAACTCTTTTATTTTGTACATTGCTGAATTAATCCAGAAAACCCAAACATATTCATCCTTGATAAACACACAGTGAAAAGCGGAAGGCGAAGTAACAGAATGACACTGATACTGAATAGAGGAGCCGAGAATTTAAAGGGTTGGTGTTTTTTGTTTTACAGATGCCTCGTTGATGCGTTACGTGGGACTGTCCACTGGGGACGAGCGGACCGTCTCTGAGGACTATTCCTCCCACACGGCTCGTCCAAATAAGCGATCCAATGACACGGCCAAGCGTGCTAAGAGGCGGAGCCACCACAGCCAAAGCCCCTCCCACTATCTTCTCCAGACGAATCAGAGGGAATCGCCTCCCAGAGACCAAACCTCCATGTATCATGTAAAACTGCTCTTCTGCTTTTTGCCATATTTATTTGTCTTTTTGTGTTCCTTCTTGAATTACTCATTCAGGCTTTCACTGTTTGCATCTTTACTGCTTTGTTCTTGATGAGCTCCTATTTTCTGAACCTTACACATAAATTGCTCCACAAACACAAAGTCTAACTTTTAGAGAGAAACAGGCTAAAAATCTGCCAAAAAATATACACTCTTAAATGCTTCTGATCATCAAACAAATTGTATTATTAAAGCAAGAAGCAAGAAAATTTGAGTAAATAGAAATTGTATTTTTTAAATCAGAATTTAATTTATTGGGGTAGAAAAGCTATCCAAACCAACATGGTTTAGAGTTCATACTAAAATCTACCATAGACTGGTAGATTTTTTAGTTTTCGTTCAGTCACAGCAGATGGCTGCTCAAACTGAGCCTGGTTCTGCTCGTGGGTTCCTCCTGTTTAAAGAGAGTTGTTCCTTTCCCATGTTGCCATATGCTTGGTCAGGAGGAGGAATATTTGCAAACCTAATGCCTTGATGCAACTGGCTGGACCTATTTTACCATTTGGCATAATAATGCCAATGATAATTTCACTGCAATGTTTTATAACTAGACTGAAATTGCAAAATATGTAACTGAATGTGAACCTGGGCTGTTTGTAGTTCTGATCAGCTTATCCATGTCCAGCCTTCAAACGGTAGTTGACTTAGGAATTGACCTCTGACCACATTCTCTCTATTACATTTAAAACAGGGTTAGTATGCGCCGCCTTCTTTATTTACTTTTGTAGAAAGGGGTCAGAATGTGGGGCTGCCTCTGACAGCTGTGTCTATGTTCTGCTAGCCTTTCCAGGAAGGATAGTGTCGGGTAAAACTCCTTCCCACAGTCAATGCTGACCTAATCCCTCAGTCCACAGGAAACCACGGCAGGTCTGAGGATAAAACCCAGACAAACACAAAATAGACCCATGAAAGCTGTAGTTAACGTAAAAATTTTAAAAAGAAATTAGGTAAAACTAAACTAATAGCAAAAACCAACAGAAATAATGAATACTATTTTTAGTGGCATGCTTGAATGACCAACCGATGACATGGATCACTCTGAACATGACAAGTTTTCCATTTTTGATTTAACTTGAGCTTGTTGCCTGTGTATTTTGCATTGTAAGGTATGGGGTTTAGATGTCCGACACCCTAAAGTTAAATACTATGCATGCTCAATACATTGGTAATGTTTGAGTCTCAACACTGTTCCCACTCCCCCAGAAGCTTTAACCCCTTTTTGCAGAAAGAAATCCTGTCATCTTTGTTTGACCAAAAGACGATCCAGCCTAGAAAGGAAAAAGGTGGTTAGAAAAACATAGGAAACTTATGTTTGATTGCCTCACAAAGTGACTTTCAAAGCTTCCAGCAGAGAAATTAGTTGGCATATTTATACACGTGTTTTGGTAAAATATCTTATTTTTTAATTCAGTTAAAGCTCTGAATTACATTAACGTCAGACTTCCCAATAAATCAGCTTTTTAGGTTCGTCAAAGTTATCATGTCATATAATCATTTATTATAAGTAATATTACCTCAGAAATACTTTGAGTGAGTCCAGCTTCAAGCTGGTTGTTTAGGTACGTCAAAGATTAGTTACACTGTGTCTACCGAGAGTCAAATCATTTTCTCATAAGAATCAAAACAATCAAAATTGTTACGACTTACGTTATGTGGGACCCCAGAATGCAGACAAGTAGGCAGCATGACGGTAGGTGAGAAACGATTTAATAAAAAAAACAAAAACTCACTCTCAGAAGAGGCAGGAACAAAACAGAAGCAGGCTGGCTAGACAGGCATTGCATGGTCCACAAAACAAGACATGAGCTGAGAACAAGACATGATTTGAGAAATGTTTCTGCCACGAACAACTGAACAGGTGTGTATAAATGGAGTGTGAACCAGGTGAAGCAAGACAGATTAACTAGGTGCAGGTGAACCGAATAAAGTTGATTAACAGAGAACACAACGTAACAGGAGCAAAACATGGCTTGAACAGAACGCAAATCCAAGAAAACAAACTAATAGAACTATAACTAGAAAAACATGAAACAAAAGCATAAACAGGAAAATAATAAACATTATTCAAAAACTGTGAGAGAAATATAAGAAAAACCCAGAAACCAAAAACCAGACAACCCCAAATCATAACAAAAATTTAATAAAAGGTTTGTTTTCCATGTATTGTTTTCCTTGTTTTAAATAGTAGTCAAGAAGCAAGTTTTCCCCCCGCATTTTTTAAACAAAAATGTCATTTATTTTTATTTAGATCAGTTTTACTAGCCATACTCAGACCTGATTACTGTCAGACCTTTATGAATCCATAAACCACCTAAATAGACCCTGTGGGACAACATGAAGTAGGCCAAATCTTTTTCAGAAAGCATCACATCTTGCCTCAGTCTACACAAATTCAACAGCAGATGAGAAAAAAATGTCCTAGACATCTTTTAGTCTCCAAAGGGTTACAAAACCATTCCCAAGGCTTGAGGACGCCATTAAACAACAGTTAGAGCCATGGAGATAACACAGATCAGTGGTAAACTGTTCTAGAAGTGGACAGTCTGCCAAAATTACTCCAAGAGCACATTGACCCATCCAGGAGGTCAAAAAACAACCCAGAACAACGTCTAAAGCACTGCAGACCTAACTTGCCTCAGTTAAGATCAGTTATCATTAATCAACAAGAAGAAAGAGACAAAAAGAAAACTAAAGCTTGTCTCACATTTGCCAAAAAACATTCATTGATCCCCAAGACTTATGGGAAATTATCCTGTGGACTGACAAGACCAAAGTGGAAGTTTCTGGAAGGCAGTGAATGTTTGAACGTTGTACCAACAGTCGGACCTGGTGGTAGTATGATGGTCTTGGGCTGATTTTCTTTGTCAGGACCTGGATGACTTGGATGAGTCTCTAGCAGAAAACCCTGAAGGAGAATGACCAGCCATGAATTGGTAACCTTTAGCTCAATAACACTTGGATTATGCAGCAGAGCAATGATCTTGAAGCACAATGGAGGTTTTGGAGTGGTCCAGGCAAAGTCTGGACTTTAGTCAAATTGAGATGTGAGATGCTGTAGCATGACCTTGAACACGCTATTCATACTCGAGAATCCTCCAATGGGTCCAATTTCTGTCTTCTGCCAGCAGAGACTGATATAAAGTGGACTTGTTCTAAACTCTTGGATTATTTCTGCAGTTAATGGTGTCAGCATTGTGCACAGATACACAAATACAACTGCAAACTGTGGATCCAAACCATCCTCACCCCTCAAACGTCTCCTTCTAATTCCTTTCATTATGAACTGAACAGTCAATCTCCAACATTTCTGACAGACATTTGAGCTTGGACCCCAACAGAAAAGCTCTCCAGGGAAGTATTATTCTGGCAGGTGCTGACTTGTTATTACCCCCGTCACTTTAATGGCATCTGTTGGCCCCGTCTGTCTGTCTGAGCTGTGCGCTCTCTGGTCCAGATTGGCGGGTTTGGCCGGCGGTGACCTTATCCATCTTGTCAAACATCTGCATGTTTTGGCCCTGGATTGTGCCTGTGTGGCAGCAGCAGCAGTGTGTGTGTGTGTGTGTGTGTGTGTGTGTGTGTGTGTGTGTGTGTGTGTGTGTTTATGTGTTTATGCAGCAGGCGTGATGCTCTGATGGCAGATGGCGTGTCGGTGGGAGTGGGAGGCTTTGTCATCTATCCCACTGAGCCTGGGGCTGTGAGTGGCTGAGCTCCGGCTCCTGAGATGTGTAATACTGTGACATCAGAGCTGGTCTGTTTCCCCATCTGATCCGTCAAGAGATTGAATCTAAACATGATGGTCAGGATTGTGAGGATGTGCAAATGTCAAATTAGCCCACTTGGTATTCAGAAACATTTGTCACTCACATTAATTTACAAATACATAAAACAAACCTTTTACACAAATCTGTATAATGTATGTATGGCTGGCAATTAAAGCATTTAATCAATACCCAGGCCTCTTACTGTGAACTATATTATTACTAATCAGAAGTCAAATTAAAGACATGCAAAGGATGATCTGTAACAGTCAAAATTAACACGTTAATAAGAATGAAAATAACATTCATGGTTTTACCAGATAACTATTGCAGACATTCTTAAATAAAAACCAACAGTTTAGATATCCAGACGACCTTTGAAGCTTTTGGGGCAATTGAGCTCCAGATGTTCGGATATTTTATTCAACCAGTCAGCAATACAAATTTTGGATGTTTAATATACAATTTGTGTGAACATAAACTCTCATTTTAGACATCTCCAATGCATTTGTTGGGACATATATTTGTTATGTAACTTTTTAAATAAAATAACTCAAACATTAGCATTGTAGATATCTGGTATTCCAAAGTTTCACCGTAAGTATTAAATTTCATTTGGAACTAGAAACCCAAAACACCATGATGAGAGAAGTGGCGTCACTTGTCTTTGGAAGAATAATAAGTACCACTGGATATCTGAATATTAATTTTTACTTATTATCTTAGAAGTTTGCCTTTATTGCATCTGTTAGTTGGCTTATGAATAATAAACAGAATGGCTTACAGGGAAAATGATGAGGAAAGGAAATGAAAGGTTTACATCAAAAATATCCTTTGAATAATTAATTTCAAGCCAAAGGCCTACTTTAGCTCTGTAGTCTCAAGAAGAATTTCATTTAATATAAGTCTTTTCCAGATCTATGAGTATAAAAAAAGAAAATATGGAATATGAGCAGACTTTATTCCCTACCATGTTATCCATCCATCTATTCATTCATCCATGGTCCTACTGGGTTTGTGTCATCCATCCATCTGTCCGTCCGTCCGTCCGTTCCATTCATGGTCAGAAGTCATTAAACTGCATGGCATTTGGGCTTGAAAGAAGTATAGAAACCCTGTTTTTAACAACTATATGTAAAGTATGTAAGTCAGTAATGCTGTAAATAGTGAAATGAGTCACACTAAGTCTGGGAAATCTGCAAGAATCCTTTGAAAAGTGTCATACTGAATTTTGCTCTTTAAAGGAAAATATTAGTAAACACATATGCAAGAAAACATCTGCAACCTCTGCCTTGCATGCAAGATCTTACCAATATGTCTTTTAGTAAATCTCCGCATTAAAACTTTGACCTATTTTGTGAACTTTGAGCAACTTCAACAGAGATTTTTAAGTATTCCTGGCACAATGTTTTCAGCCATTTATCTCCAATATTCATATTGTCTTTTATTTCAGATGTCTAAATGTGCTGTACATCATGACACACTTAAACTGCATTTAATTATTTTTGAATTTCAAAAATCAACCAGTCTCATAAATAACTTAAACCTTTCTGAAGAAGTAAATACTTGCTTTCAAGGTTCAATCTGTGTTACTTATTAAAATAAGAAAGGAGAAGCCTCTGGCATATTTTTTGGGATTCAAAGTGTACTTACAATCAGTGGCAATAATAAACAAAGTAATTTCCTCCTCATGTTTTTAACATCTTTGGATGCCCTCTGTGAAGTTATGAATTTGCTTTGACTAGGCCGTTGGCCTTCTGAGGTCATTTGGGGATGATCTAGAGAAAAAACGATTAAAGTGGGTCAAGGTTCAAATCAGAGGACCATTCGCTAAGCAACAAAAACATCTGTAAGGTTTAATCATAAATAAACTCTACCAGCTGGATAAAACCATACATTACACACACTAGTTTTTTTAGTTCTTTTTTATATGGTTAAAAGCTTTATATTGACTAACAACATTATTTTCACCTGTGGGTCACATATTTGAAATGAAAGACATCTGCACCACTTCAGTCTTCTATATTATTCCTATCTGTAGCTGCTGTCTGTCCCTCTGTTGTCATTTTAGAAAATAACTGATTAATATCTGGGTGTTCCTCCACAATGGTCAGCTGTTCTTTATTTATAGAGCTCCTCCTGGGCTCTGTTTCCCTCACACATCCTTCATCACCTGGACGTCCTATTGTGGCACCTGTACGCCACTTCTCAACCCTCCGTTCTATGTTTAGTGTAAAAGCAGCTCGCTCTGACTCCTCCAGCCCTGACTGTTTGTGTCTGTGTGTGAGAGGATGTAATGAGTGATTTGATGTTTTTCTTTGTGTCTGTTTGTCTTCAGCTTCCTCTTCGTGTGTCTTGCTGCCTCTAAGATATGTCATCTTTTATATCCCAGGATTCACTGCAGCAAACAAAGGCCACTGATCCGTCCTGACAGCATGCTCTGTCTCTGTCTCACTCTTCTTTCCTTAGACATACCAGCAGTCGTCCTCTTTGCAGTCGAAGAACAGGAAGAAGAATAAAGGTAAGCAGGGTCGGCACCTTCTCGCCTTGAACCGAGTCTGCCAGTTGTGGTCACTCATATAGGAATAGTTTATTTTCTGGTCAGGAATTTGCAGATAAGATTTATTATGTCTTTAAGAAACTCCTCCTTTATTCCTGGAAGCTGTTTGCTTGTTTACAGGATGATCCTCCATTTGCTATGTCGGATTAAATCATGTTGTAGTTACTGGGAAACCAGTGGGTTTGCTATTGTTTAGCTCCTGGACCAGTCTAACGTACAACAGGCTGATAATGTATTTCTCTTTATTACAGTTTCACTAAACATGTGAAGCTGAAATGACAAATGTGATTTATTTCTGCAGCTTTCACTACATTTTTTTTCATGCAGCAACCGTATTGGGTTTTGTGGTCAGGGTTGGTGAGAAACCTCGTTTTAAATCTAATGTCTCACTGGGAATTCCAACTTCGGGGGTGATTTTAGTCAAAGTGAGCTTGGAAATCCCTGCAGTCAAGTATAAATAAGTCACACCGTGAATGAAAACTTGCTTTAATCCAGTCTATGGTGTCCTCAAGCACCAAAAAAGTTGTAGGCACAAAATGTATTAGGCATAGTCTGATATGTATTTATCACTATGTAATAATGGTGTGCAAAAAGGCTGTTTTATACACTGTAGTATCAGTATACAATACATACAGTTAAAACCAGATATAATCAAACACACTGTCTGACATAAAATTAATAAACTTTGGGCTAAATGCCAGAACAATTGGATGATTTTATTTTATTTTTTTCACTTTAACTTTTCTAGTATTTGGAAGAATTACCTTTTAAACGTTATAACTTGGGTCAAATGTTTCTTCCACCATCTTCTTGCTGTAGTTTGGGTCTGCCTTGCTAAAACAAACCTTTTCTTACCTGCCTACAAGTATCAATGCAACTGAGATCATGGCTTTCTGATGGCTACTCCAAAACATTGGCTTTGTTGACCTTTTTGTAACTAATTTGGTGGTATACTTAGTCATTGTCCATTTGGAAGACTAATTTGTGTCCAAGCTGTAACGTCCTGGCTATGTTCTTTCTTCTATTTTGTGAAGTTCACCAGTCCCACCTTCAACAAAAGACCTCCACATCATGATGGTGCCACTACCTCACAGTTTGAATGGTGTTCTCAGGTTTGCAAGCTTAGCCCTTTGTCCTCTGAATGTAACAACCGTCTTTATGGAAAAACACTTCAGTTTTAGTGTCATCAGAACACAGGACATATCTCCAAACATTAAAGTCTTTGTCCCCACTTCAATCCAGCTTTCTATGTTACCTTTGGAGTCATGGCTTCCACCTTGATGAGCGGCCTTTAAGCCCATTCATACAGGAACAGGGGTAACACTCTCTTACCAGCTTCAGCCAGCAAGTTCACAAGGTCTTTAGCTGTTGTTCTGAGGTTGATGCACATGTTTCACATCAAGCTACAATCATCTCTGATGACATCACTTGTCTCCTTTCTGAACGGTATGATGGCTGGATGTTCCCTTTGTGTTTAGACTTGTATATGTGGCTATTTCAGGCATTCCAAAAATTGTGCCCAAGGATACACCGCAGTTGTGCAGGTCCGTAGATCTTGCCCGATTTCTTTTGATTTTTCAATAATCTAATAAAAGTAAGTAGTGTGTCTGAGGTGTTGTAAAATACGTCCACAGGTGTGACTCCATTTAGCGCAAATGTTGTGAAGCTATGACATCATTATGTGGTCTTTCCTAAACTCCAAAAAGCACAGTTATCTTAGTGTATGATTGCGAAAATATCTCTTTCACATTTCTTCGGCATTTAACAAATGTCCCAATAAGGAGTTTTTTCTCTTGACGGTCCCAAACAGGTTCTGCAGGTCAGTCTAAATATGCTGTCCTGAACCAAGGTTAGCTAGGGTAATAAAGCTACTGTAATGTTCTGAAAATGCATCATAATAGGTTCATTGTTTTTTTGTTTGTTTATAACATATATCTGCCTCGGCACATACAGCTACTGTCATGAATGAATTCAGGTCTGCACCTGCTGACGATGTTTTCATCTTCAGCAGTTAGCTTTAGTGCTAGGCTAATGTTAGCTTGTGTATATTTTCATATGACTCATTTGTAATTGGCTCGTAAGTACATTGTCTTTCTTGTAAGCACAGGAAAAGCATAGTCGGCATCCTTCAGCGAGCTAACCATCTTTGCTGAACAACAGGTGGGGGAGGGGCAGCGTTGTTTTACTCCCTGCTCCATTCAAATGAAACCTTCAGCATTTTTTTATTTAAACCAAAGGAACAACAGAAAACTTTAGAGGTTTTGAAAACAGGACTGTCATGTATAGTTTAATATCTAAATGTGCAACAATTTAGGTCTGTAAGTTTAAACTTACATAGTAAAATTAACCAAATGGGACTTTTTGGCAACACAGGACCATGGGTCCGTTTCCATGGCCTCAGCCTGATGTTCAGTCTGGCAATGCTGCCAAAATAAGGTCCAGTGCAGACACTGGATCTGCTCCATCTCTAGATTTGCCTATAAAGTAATATTTCCATTGTGCCACAGACAAGGAAGATCTCATTATGAGAGCATTCAGCAGTGCAATTGAATGGCACTCACTTGCTATCTCTGTTATTTCTGTTAATTTGATCTACTTTTTCAAAATAAAGCTATTTGTTAAAATTTTTCCATGTATTTCTTGTTTTCACTCTGACATAAGTGCCGTTGGCTCTTTGATAAACTTTCCACACAATAGTAGATCAACATGTTGGAAGATTTTCATTTTTTTTCTCCACAGTCCCATTACTTGTTCTGCCATCTGCTGTTGTGAGAAACTCTGAAAGCTTTAGCGCCATCTGCACACGTCTCTGTTTGTTTACAACAATTAAACCAACATTTCTAAAAGAATCTGATATTATTAATTAATTGATAACTTTAAATAGCTAATTTATCAAAATATTAGTAATTAGTAAAACTTAGTGGGTTCTTTTGTGAGCATTGTGATAGCATTAGTTAATGACCTGAGGTGGTTGAACAAAATGAGGACAATCACTATTTGAGAGCACTTCTATGTGTTTTTCAAAAATATTGCTCTTTCATTCAGGAATATAAATGGTTAATTTTGTATAAGCTGAAAACCTATTGCAAGCAGGAGCTTCATTTTTTGTGTCACCACTTTAGAAGAGAGTTGTTTCCTTTAGAAATAGGCTGCCAACGAGGTAAATGGAATACTGGATTACGGTCCTCGTTAAAAAGACATTTCATGCAGAGCAGCAGAAGTTTCTTTGCGGGCCTCACCTGGAAGCCAAATTTGCTCCAGTTATCTTTAATAAGAAGCTCACTGTGAACACTGCTGCAGCACTTTTAAGCCAGAAAGAAAAGCACCGCTTTTATTAAGCACTTCTTACCAACCACTTCTAAAACACTCGGATCAGGAGGCTGAGCTCGTGGAAAAAGCTGTTTTTACATTAGCATGTGGCGTTTTCAGTGGCAAAACCAGACCTTTATACAAGAAGTAGCCAGAGGGTGGGTAAAGTTTTATAATCAGGGCGTTCGTATGCTAAAAAAGGAAAATCTTCAGTTTCTCTCACCTGGTACCTAAAGAACAAGCCTTCTTGACACGTGTCTCTCTCTGTTTGGCATTGCCATGTGCATCTAGCCTTCTCTCAGTTACAGGGGTCATGCTTTGCATTTTGATCCAAAATGGCCAAAAACGTAAAAATCTGCCTGTATTCAACAACTGGGAGGAGAAGAAGAGTTTAAAGAGGAAGTGGATCCCTTTGGCCTCATAAGTGCAACTTATAAGTCTATCAAACATTTGACATTAATGATTCCCTCTGTGTTTTTTTTTTTTCATTTGTGCATATTCTGGTAAAAACTGATCACCTGCAGCCTGTTACATGGAGATGTAACAGTTAACGAGCGGCTACCCAAAATAGCCGGCATGGGTAGGCATGTCGTCTTGCATATGAACAGAAACGGCAACCATAAATCCTGTCTGTCTTCGTCTTTTAATGCTAGGTGAAGTGACCTGTCAGTCACCTTGGGTGGCACACGGGGTGTCCAATCAGGTTCCAGAGGGGACCAATACTACCCTGGCCACCCCATAGCTCCGCCCCTGTGCGTTTTCTGAAATCTAGTATGTAGAGTGACGTAAAATAAAAAGAGTGAACACTTATACAATGTTGTGAAAATTGATTTTTTATCACACTTAAATGTTTTGTATCAACAAATATATTTTAATATCAGACCAAGAGAACCTGAATAAATACAAAGTTAGTTTTCAAAACTGATTTTGTTTATTAAGGGGAGAAAAAGCTGTGCAAACCAATCTGACCTATGTGATGCCCCCTAAAGCTATTAATTTGTCTAACGCCTGGGGGCAACAACTGTTATCAAGCTTTTGTGATACCTGGTAATTAGATTTTTACATCACTGTGCAGATATCTTGACCCACGGTCTATTTATGGTCATGCTACAGCATCTCAAAATAAATAAGTCTGGACTTTAACTAGGCTTTTCTTTTTAGCAGGGCTACTGTTCTGCTGCATAACCCAGGTCAGCTTGAGCCACAAACTGATGGCTGGACATTTTCCTTCAGCATTTTCTGATAGACATAAGAATTCATAGTTCCATAAATAACTGTAAATTGTTCAGGCCCAGAAGACGTTTGGCAGACCCAGACCATCATACTACCACTGCCGTATTTGGCTGTTGGGATGATGTTCTTTTTCTGAAATTCTGTGTTAGATGTAACGGGATGCACACAAGTTTAAAAAAGATAAACTTTTGTCTCATCAGTCAAAGAATATTGTCCCTAAATTCGTTGGACTCGAGACGTTTTTTGCTAAATGTGAGATGGTCCGTTGTTTGTATTGGGTCAGCAGTGGTTCTTGTATTGGAATTCTCCATGAATGGCATTTTTGCCTAGTATCTCTTTCTTTTCTTTTTTTATCATGAACTTTGGTCTTTACTGAGGCAGGTGAGATATGTAGAGCTTTAGATGTTGTTCTGGGTTCTTTGTGACCTCCTGGATGAGTTGTTGTTAAAGAAAATTTTAGTGCCTTGCCTTGTTTTCTACTTGATACTCGACAGGACCTGATAAAAGTATTAAGACCCTTTCTGTGTTGTTCTATTACAGACTTGATCCATGGCAAGGGTTAGGACAGATGGTTCTGTTTAGTCTTAGAGAGATGGCTCCTAAGTCTTCTCCAGAGCACTTACATGAGATAGCATGTATGCCACACTGTACGGTTCAATTTCCATTGTAAACATGTCTAGGAGAGAATTACAACAGGTTTCACCTCGTCTGCCTCTGCTGTGACTCTGGGTCCCATGAGAATCACCTTGAAAGCTGTTATAAGGAGAACTTTTTCTTTGTCTAGTCTGGATGATTTGGCAGCACACCTGAACACATGTCCAATGCTGTAAAAATATTTCTCTCTTGCAAGATTTTAATAAAGCTGATTGTGAGTGACAATCATTGGTATCTGTCTTGGTAAAACATGTTTTTTTCTACAACAGTTTTTCTCCTGTTCTTGAATTTTTTTCAGTTAAAGCAATAAGTGTTGCTTTTTGAGATATTTCAGCCTATTTCATGCAGTCAGACAGGTTCTATGTAAATTATTTCTTGATTCTACAAGTCAGGCAGCATTCAGGTCCGGATCAGGCAAGTAAAACCTCACATAGGGGCATGTTGGTTTGAATATCTCTATGATTTATGTCATTTAGGTGGTATACAAAGCAAAATGAGTTTAGGAGGGCAAATAACTTTCTACAGCACTGTTGTTCTAGCAGCTTCAGGAGAATGTCCTGCAAGTCTTTGTTTTCAGAGTTCTTCCTTTCTTCCAGTTTTGGTTTTATCATCTCTGTGTTCATAAACATCGTCCCCTTGGGTTTCTTTTGTCTCATTGCAGGAAGAAGTCTGGCCTCGCTGAGTCGGAGGCGTGTTTCCTGCAAGGCGCTCGGTAGAGGAGACTGCGAGGGCTGGCTGTGGAGAAAGAGGGATGCCAAAGGTTACTTCTCTCAGAAATGGAAGAAGTACTGGTTTGTGCTGAAAGACAACTGCTTGTACTGGTACATCAATGAGGAGGTGCGGAGTTTGTCTGTTAAAACTTTGTTTTTCTTTCACGTCCTTGGGGGCTGAATCTGGAAATCAGTTTGTTTTGAATGTCTAATTGCAAAGCTGTGTAGACTTCTGAATTGGAAGGAAGTTAAAATAAATTTTGGAATTCTAACTAATATGAAACAGGATAGGTGTAATCTGATTTGATATTAGACAGAAGAAAATGGTTATGTTTCTTTTTATGTATGTAAATATCTGGGAAAGTAATTGAGTACTGAACTTTGGATTCTGTTGACTAAAACTGTGCCAAGCAAGTTTCACGAAGCCTCTGTTAAAAGTTTTTAGACTTATTGACAAAAGTGTCAAATGTTAAATAGAGGAGTGTGACATTGTGTAAATGGTGAAGCGAAACAGGACCTAAAATTAGAATTTCATATCTAAATTGTTAATTATTTTAGCAGAAACACATTACTTGCATCCTCACACACTTGAACAAGCCTCGTTGCTAGTCAACGTAGGTAAATGGTCCAAGCTGCAGTTCATTTTGTGACCATTTGTCAATTTTTTAACACCAGTCGAGAAAATATGCATGACACATACCGCCACAATAGCTTCAGTAAAGTAAACTGCAATTTTCAATAATAATTGCCTTTTGGTCTTTATTTCAGCTCATTTTCCGAGTTTTTCTTTTTTGTCCATTCAGGACGAGAAAGCGGAGGGTTTCGTCAGTCTTCCAGAGTTTAAGATTGACCGTGCAAGTGAATGTCGAAAGAAGTAGTAAGTGCCTGGTGTACTGCATATTTATGTTATTTTCCTTATGTGCAGCTTGTGTGCTCTTGAATGCGTGAAGGTGTGTGGGCAAAAATAGCTCTCTCTGTCTCTCTAGTGCTTTCAAAGCGTGCCACCCCAAGGTCAAGAGTTTCTACTTTGCAGCAGATGGAGTGGACGACATGAACAGGTAAAGGCAGCGAGCGCTAAACATGGAGGAAGGTTATGCAGTGGGGAGCTGTCTCAGCTGGGTGGCAAAATTAAAAGGCAATTCAGTTTTCCTCAGAGAGAGCAGAAAACAAGTGAGATTTTATAATAAAATAATAGATAAAGGTTACAAGTAGTTCAGCTTGACTTAATTTTGTGCTGTTTGTTGTACCACAAAACAACCTTTGCTCCTTTGCTTTAATAAGTTTATTTGAGCGTTCCTCCTGTTTGGTAGATGGTTGAGTCGCCTCAACATGGCAGCTGTGGGCTATGCAGAGCGAGAGAGGATGCGCCAGGAGCAGGGTGAGACTTCATTCCAACAATACTGCTGTTACTATTACACCTACTTTAATGCATGAGTATATTGCCTTAAGAGTCCCCTTTGGAAAAAAGTGAGCCTTCCACTTATTTCTTTTTTTGGCTCAATCACCTAGACACCAAACTCCCTTGCCTGAAGATCTTTTCCTGATTTAATCAACTTAGTTCATTGGGTTTTCTCAAACAGTTACGTCAAATTGCAGAATATTCTGATGTATGAATTGCTGACATCTGCCTGAAAGTGCTTCTGAGTTGAAGTAGCAATGTTTTGACAAATGTTTGGTAAATATGATGTTTAGGAAGAATGAATGATACGTTATATATCTGAAATACAGGTTTATGGATGTGTTCATGTAATATCAGTAAGTCCAATTATCATGGTGGATGGATGGATGGATGGATGGATGGATGGATGGATGGATAGATGGATAGATGGATAGATGGATAGATAGATAGATAGATAGATAGATAGATAGATAGATAGATAGATAGATAGATAGATAGATAGATAGATAGATAGATAGATGGCACAAACCTCTCTAACGAACTTCCAAGACTGAGTCTTTAGACATACTGAACCACTGTTACACAGTCCTAACAGAAGCATACGGTATCTGCAGTCCCCCGAGCAGCTTTAGGGCTCTCTGAACACCGTCTGCTTTATCTCATTCCACCTTACAGGCAAAAACTGAAATCCTCTAAGCCTGTGGTTCAGACTATTATGAAGGGGACTGATGGGTCAAAGCAGATGTTACAGGCCTGCTTTAACTGTACTGGTTGGAGTGTTGTTGAATCTGGTGCCACTGACCTGAATGAGCTTGCTGAAACCATCACATCAGTTTTTGTGAGAACATGTGTGTGCAGATCAAGACCATGATTCACTTGACATCTGAAGAATATGCATTGGACGAAGAAAGAGGCTTAAAGCAGCGGGAACTGGGCCTTGTATAAGCAGGCAAGAAACAAACTAAAATCCTTTGAGCAACTGGTGTTGAAGCATCTGAAGGACATTACAGGCACGCTGCTTGACCCCATGCAGTTTGTTTACCGGGGAAACTGGTGAGAAGATAATGCATTTAACTTGGGGCTACACTTCATTCTGCACCTCCTGGACTATCCAGGGATGTACGCCAGGACCGTATTTTTGAGGTTTAGCTCGGCCTTCAAAGCCTTCAGCCCAGACATCCTCCATCAGAAGATCACTTAGATCAGAATGCCAGCCTCCACCTGTCAGTGTATCAACCAGCTTTCTCACTGACCAGCAGCGGCAGCTGAGGCTGGGGAGCATCTTCTCCTGCGCAAAAACTACTAGCACCAGCGCCACCCAGGGGTGTGTTCTCTCCCCACTCCTATTATCTTTGTACACACCTCAGCGGACCCATCTGTACAGCCCCTGAAGTTCACATATGACACCACTGTCATTGATCTGATCTAGGACAATTATGAGTCTGCATACAGACAGTAGGTATATCAGCTATCAAGTGGTGCGGTCAGAACTACCTGGAGCTTAACCGGCTCAAGACAGTGGACATGGTGGATGTCCGGAGCACACCTCCCACACTTCCTTCCCTCACCATCCCTGGCAACAGTGTGTCTACTGTGCATCAATTCTGGTTCCTAGGAATCACCACTTCCCAGGATCTGAGATGGTCCTTGTGGTTAGTTTATGCATTAACAGAACTAGTTAATGGAAGAATGAAAAGGTTTTTTGTGCCTCTGATCTAATATGTTCCTATGATTCCTGCAGATTACTGGAGTGAAAGTGAACATGAGGAGGACACCACTTCCAGCCCGAAACAGGACAGCCCCCCACCTCCATATGATACCTACCCACGGCCTCCATCAGTGAGTCATTACCTACATCAGAGCTGTGATACACTTTATTTCATACAACCCAGCAAAATCCATCTCAGTTCTCTTCAACTGTTCGGTTTAGAAGTCTAAATTATCTTTAGTTAAGCCTTCAGTGAATAGAGATGTTATATTTAGCTATAACTGTTGCTATAAAGGAACCTGAAACTGGTCTTTAAACAACAGATTTTGTCCTAAACTAAGCCTCTTTTATGTTTTAAATAGCTTACGCACTTCTTAACATTCCTCTTTTCATGCCGTCTGTCTGTCTTACTGGACTAAGCTCTTAAAGTTCGCAGTAATGGTTGAATTATATCGTGCCTCAGTTGACATCTTTACACTCTCTCTCAGATGAGCGCTTACTTGGAAGGCCGGACCGCACGCCTGTCTTCCACCGAGACGTCTCGCTCTCGATCTTCTCAGGAGGACTTCTTGTGTAGTGAGCCCCCTGTGACAGCTGCAGAACCGCAGTACCATCCAGGCCCTCTGGGGGGAGGCACCACACACAGCGGGAGAAAGCCACTGGGCAGCAGCAGCAGCGACGTGCCATACAGATGTGATCCTGTGGAGGTGATTGTAAGAAAGATTAACAATAAGTTTCGTTTTTTAAACAGGACAAACATGGTAAAAATCTTTAGGTATTATAAATATATTTATTAATGCTCCAGTCAATACAAATACATTAAAAAGATAACCAAGACTTATAAAGTTACTTTAATTTCTCCCTTTCGGGCAACTACACTTTGATTTTAGTAAGGTTATTTTACTTTTCTGATGGAGTTTCTGGTAAATAACAAGAATATCTTTACTGCTAATGTATCATCTTAGATGCATTTGAAAGCTGTTCATGACTCCATTAATCTGTTTTAATTCCTGCTCCATGTAGTACCGCTCCAGTCCGGCAGGGGGCAGCAGTGAGACGGGGTCCCCAGGCCGTTCTTCGTCCTCGCAGAGACGGTCTTGGCAGGACCTGATTGAGACTCCGCTGACTGAGGCTGGATTGCACTACCTGCAAACTGGACCACTTGGTAACTTTTCAGCAATTTCATTACATTAATTCTCAAATTAAAAATAATGCGACTTTTAGGATTGTTATTTATTTATGTATTATTTAATTAAATTTATTTTTGTAGCACCAACTAACAAATGTCATTACAAGTCCAATTCATATCCATTTAAATAGAATCCAATTAAGTTAAAATTTAGGCCAATCAAACTCATTCTGATGCAATAAATGCGTGTAATCAGGTTCACATCCAACTACATACAGGCTAATTAATCCAAATTAAAATATAATGTAGTCAAATTCAATTGATCATTTAATGCCAAACGTAAAATGTTATCTTAGGTAGCTCAGCTGATTGCACAGAGTCATTGACTTTGCAGGCATCCCTTTCCATATCAAGCATGTGGCGACAGTAGAGAGGAAGTAGAACAAGAACCAGGCTTAATATAAGTGTCCATCTTCTGTGACTGGCTGGGGGTTGAAAGGACAGAAAACAGACACAGGAAACACAGAACAAAGCCAAGATAACTCTGCATGGCAAAGAAAACAGAACTCAATTAATGGATTCGTACAAAAAAGCAACCACAGCTAAATGCAAAAGCACTGAGCCCACGGGTACTTACTATGGAATAAAAGTACGATCCATAGTAATATAACTCAGTATGCAACAGCTAAGCCGCATAAAGCCAGTAATGGCTGCAAATAACCGGAATAAAAGATAGAAACTTTTATTTCTACAATTCTTTGGCTCCACTTGGAAATTAAATAATCATACATCCATCATTTTGTTCTATGGAAGTTTTCAAGATGATGAAGTCATTGGGTGAGGTCACCCTGGACAGGTCACCTGTCCATCATAGGACAACACAGAGACGCACAGGACAAAACAACCTTGCGGGCACACACTCATGCGAATGGGCAATTTTAGAGTAATCAGTTAACCTAACAGTCTTGTTGTGGACGAAAGCCAGAGTACCCAGAGAACCAACTCATACAAGGGGAGAACATGCAGACGGACTCCTTGCAGAAAGAACCGAGAACTGCATTTGAACCCAGGAACGGTGTTACCAACTACGCCACCATACATCTCGTGTTGAGCAACTATGCACTTTATAAAGTTTAACTTTGCAAATGATAGGTCAAGTTCTGGAACCAACATGGTACCAACAATTTCTATAATTGCAAGTTTTGAAAAATTCCTTCAATGTAGTTTGATGCCTTATTCCTGCTTTTTTTTACATGGGTCTGTATGGGGATTCAGAATCCAAATCCGGTTTATTGGCCAAGTTGGTATGCACAAACAAGGAATTTGACTTCAATTCCCATCACTCACATCATATATCAACACTCGTGCATGGATTAAGCACCATTTTTACTTTCTCTGCCCATATAGAGAGTTGTTATAAGAGACATTTGCATTCATGTCAAACTAATAACAAATTATTGCAGAAGAAAAGTCATACTCTTTAGGAATTGTGACTAAAATAAATAGTGTATAAATAATCTTGCTGCATTTTGTAGTAGTCTCCATTATGCTCTTGAAATTATTTGCATGGACGTTTTATAGGTCTGTATAGGATGTAGGATGTGTTGTGTGTGCTGGATTGTCCCGTTTTTCTTATACCAGACTTTTTGGAACAGTGTAAAATAGAAAACAGAAAAATAAAAATGAACTAATTGAGACTTCTGCTCAGTTTACGTTTGAAGTTACTGGATTAGATGTTTTTAAAAAAGCAGCAGAACTTTTCTACACACGTTTATTTTAGAAAGTCCACGGAGGTCAGTTTGAACAGCTTTGACTAAAACCTGCTGAAAATGTATTTACTTAAGAAAACTGCCAACCAGCTTTATGTGCAGGAGATCACAAGACCTTTACTGTTTCTTACTGTTAGTTGTTTATTTGTTGGTTTACTGAGACAAGAAGGGACTGTTTTCTTTCTGAATTGTGATTGATCATCCTGGTTTTTAGATTTCAGAATTGTTTTAGCTGTACTGGAGATGCTTCTCGGTGACCCTGTTGAAACTATATCAACAAAAAAACATTGTGGAAGTTTCTTTTTCTTCCCTTTTTGAAAATAATTGAGTCGTTCTGTGTTGATAAATGGGTCTGATATCTTTTTTTTCTCTCGTTCTTCATCACAGAGGACGCCGTTTTTGCTGAGCCAGGCTTGGGAGGAGGTTCGATGATGGCTGGAGCCGTCTACACTCTTCCTCCACAGAGAAACGTCCCGTTGCCAGTGGCGATGCAGAGGCTGATTCCTATGGCAACCCAGGGAGGGAAACCCCGCAGCTTCACGCTACCGCGTGACAGCAACCTGCACGCACTGCTTGCACTGCCTATGAAAGAAGAGCAGCAAACACATAATTGTGAGTTCAGTACGGTGCACACATTTAGTATGAAACGCATGACGAACGCTGAAAAATAAACTGCTGTAAGACTGAAAGGATACAGTGTTGAGAAATTGTTTTAATAGTAAAACTAAAGGATGGATTAGGTATCTGCAGAACCGTGATGTTGAATAGAGAAAGCTGCAAAACATGGAAATGTTATTACAAGCCTAAACCACACAGCTCACAGGAAGCTGCTCAATGATTTTTATATTACCCAAAGTGCTAATTAACCTTGTGTAAAAGATGAGTGTTTTAAATCATATGAGCTGCTTGGCAGGTTCAGCATTTTGGCAACATTCCTGCAGCTCCTCTGAATGCAGGCTTTCTCGTTTTGCTATTTCTTCCTGTAATCCTTTTTAAACAATGACTTATGTTCGTAGTTCAACATCTACTATAGTGTGTATATTGTAATCATAATACTTGTGTGTAATTTTTTAAAATGTTTAAAGATTTGAATCATTAAATATTTGTATCAATGTGGGATTGGTCTTTTTTTAAAAACATGCAGTCAAACAGGAAGGAGAGAAGTCCAATAAACTGGTTTCCTGAATCTTTTAGTAGTAAAGAAGACTTTCTAAACAAACTTTAGAGTTTTCTCTCGTTGTCTTTATCTGATATTTGCAGACCTTTGTTTGCAAACAGCTTTTTTTTAATGAAAAACTAAAGCATTTTAATCAGGTTGAAGTCTGGATTATAACTCGGCCATGGCAACACCTTGATTCTTTTATTCTTCAGACATTGTTTTGTAGATTTGTTGCCGTGTTTGGGTTCATTGTCCAGTTGATCCAGCCGGCTTCACATGTGACTTTAGAATACTTATACAGAGGAGATCATGGTTAACTGCAAGGTACCCAGGTCCTGTGGCTTTGAAACATGCTGATATCATCAACCCCACCACCACCGTGCCTGAAAGTTGGTATGAGGTGTTTATGCTGATACGATCTCTTTGGCTTTATGGCCAGACATCTATACTTTAGTTTCATCTTTCCAAAGAACATGGTACCAGAAGTCCTCTGCTTCAAAACAGCAACACGACTTGGGTTTGCAAAGCTGCATCTGACTAAAGCACAGGATTTTTGTGTAGATGAGACTAGAGCAGATGTCTTTAAAAATGAAAGCAAAGCACTGTGGTTGGAGAGTACCAAGCAAATTAAATCAGTATAAAAAGACTCATGAAAATTCTTAAGCGTGTTAGTGGAGGGGTGATGATTTGGGCACCTTACGGCCATGAACTCCTCTGTATGTAGGAGTAAGTATAGTAAGTATTCTAGAGTCAAATGTAAGGTTATAAGTCATCAACATGGCGGATCTCTTCTAAAATCAGTTGAAACAATAGAATATACTTTTTGTCATACAAACTATTATATTTTGGACTTTTTTATTTCATAAGTAAAGACCAGTTAAAATCTGTGTTGTGGGGTTTTGCACATTGAGGTTGAATTCAGATCATTTTAGAACCTGGAAAAGATGTTTATCATGTCCTCACTCCTAAAATCCTTGATTCAAAAGAGGTGGTTATTCCTTCATCCATGATCCAACTCTACACGTATCTTGTAGTTTTTGCAATAGAAAAACGTATCTGTTTTATACGTGACATCGAGCTGATACCACACACCTACAATTCCTCTTTTTCTGTGCTGGCTTGTACATATTCTGCTCATTATCATCTTTGTAAGAGTCAAACAACAGAGAGAACATAGATAAAGAACAGAAAGTGTCTTTTATCTTGATTAACAACCAAAGGACTAAAATCATTTATAAGGTTGATGTTACTAGCTGTTGCAGATCCTGAAATGCTCTCAATCAGACACATATCCATTTAAGTCACCATCAATACCAATTAACACATTCTGCACTCAGGCTCTGTTCTAATGAGGCTAATGAGATGGTGGTGCTCTGGTTGCCAAGATAAGGCCGGCGGCAGAAGGAAAGTGTCAGACTGAAATAGTAAATAAAGCAGATTTTTGTAATCAGGAGACATATATGTGAGCTCTGTTTGAAAAACAGATTGAACAATAAATACTGATGTGGAGGAGGGAATAAAAGTGCCACAGAGGAGAGAACGTCCCTGAGGCTGTCAGAAGAGAGATGGGGGCTTTGTCATCTATAAACATCTCTGTGTGGATAGGACAAGATATTACACTGGGTAGAATACCATCTGCTGCTGTGCTAGATGAATCTCAGACGTAGCCTCCTTGGATGGGCAGATTGAAACGTCTGTTTTCTCTGTTAAAGGTGGCAGTGAAGGTGCGTCCCTGGGCGACTTGTTTCGCGCGTGCGAACAAGGCGGAGTGTGTCCTTTAGGGCGGGGATCAGAGGCCAAGGGCCAAACAGAATTCAGACAGTCCTTCCTCCGACGGGCCGCAGATCCTCAGCTCAACGAGCGCCTGCACCGCCTCCGCATACTGACCTCCACGCTAAAGGTGCGTCCACTCCAGCATTGACACAAAGATGTGAAAAGATACTGTATGAGAGGACACAAAGCACAGCTGCCGGGGCTGTAGAAGGTCCAATATTTTGAATATAATATTTTTTTATATACAATTCTTTGCTTGCACAGACTGAATAGGCAGAGACGCATACAGCATATAATAAAATTTACAAAAAGCCAACTCACAACATTGCCTGTTAGTATGACCAAGTAACAAGTATTTACAGCAGTAATTAACTATTTCTACAAATCGGAGGTAATGAAGCCCATTGCTAATTATAATATTCTCCAGAAAGCTCAATATAAGCCCTTTGCACTACTACATTTTTACACACTTACATATCTAACACAAATTTGTGAGATTTGTTTTGTTTTTATAATTAACAGCAACTTTGATTTAAGACACTACAGCTCACAAGTCCATCTGTGCACTTCAAAACATTGGCCAATCCAAAAAAACTAAAAAATCAAAGGTGCTTTTAAAAGGTTGAGTAAAAAGTAAACCATGTGTAAAGAACTAAACTAGAAATGGGGAAATTAACCTATGATGCTGTACAATTATGAAACAAAAGTTTTTCTATGACTATTTTAAGTTAACACTACCATTTGGCCGTAAATATATTACAAAAATGAAAGTAACATTAGTGCTAATGTTTTCTAATTTAGGTCTTAAAGGTAATATCATCTTACATGTGAAAAAAGCTAACTTTAGCTCTAATGTTACCTTTTCAAGATCTTATAGCTAATGTTTGCGTAAATGCCAGTTGACCTAATGTTTAAGAGTTTGTGGAAAAAGCTGCTTAAAAACAGCAAAATAGTTAATAACTTATGAGCTAATTAAGCTAGCATGCTATTTATCATGTCAGGATGGCAGGCAAAATGAATATTTGAAGACTTACAAGATTTTTTAAATAAATATTTTGTGGGAGTCTTGAGCAGTGATTTAAAATTAATTAGCTAGTTAGCTTACTAAATTGTGATTGGTCACAAACATTGGTTATAAAAATATTACAGGTAAAGTACTACTTCAACTACATAATATATCCAATTTTAGCTAAGCCCATTCCCAGAGCAATGTTTAGCTTGCTAGCAAATAAAACCAACGTTAGGCCTATCCCTAATGTTGGTTGTACCAATTCTTATCTAACAGTAGCTTACTAGCACATAAGCTAATGTTAGCTTATTTAAGTCCTATAGCTTTAATCTCATGATGGCTAAAAAAGTCTTCTTTAGCACCTTAAAAAATGGGAAATTTTTGTCATTACTGGACTCAATGGTCATCTCAGTTTTGCCTATAATTGTACCTCAGAGTAATGAAATTGATGTCCCTAAAATTGTTTACCTTGTTCCTCTAAACTTACAGATGGATAGTTTTATATATATATTTTCTGACTCTGATATGCACATAAACATGAGCGCATTCTGATAAATGTCTGGCCTGTTTCATCACTACACCTCTCATTCCTTTTTGGTTTAAGTTTTCATCCATCCAACTATCTGTGGCTTCATGTTGTCTGAGCATTGTTAATACTTCTGTCCTGAATGGCTCTTCTGCAATGTTTGTATCTTTGTTGATTTTTGGAGATGGCACAAGAGTTTTGTCATTTAATGCTTCAGAAGGACTTTTTGTTTCTAAGTATCTGTGGCTTTGGCTGTGTCAGTCAACTAGCTTCAGTGTTTGTTCTCTGTCTGGTGTTTCTGAAACGAATATACCAAGCTTTGGGGATAATTTGGTTAAAAATATTGTACATTGAGAATAGTGACCCTACTAGCCCGCTTTCTCCAAAGAACAAAGCTGCTGGTTTGGACATTTCAATATATCTGCAGTGGTTGCTGTGGAAACAACAAGGACCTGAACATCTAAGATCAGTGGATCAAAACAAAAGGATACAGACTAGATGAGAGGTGGAGAGAAGCAGAATATCTCTGTTGAGGCAGATTGGGAAAATGATAGAGGTGGATTGCTATTCTAGTTCTGTTACCTTTAAATGATTAAATGTACTCAAAAAACAAATTTTGAGTTGATGTTATATCAATTTATAACTTGAGGCTTAGTGACATTTTTAACCAATTTTAAACATTATATGTAAATATGTACACAAATATCTTGGCTTATTTTGACAAAAATAACAAGGAACACCCTGCTGTATAAGAGAAAATGATCTTTTTCTTCTGTAAATCCCACTTATTCATCGTAAAGGCATTTCAAATGCTGTTTTTAAAGGCTTCAGTGCTAGAGATTTGTTCGAGGGGCCTTCACTAGAATAATGTTTTACCTCATAAGCTCATAGCAACTTTGGGGAGCAACACACAGTGGCAGCGTCAAATGCACATCAAAAATAGCCTTATTATTTTCTTATTGTTATTATTTTCTGAAACGATGCATGGCGTGAGAATCTGGTCGGCGGCCGACACTTCAAGGCGCGGCATCCGGTGATCCTTTTTAATCCTATTCAATTCAGAACATAAACACAAAATGCCAGTACAAGCTTTTTATTTAGGCAGCTCTGAGTTGAGTGGCAGTTAACTCTGAATAGCTAGTTCTCTTTGGTTTGCTTATTAGCTTGTGCAGTTGTTAGAATGTAGCTTGAAAGGCTACCGGCATGAGTAACTGTTAGCTTAAGTAGCTGTGACCGTGAGGACTTGTTAACTTAAGCACCTGTTTGCTTAACCAGGTCTTAGTCTGAGTAGCTACTGGCATAAGTAGCTGTATGCATAAGTGAGTTAGCTTGAGGAGCAGTTAGCTTAATTAGCTATTAGCCTGTTAAGCAACTGCACTCTAGCTGCACTTTGGAAAATGGTGGAATTTGGTAATTGTTCTGCTGGCTAGCTAATATTACCACACAAGTCAGCGGAGATAAATTCCTAATTTTAATATCTGTATAAATATAAATTTTACAGTACTGTGTGTGCCACTGATTTAAAGAAAGACAGACCATCATAAGTGCGATCAAACAGTTTATATCAGCCACTTCACTACATTTTACATGCGCAAAGCCGAACTGGAAACTAAACTCGAGGTTGCTTGTCAAGCTCCAACTTTCACGTGCGGAAAACCTCACCAGATTTAGCTGTTAGCGTGAGTAGTTGTATGCTAAAGCAACTGTTAGCTTGAGTTCTCCGTGAGAATTTTCTGCTTGATTTGCCATTTTCAATCAGTTTAACTTCTGTCTTCTTTAGGTAGAATGCTAACTAATCATAAATATACTTCATGACCTAATTGCAAAAATTAAGTATGTTTTTTTTCTGTTAAAACTTGATTTCACTTTTTTGTTACTTTGCGGGGTAAAATAGGACATTTTGGCGGTAATATGCTAAAATAGTAATTATAAAACTTTGCCACAATCCTGTGTAAAATCCAATGTAATTAAGCATGTTCTGCTAACATTACTAAAGGTCAATCTTTCATAGTGAATATTTTGGTGCATTTAGTCTTACCTATGCCTCTATATCCAAAACTGGAACTGGAGGTAAGCATGTTGACATTTATTGTATTTAAACTTCATCTAAAAGTGCATTAAGTAACTAAAAGTATAACTTGTAAGTATTTCTTAAATTTCTTCACATCATTTTTAACAAAACAGTTTGTGTGATAATTTAAAGGAGTCTTAAGATCCTGCAGTCAAAGTCACTCAACTGTCCAGTAATCTGTTAACTTTAATCTTGAGTCTCTCCAAATCTAAGTGTATCCAGTCACGTCTGTGTCCTTCTTTCCATGTGTCTACGTTTGTCAGAGTAGTGACAGAAACTTTAAGAGTGATCCACCCCTCCTGTGTTTCTGCATCCTCATAGGACAGGGAGGGGGAGCTAGCGCTGATTGACAGGCTGCTGGCCAATCCCCAGCTGTCGTCGGCAGAGTTCCAGGAGTGGAAGAGAGCCTATCAGGACCTGTTCACTCAGGAGCAGAACTCAACTGCCGAACCTGAACCAGACCCCGATCCCAGTGACCCGGGGCCGCCGCCCCTCACCCCCTCGCTGTCCCACACACATTCCTACATCGAGACACACGTCTGACCTGTTTAAAACAAACTCTTCATCTGGTTCTAAGTAAGATGGCTGATTAATCAGGAGAAAGCGTCACAGGGAATCGCGTAGTGACGGACTGAGTTGTCGTTTCAGCTGCCTCAGCGTAATAAATTCACCACGACAGATTACTGAGGAGTCCTCATGTCATTTGATTTGACGATCTGTCGGGTTCAGCCACTCCAGCTGATGGCAGGCAGGACGATGTGCTAATTCTTGAGTATTACTTGTTGGCTTTTGTGCTCTGTACCTGAAATACTCTCCTTTGAAATTCCATTCAAAGAACTCATCATCATTTTCTGTGGATGATTTTTTCCATCATCTCCATAAAAAGTAAAATCAAAGATTGTATCTTTACTCATCCAGCTTGTTGTGCCATGTTTACACTGAGTGCACAGTGTCTCGTAGCCAGTAAGTTGACATGCTTTTTACTCCAATAAGCCTTATACTGGACAATATTGATATTAACTGTACAGTGAGTGTTACGACTGACCACTATTAGATCTTTTTTTTTTTACTCAATATTCTTGTTTTTACATCTAGATTGAGAGGCTTTTGTTTGTGTAGATTTGGTAGATTTACGTACAGTGCTGGGCTGGACCTGAAGCATGCACCCTTCTTCTGGACCACGAGCCATTTAAGAGAAAAATCCACCCTGAAGTAGTTTAACACAGCTTTTAACAAACAAACTGAATTTTGTATTAAAAACCACAGGCAGCTGAATGCATTTTCTATTGTATTTTCGATCCCACTGATTCTCCTGAATGATCAAAAAGGAAACCCCTTTTTGCTAAAATAAAAAAAAATTTTTTTTTAAAACCCTACAGAGTTAAAATTTCTCTTTTTAAAATATAAAAAAGTATCTATGTCACAGATCTCAGAAAAATTAAAAAAAATAAAAAAAAAAAATTTTTAAAAAATTTTAAAAAAAAAAAAAAAAAATTTTTTACTCTGATGACACAAATATAAACTTCAATTAATTAAAATTAAATCATTGGAATCATTTGTCATAGAAAACCTTAGAAGCATACTTATAGTGTTCAAGTAAAGAAGGCTTTCTGAATGTATTTAAACCATAAATTACTTCATTGATCACAGAATGGTTCAAAGAATACACAGTTTTACTATGAAAAAAAATCTGTTTTGAAAAAAAAATGAATGAAAGTAATTTAGTGCCCTGCAAAATTATTGAAACAACTTGAATTTTTCCACATTTGTGACTACATCACAACCACAAACTTCAATGTGTTTTATTGGATGTTTTTATGGTAGGCCAACATAGTGTAGTGTATAATTGTAAAGTGGAAGGGAAATGTTGTACAAATAAAAATCTATAAAAAGTGGTTTGCATTTGTATTCAGCCCTATTTACTCTGATCCCTATAGTAAGAAGTCAGAAGTCACCTATAGTAATCAGACTCCACCTGTGTGTAAATAAACCTCAGTTTAAATTCAGCTGTTCCTTGAAGGCCTTAGAGGTTTGTTAGAGAACGTCAGAGAACAGAACAGCATCATGAAGACCAAGGAACACATCAGACAGCTCAGGGAGGAAGTTGTGGAGAAGTTTAAAGCACGTTTAGGTTCTAAAACAATACCCCAACCTCCTTTGAACATCTTACAGAGTTGGTACCTCTGGAGGAGCTGCAGAGATCCACAGCTCTGTCATCAGTGCAACTATTAGTTGTGCACTCCACTAATCTGGCCTTTATGGAAAACTGGCAAGAAGAAAAGCTTTCTTGAAAGAAAGCTAGAAGGAACAATGGAGGTGAATTGGGTTAAAACCTGTTAGAGGCTGCAGAAGACTTCAGACTGGGGCTGAGGTTCCCCTTTCCAGCAGCACAACATTCCTAAATACGCAACCAGAGCTGCAATGGAATGATTTGGTTGAAAGCATATGCATGGATTAGAATGGCCTACTCAAAGTCCAGACCTAATTCCAATTATAATCTGCGGCAGGACTTAAAATTCTTGTTCTCATACACTCTTCATACAATCTGACTCAGCCTGAGCTGTTTTATGAAGCCTCAGTCTAGATGTGCAACGCTGGTAGAGACGTACCTCAAAGGACTCGCTGCTGGAATTTGATTAAAAGGTGATTCTATGAAATGACTCAAGGAGGCTAAACATGAATGCATAAAACATTTGTATTTGCCAAAAAATATTATATAATAAAATAAAATAATAAAACACAGTAAAGTTTATCAAATATTGTGACAAAATGTGAAAATGTTACTTACCTATATGCACCAGTTGTTTTATTCACTTGAATAAAATATTTATTTTTATATACCGTTATCCTAATAATAATAATTACTGAAGAAATATTTTTGTTTCTATTTAATAAAGGAAATATGCGCACATAAATATATGGAATAATGACTTATTTATCAATGGATTTTTTAATAAATCCATAGATAAAATAGTTTTTCATGTTCTACATGCAAGTAGAGAATTTCCCTTATCATGAAATAATTCCCTGTGATAGTCTAAAAGGGGTGGATTTTTCCTCTAGCTTTTTTTCAGGTGTGTGACATTGAGGATATGAGGAATATTTGCATAGAAAATTAAACTTGGGTCTATTTAAAATATTAGTCATTTTCTATGCTGCTTCCAGAACATGTAATAATGTCAGACACTACACAAACTATGAAAGCAATCATAAATATATAATTACTTGCACTGACAAACACTGTTTGTATGCTCCTTTTATGCTGCTGCCCGTGGTTGGTTGTAGTAGCATGTTTTTGCTGTAGATCAACACAATATCCATTTTATGTTTTGTGTTTAAAATCTATAGATACAGTAGATCTCTATTTATAGAGTGTAAGCTATCTTGGAAGAATATCTTTAATTATATCAGGGTTTCTTTTTGCAAACTGTCATTGTGCAAAGAATGTGTAGTGTTAAATCTATAAATTATGGTTAAAAGTATTTATTTATGTGTTCATTCTTTGTGTTTCGTTGGAAGATGAGACTGGATTAATAAAGTTTTAGTCATTTGGATTAGAGGCTGGTTTTAATTTTCTATCATGATAACCTGGATTTTTTTCTCAGCAAGAAAGACAGAGACATTCTGAACAATGTAATTCCATTTAAAAACTGTAAAAAGCGACATTCAGTTGTTAGTTTGTTGCAAACATTACTTATTAGCAACAAAATCTAAAAAAAAAGGACTGCACTGGGGAGGTTCTCGGATATTTTCAAACGTCAGAAAACTACTGTTATGATCCATCTTTAAGATGATATTTTCATCTGCATTTCAAGTAGAATGTAAAAGTAAATGCATGTGGACTTTGATTTGGTTCATATTGGATCTGATGAGTAAAGTTACTAAAATATATATAAAAAAGCATTTTAGATGCCTTTTGTCAACTATAAAATAACTAAGGTATGGTCAGTTTTGTACTTTATTTCTGCAATCTGCGGTAAATAATCATTTAATTTCCGTAAAGTCAACCAAAAACCACTTCATCTACACTGCTCAAGAAAATAAAGGGAACACTTAAACAACACAATATAACTCCAAGTAAATGAAAACTTCTGTGAAATCAAAAAAAAAACCACTTTGGGGAAACCAAACACTGATTGACAATCAATTTTCACATGCTGTTGTGCAAATGGAAATAGACAACAGGGGGGGAAATTTTTTGGTGATTAGCAAGGACACACTCAATAAAGGGGGTGGGGTTCTGCAGGTGGGGACCACAGGACCACTTCTCAGATACCTATGCTTTTGGCTTGAGTTTTTGGTCACTTTTGAATGTTGGGGGTGCTTTCACACTCGTGGTAGCATGAGGACGGACTTCTACAACCCACCAAAAGGGGCTCAGGTAGTGCCCGTCAACCAGGATGGCCACATCCAATGCCAGCTGTGGCAAGAAGGTTTGCTGTGTCTGTCAGCGTAGTGTCCAGAGCCTTGGGGGCGCTACCAGGAGACAGGCCAGTACACCAGGAGACGTGTGGAGGGAGCCGTAGGGGGGCAAACAATCCCAGCAGCAGGACCGCTACGCCGCCCTTGTGCAAGGAGGAAGAGGGGGAGAGCCTGCCAGAACCCTGCAAATTGACCTCAAGGCAGGCCCACAAAGTGCATGTGTCTGCACAAATGGTAGAAACCGACTCCATGAGGATGGTATGAGGGCCCGACGTCCACAAATGGAGTTGTGCTCACAGCCCAACACAGTTGCCACGAAGCACATGTGACAGACGTGACAAAGTCTGGAGGGGGGGACAACGTGGAGAGCGATATGTGCGGACTGCAACATCCTTCAGCATGACTGGTTTGGCAGGGGTTCAATGATGTGGGATGGCATTCTCTAGGAGGCCGCATGGCCCTCCATGTGCTCGCCAGAGGTAGCCTGATGGACCATTAGGTACCGAGATGAGATCCTCCGACCCTTGGTGAGACCATATGCTGGTGTATGGTTTGCGACCCTGGTTCCTCCTAATGCAGGACAATGCTAGACCTCATGTGGCTGGAGTGTGTCAGCAGTTCCTGCCAAGATGAAGACACTGAAGCTATGGACTGGCCCGCCCGTTCCCCAGACCTGAATCCGATTGAGCACATCTGGGTACATCATGGTCTCGCTCCATCACCAACGTCACGTTGCACCACAGACTCTCCCGGGAGTTGGTGGATGCTTTAGTCCAGGTCTGGTGAGGAGATCCCCTAGGAAGACCATCCGCGATCTCATCAGGAGCATGCCAAGGCGTTGTAGGGAGGTTATACAGGCACGTGGAGGCCGCACACAATACAGAGCCTCATTTGACTTGTTTTTGGTAAGGACATTACATCAAAGTTGGATCAGTCTGTAGGTTTGTTTTTTCCACTTATATTTTGTGTGTGGACGTCCAAAAGCCCCAGGCCACAATTGGTTAATAAATTTGATTTCCATTGATGATTTTTGTGCGATTTTGTTGTCAGCACATTCAACTTTGTACAGAACAAAGTATTCAATGAGAAGATTTAATTCATTCAGATCTAGGATGTGTTATTTGAGTGTTCCCTTTATTTTTTGAACAGTATATTATGTCTGGAATTACCTATGTTTATTCACATTTTCACTACCCAGACTGATTCCTGCCCAATCTGTATAATCAAGAAACCACTTAAATAGAACCTGACCACATGAAGTAGGCTTAAAAATCTCAAAAAGCAACACACCATGCCACGATTTAAAGATATTCAAAAGCGGATCATAACAAGGTTATACTGTCTTGCCATCTATCAGGCTTGGTAAACATGGCATCCCTAGGAGAGTTTGAAGGCCAAAACTATGGGGTAAGAATGCTGTCAAAAACAATGTGTATATAAAGACGGAAATGTGTGCATATTAGTCAATAGTTGTGCAAAAGTAAAATCCAAAAGAGGTATTGTATATTTTCTCTATAAGAATACAAAATAAAATGTTACAGCTTCAAGAAATTACAAACACAAAGTTCAAGTTTACAGTTGCATTTTATTCTTTATGAATACAAATGCTATAACTTTTGTAAACGTTTTTTTTTCTATGGAAATACGAATTTTAATCAGCGACTTGGGCACGTGATCTCAGGCTGGTTAGTGGAGCACAGAGTTAGTCGATTCGCGTTGAGCATGCGCTGTCACACTCCTCACCGAAAAGTAAACGTAGTGCCGGAATGGGAGATAATTCAGTCTAAAAGGAATATTAGGAACAGAGGCGAGATAATCAAGAGTATTATAAATAAAGCATTGTCCTAACAAAAATGTTAGAAATTACCATTATTTTCACTTTAATTAAAATGAAATAAATTATATTATAATAACTGTTAAAACAGTTAAAAATTACATTAAATTTCATAAATGGAATTCTTATCATGAATTGTTTGTACACAGAGGTAGGCCAATTTTTTATATATTTATTTTAATTGAGAGTACTAAACTGTTGATGCAGTAAGTTAATTTTAAATTTATTATAAAATACATCAAATGAGCATTGCTCGACTAAAAAGCACACTAAATGGGAGTTCACAACTGTGTGAATATTGAATCCTAGAGTTTGACCTCAATATTTCTCCCAAATCATAGATTTGTTTTTACCACAAATGTTATTTCTCCTGCTCAGCAAATTAAACCAGTTTTTTCTGTGTGTTTAGACATTCACTTGATTTGTGTTTGTTTCCGGTGAATGAAACAAACTTTTTATAATCCCTAAAGCATAAGCAGAGGCACATGAAATGAAATTTTGGTTAAGCCCATTAGCTTAGCTTTACGTAGGTAACTAGCTAGCTAAAGGTTCTGCATACATTACTTCTTTATTTAACTTGAATTATAGTTAATCACGTAAGTCACCTTGTTTTATTCACATGGAAATTTCCCTACAGTTATCTATATTTTGTGCCTTTATAATTATAACATTTGGACACATTTAGTGGAAAATTAGCATGAGTCCTTATGCTAGGTGTTTTTGCACCTTTGAGGCTTAAGTTAACTGGCTTTTAATCTCTCATACTAAAACCCTTCAAATAGGTATTAAATGCTTTATATTTGGAATGCTATTCCTTTACCTTCTTGTTAATACTTAAAGTAGATAACTTCATTTTGTTAGCTGTTAGCTAGATTTGGGGAATTTTCAACTAAGCCCAGCTTGAAACACAAACTGGAAAAGCCGTCCAGTTATCAGATTTCCATGGACATTTTAAGTTGTTATACAGAAAAGTAATTTAGTTTTGTGGCAGTGAAATAAACTATTTAAAGGCTTAGTTAGCCCCTCTAATGTGGTATATATACAAACACAATGAAACTCAAACAAAGTTGGCCAAAGTTAGAGATTGTTTAGCCCCATGGATTTTATCTAAATGAATTCTCAAAAAAAATATGTGATTTTGTGTATTGGACATCTTGATGTACCATGCCATGAAAAAGATTATCCATACACACCAGGTCTTCTGCGAAAAAAGTAAGTACCCCTAAACCTAATAACTGGTTGTGCCACGCTTGGCGGCAACACCTGTCATCAGTTTGCAATTAGTCTTTTGTTTTATAAGCTGTGGAGGAGGTTTGGATCGATCTTGGACATTGTGTTTAAGGTCGTGCAATGGCATCTCAATCGAATTTAAGCCCAGACTTTGTCTAGGATGTTGCAAAATCTATTTTGGTTTTATATGGATCCATTGATGCTCTTTAAGAGTAATTTTGATAGCCAGACAAGCATGGGAAGGTCCACCATTGTTCCAGGTTTTCTCAGTTTCAGGATAATGGCTCTCACTTTGGTTCAGTGGAGTCCCAAAGCCTTAGAAATGGCTTTGTTATCCTAGATAACATTTACTTTGTTTCTCATCTGTTCTTGAATTTCTTTAGATTTGGGCTTCATGTGTTGCTTTTTCAGATCTTTTAGCCTACTTCATGTTGTCAGAGAGATACTATTGAAGTAATGTATTAATTCTTCAGGTCTGACATTAATCAGGCCTGAGGGTGGCTAATGAAATTGAACCAAAAAGACATAGTTAATCATTATTAATTCATAATTTAACTATTAAATAAATTATTTGATTATTTTTGAAAACAGCCTTTTGTATTTGCACAGGTTATCTTTGCTTCATATTAAAACCTGTTTGATTATCTGCAATATTTATTTAAGTTTGAAATGTGGCAACAAAGCAAGAAGAACAGAAGAAATCTGTAATATGGAAAATACATTTTCAGGGCACTAGAAAATAAATCGATCTATAAATTTCACAAAAATGAATGGTTTTACAAATAATAAAGTGTTTTTATAATAAGGTAGTAAGGTAATCCTTGGTTCTTATGCTCATATTTAGCTCAGCTAGCACAAGCAACGATTATTGTATTATTCCCCTAAATTAAATGAGACAGCAAATTGTTAAAATTAATCTGTTTTGAAAACTATTATGGCATAAGGAATAAAAACCGGGCAAAAGTAAGCACTATTTCCAGCATAATAGTGCTGTATGTATGTATTTAGCAAAAAAAAAGCTAAATGACAAAATATAAGTAAGGGAATATAAGTATGTCCTCATCAAAATCATAGAAAAAAAATTATTTTAAGGTGAAGTAAAGGTGTAAAGGTTGATTAAAATCTCATCTTTTTACTCATTTCTATTACTGGCCTTGAAGCTTTCAGTAGTACAGCACTGTTTTTTTTATCTTTTTCTTCATGGCACTTGAATGTGTTCCTCAGTAAGTGTCTCTGAAGGCGCTAGTTTTTACATAAATTTTAATTTGGGTTTATTAGTCTGGCAGAGGCAGCAGAGTGCACTCAGTGCCAGTCAGAGGTCTTGGAAGCTTGCCGATTTCTCTCCAGCGATCTTTCTTTGTGTCATACTCCAGTACACTCCTTACAGCCACCTGTTGTCCATTGCTCCACCTTGTCCCACCGAATACCAGCAGATTCCCACATGCCATGGATAGTATTCCATAGTTAAACAAGCCATTTGCAAGTGGGTTTAGGCGAGTCCAGTGGTTCGACTCTGGATCGTATCGTTCGATATCACAAAAAGGTTCATACATCCCGAGCAGGGCGTAAATGTAGCCATGGGCAGTAGCCAATCTATGACCAAACCTTGGGATGGACATGGATGCCCTCTTTTCCCAGACTCTGCCCTTTATGTCCCAGGAGAGGCATTCCCTACTTATTTCCCTGTTTATATCCTGGTTACTGCCATGGATGCTACCCCAGTGGGCAGGGTGTCCTCCTGACACGTAAATGCTCTTGTCAAGCACAGCTGAAGCGTGGCCGTGAAGAGGGGAAGGCATTGCTGCAGCTCTCCTCCATGCTCCTGAAGCCATGTTGTAATACTCAACAGAAGCTACAGAAGTATACGTATTGGAGTCCGGCTGTGAGTGTCGTCCCCCAATGGCATAAATAACGTTCTCCACCACACAGCAGGTGAACTGTACCCGCTTTTCAAGCATGGACTCCATCTGCTCCCAATGGTTGAAGCGTGGATCGTACCTCCAGACCTGGCTTGATGTTAACACAGTGACAGACTTCTTTTCCTTATCATCACCATTTTTCCCCTCTTCACCCCCGATCACGAACAAAAAACCTCCCACTGAACAAACGCAGGGATTTCTGAGTCTCAGAGGTAGAACAAAACCTGGCAATGAAAACTTCCTGCTACTGGAGTCGAACGCCAGCACCTGGTGTTCTGGCCAATCAGTGCTAGCCCCACCACCAACAAGAAGCACACGATTAGGTGATCCTCTGAGGGTTGACTGCCTGCTCTGCCCTATTGGCTGAGCCGAACCCATATGGTGGTACTCGAGGGCCCGAGTCATCTGACTTCTGATGAGTGGAGTGGCCATGGCCCTGTTTCCGTGGCTAAGTTCAGAAAGGTCAGAAGGCGCAACCAATCCGAAGCGTAGACGACTCAGCAGTAGGTTTGATTTTAGGAGTGAGAGGGGCCCATTCTCACCCAGCCAGTCCAGAGAAAGCTTTATAAGGTCCACCTCCATGACCCCAGGTATCTCATCTGCATCGAGCACCGCCATTAGCGATGGAAAGTTCAACTCAAGGAGATCAGCCCTTCTTTTCTGTAGCAGAACCACCATTTTCTTGGCAATAGTTTGATTTGCAGCCTCAAGTCCATTCAAGAGGAAGTGTTGCTCAGCCAGATTAGCATAGTAGCAGCAGTTCTCAACGTTTAAGTCATCCACCATAAATTGCTCGCATATCGACAAGGCTGCTTCCACTTGGAGGTACCGAGCTGCTTCCACAACAACAGGAAGCGTAGAGGAAGAAATCCTCAACCACCCTGAGTACAAGAAATCCAAAATGGCTTCTAAACCCTCAGGTATCAGTGCCGGGAGGCTGATAGAGTCTGCTGATCTCTCTGCAGTTGTCTCTCCAAAAAGGGCCCAGAAGTAGTCACTGGAGCTGGCCAACAGAGTGCGATGACATGGGAAGGAAACACCACCTGCTTCCAGGACGACATCGCACATTTTTTTCTGATCCCGCAAACGTTGGAAACCAGAGAGGAGTCCGGTTCTGTGGGAGGAACTGTAGAGGATCGAGTAGGTATCCATACATAAGGAAAAGGTAAAAGAGGAAAGTTTAAACAAATCTCTGTCAAGTAGAAGAAAGGGTGAAAAATAGGATCTTTTTAATGAAAAAGAAGAATGGATATCTGCTGAAGGAAGACTGGAAGAGAGTGTGTCCTCAGTTGAGCTCTCTCCATCTGTGTTTTACTCCTGTCTGCAGAAGCTGTTATCTGACACCATGATAGGAAGGTAATAACAGCCCCCTGCACACACACATCCACACAACCCTGTGACCCAACCCGCTTTGGCGCTGAAACTTGGCTGTCTTGTCTCTGTCTGGGATACTGGTGCTGTTGGCTTTGTGTTTGTCAGCTGCCCTTTACTCTGAGTCCTCTGGGGAGTATCACCCAGATGCACGTGTCCAACTGAACAACTAACAAACATTGTGTTGTCAAACAGAGTTGGACAGAGAGGGAGCCAGGCAGGGTTTTAGTGTCTATCTCTGAGGATGAACTCATCTATAAATACAGCTGCTGCAGTCGAGGCATATAGGAAACCAAAGGGCACAGTTGATAAGACACCTTTCTGTCAGGAATAGAAACACAGCTTAGAGGACTAATCTGGAAGGACAATTCAATGAAAGCTGGACTGTAATATTTTAAATTGTTTTTTATCGATACTTCTCTAGTCCTTTATGTATAGTTTTTAAAGTTTTCTTTGGACTTTAGCTGCTTTTTCCTCTCATTTCAGTAGTCTAACATGCCATTTTTAGGTGAATGTTTTACTGTTTGTTTAAGCTGAACAAATTAGGAGCCTAACCAGGCATGATTGAGCAAATATTAATTTGATCTCTTGAAACTTTGTTACTACCAGAAAAAATTCAGATATACTAAAGTATGACGACAAAAAACAGTATTTCACCTTAATTGGGGTAATTCCAAAAGTGGCTATTAGCAGAAAACTTTGCATAAAGTATATAATCAACACAAAGATGATGCATCTCTCAGGTTCTGTGTCAGGTCTTTCCAGTTTTCTTCATTTCTTTGGGATGTCCCAAACAAGATTTTTGTGTCCGAGATACTAATTTGAGAAAAGAAAAAGCATGGGCCGATATGATACCCTGACAGTATGATTTTTTATGTTTTCATGGTAATACAGTATCAACACAAAAACATACAACATAACCTGATTGCTTTTATTATAAACAGAAAATAATAGAGCATATGCTGATTATAGCGGTTATTATTTTATCTTTCACTGCTTTGTGGAGTTGCAGCAGGACCAAAATGCAGATGGGAACCTGGAAGACGGATAATAGATATAAATGTTTAATGAAGAAATAAAAATAAACTTACACAAACATGAGAACAGGACGGAGACATAGAGCATAGGCATAGAGCAATGTAACGGAAGAATCCAGCAGTAAGAGAAGAAACCAGAGAGCTTAAATACAGAAGAGAAGTGAGGAGAGGGCATGGCAAGCAGGTGAGAGAAACCAGGTGAGAATGAGCAACAGCTGGAACCAATGAATGGAGAGAGAATGAACAGGAGCAGTTAGAGAGGATACAGGGAAAAAAACCTAACAACCAAATAATACAAAATGAATACAGGAATGAACTAAGAGTCTAATCTACAACAAATGAACTAAATGGCAGCAACTAGCGAACACAAGCAACACGGAAGAAACAGACATATAAGACAAAACCCAAAATTCAAACACCTAACACCTGAGGATCATTACAACAACATTGATTGGCTCTGTGTTTTTTGCTATCTGAACTATTTTCATACAGCTGAATTTGCTGTAAGCCAGGGAAAAGCTGTTCTCTGGAAGCGTGCAGCAGCAGATGGGGCAAGGCCACCACTCTGTTACTCTGTGCGGATATCTGTGGAGCATATGTGCTTTACAGAGTTCTGTGAAATTGCTGGGCACACACCACATCACGTATTTCATTAAAGATATATGCAGTATATCATCACATATCCAATGTGCCACATGGTTAAGAAGTGACATTGGGGAGTCCTTAAAACTCTTAATGTCTGTAGTAAAGCCAGTAACATTCCCCAAAGATGAACATTTTTCATCCACCTTGGGTAACATTGTGTCTGCTAGGTAGGGTTGAGAAGGGAGGAGGTATTGTGGATCATGTTGCTCCAAATGTCCATCCGTCCCTTTGTCCTTCCGTTCATTTTGCTTTTCTAAGATCGGGTCGTGAATTCAACAGGACCAGGTGGGAAACATAGACATTCCTCTCCCAGCAATGCTCTCCATCTCATTCTGAGATCCTGGGCGAGAAGAAATATATCTTCATCATCATTCTCTGGGGTCTCCTTCCAATGCTCGGAAAATGTCCCAACCTCTGAACTACCTCCTCCTTTCAATGTGGAGGAACAGTAGCTACAGTTTGAGCTCACCCTGGATGACAGAGGCCTCACCTTATCTCTAAAGCATCTGGTAGACCTCTTGAGAGATTTCTTTCATTTTCTAAAGTAAAAAAGTTCTACTAAAGCCTCATAAATGGAGATATTTACATGAAACTGGCATGCTTTGTCTTTGATTTGCCTCGTCATATGATTTTCACATTTTACCCCATCAGTATTTTGGATTTTCACTTTCTGACGGAAAACACACTCATTTAAAAATCAAACAAGGGCCATTTACTGTTTGCTCTCCAGACAACTTTAAATTGAGGTTAAACTGGCCCTGTGGTCCTAAAAAAAAGGTCTAAATGCCATCAAATAACCAAGCTGCTATTTTTCTTTACTGATTTTGATAAATAAAACAAAGGTTGCTAAGTTCACAAACTCTGCTTTAGAAAACCTGGATTTTATCTATTAGGAACCCAATTGGTTCTTTGAAAAGTCCCAGAGCTTACATTGAAATTGAGTTGATCCAAGGTGATCCTGATGCCACAAAAGCAGTAATTATAAGATTTTATTGTTTCATTATTTGTGGAATTTACAGATAACCAGACTTGATTCAAGGTTCAGAGTTAATACTTCGTATTCAAATGTCCAGAGTTTTTAATTCAATTTAATTTGGAAAAGAATGCATTTTGTCATGAAAAATATGTAAGAACCCTTGTACAGAAGATAATCTCAGATGCTTGTATCTTGGATCTTTTTGTTTCGGTCCTGATCCACATCTAATGACCATAGGTGGAGGTAAGAATGTAGAAAATTTACACCTCAAAAGGCTATGAAAATAAAATTCTCCACCCCAGTGATGAGTGAGTCATCCAGAGAGAAAACTTCAGATACATCCCCGTTTCAACACGCCTGAATCAAACGAATGGCTCTGCAACACCTGATGAGATAACGAGGAGGTAATTCAGTCATTTGATTCAGGTCTCTCGAGGCAAGGATGCACCTAAAAGTTTCAGGATATTAACCTTGAGGACTGGAGTTACAGACCCCTACTTAGGACTTTACACTAAAATTTGGTTTGTCACCTTGCACACTCTTAGTTTAATCTTTGTGAACTTGTTGTAATCGGCCTTGTCGGTTTCTCTACACCCTGGAGTAATACCTGAACTATTAATGTTTCACAGCAAGTGTTGCAAGTGCTGTTGAAATAAACTTGACAGTTTCATACCAGCTGCTATTAGTGGATAAGGCCTTTCAGCCAATCTGATAACGATCATTGGACAATATTTTATTAAACTACAAGAAATGCACTATATCCATCTTATTCCTGGTGGTGCTGCTTCAGGACTGACTATAGAACTGCTTGCTGCAGCAAAGTTGTGGTTTGTTTATATATAGGGAGCTTTATATTTAAATCAACTGGTTAGTAGTTGAGCTATTATTTTTTCCTTTTTTGTCATTTGGAAAGGAATCAAGCTGAATGTGGCTTAGGAAACCAAACTTAAAGCGACCACAGAGAGTACTGCAGGTGTGCTCTTTTTATTTGTGAAGTCCACAGAGGAGGAAAATCCTTACCTCACTGCTTGGGCAAATGACCAACTACCAGAGAAGAAATGTCAGCATCTGAAAAGGATTATCAGCACTGCTGAGAGCAGATCTGGTGGGATTTACGTCCTAACAGCATCCTCAACCTACAACAGAAAATGATAACCTAAAAATGGTTAAACTCCTGCCCTATCAGTGATATTTTTACCTCTAAACTTGTCTGCAACAGAGGAGTCGACTAGGCAGATAAATATGCTGGTATACAGTATGTAATCCAGTTTCTTCAGGTCATTACCCCAATCTTTGAAAGATGAAGGAACTGGTATGAAGATATTATCCCAGTCCTTGTGTAAAAGTACATGTTTTTTCAATTCAATTCAATTCAATTCAGTTTATTTATATAGCGCCAATTCACAACACATGTTGTCTCAAGGCACTTCACAAAAGTCAGGTACATACATTCCAATTAATCTTAATCATTGAACAGTGCAGTCAGATTCTGTTATTTATTCAAATTGGATAAAAAGTTTTTTCTATCTAAGGAAACCCAGCAGATTGCATCCAGTCAGTGACTTGCAGCATTCACTCCTCCCGGATGAGCATGTAGAGACAGTGGACAGTCACTGGCGTTGACTTTGCAGCAATCCCTCATACTGAGCATGCATGTAGCAACAGTGGAGAGCAAAAACTCCCTTTTAACAGGAAGAAACCTCCAGCAGAACCATGCTCAGTGTGAGTGGCCATCTGCCACGACCGACTGGGGGTTAGAGAGAACAGAGCAGAGACACAAAGAGAACAAAGAAGCACTGATCCAGGAGTACTTTCTATGGGAAGGAAAAGGTAAATGTTAATGAATGTAGCTCCTTTAGTTGTTTCACCTAGAAAGAAGGAACAGATAAACTCTGAGCCAGTTTTCAAGGTTAGAGTCTGAAGAGAGCACATATAATTAGTTACAGTAAAAGCTCAGTCAGTTGCTATGTCTAGGAGAGAGAAAGGGTTAAACACTGAAAGACAGGGCCATGTGGATCATCAGTAGAGGGTGAGCATTAAGTTGTTGCCAGCAGAAGCTTGGAGGATTCCCCTCTCCAGAAAGGTGTTACAGGTAGACACAGAGTCAGGCCAGGTGCACTTCTAGGAACAGAAAAGAGAGAGAACAAAGTAAAAAGCTGAAATAACAGCAAATAAAACAAAATTGAAGAGTAGTGTGAGAAAGTAGCGAAGAGGGTGAAAGTGGTCATTACGTCCTCCAGCAGCCTAAGCCTAGAGCAACATAACTACAAAGATAGCTCAGGATAACCTAAGCCACTCTAACTATAAGCTTTATCAAAAAGGAAAGTTTTAAGCCTAGCCTTAAAAGTAGACAGTTTGTCCATCTAGAGCCCACTGATGGCCATTGTTATACTAAAAACCACAACGATTGGGATACCTCTCTCTGTCAGATTGACCATAATCATTGGAAAAGAGAGGGGGTCATACAGGTAGCAGAAATGGAGGGTGTGTTTGCACCTCAACCATAACTGAGCCGGTTTAGGCTAAACCTGACTCCCCCTTACTCCATCCAACAAGGGGAGAAGAAGACGGAGGTAAAATAAGGAAGATAGCTCAGGATAACCTAAGCCACTCTAGCTATAAGCTTTATCAAAAAGGAAAGTTTTAAGCCTAGCCTTAAAAGTAGACAGGGTGTCCGCCTCACGGACTAAAACCGGGAGTTGGTTCCACAGGAGAGGAGCCTGATAACTAAAGGATCTGCCTCCCATTCTACTTCTAGAGACTCTAGGAACCACCAGTAAACCTGCAGTCTGAGAACGAAGTGCTCTGTTAGGAACGTTTGGAACAATCAGATCTCTGATGTATGATGGAGCTAAATCATTAAGGGCTTTATATGTGAGAAGGAGAATTTTAAATTCTGAAGGGAAGCTAAAGTAGGGGAAATATGATCTCTCTTTTTAATTTTCATCAGAACTCTTGCTGCAGCATTTTGAATCAGCTGAAGGCTTTTAACTGCATTTTGTGGACATCCTGATAGTAGAGAATTACAATAGTCAAGCCTTGAAGTAATAAATGCATGGACTAGTTTTTCAGCATCAATCCTGGACAGGATATTTCTAATTTTGGCAATGTTCCGGAGATGAAAGAAGGAAATCCTAGAAACCTGTTTAATATGGGATTTAAATGACATCTCCTGGTCAAAAATAACACCAAGGTTTTTTACTTTATTATCGGAGGTCAATTTATTGCCATCCAGGTTAAGTGATTGACTAAGCAGTTTCTTTTTTAAAGACTCCGGTCCAAAGACGACAACTTCTGTCTTGTCTGAATTTAGAAGCAGAAAATTTAAAGTCCTCCAAGTTTTTATGTCTTCAAGACATGCTTGTAGTCTGTCTAACTGGTTGGGCTCATCAGGATTTATGGATAAGTAAAGCTGAGTGTCATCAGCGTAACAGTGAAAATTTATTCTATGCTGCCTGATAATTTTACCTATTGGAAGCATATATATATAGTAAAGAGAATTGGCCCAAGTACTGAACCCTTGGGTACTCCACAATTAAAACCCTGGAGTTTAAAGATGATTTATCATTTACATGAACAAACTGGAATCTGTCAGACAAATAAAAATTTTTAAACCAGCCTAGTGCGGTTCCCTGATCCCTACAGCATATTCCAGCCATTCTAAGAGAATATTATGATCGACTGTATCAAATGCAGCACTGAGATCTAACAGAACCAGTACTGACACAAGTCCATTATCTGAGGCAATAAATATATCATTAGTGACTTTCAGCAGAGCTGTTTCAGTGCTATGATGAGCTCAGAAACCTGACTGAAACTCTTCAAACAGGTCATTGCTGTGTAAATGCTCACACATTTGATTAGCAACTATTTTCTCAAGAATTTTAGATAAGAATGGAAGATTGGATCTCGGTCTGTAATTTATTAAGTCATCTCACTCAAGCGAAGGTTTCTTAAGCAAAGGTTTAGTTACAGCTACCTTAAAAGCTTGTGGTACATACCCATTTACTAAAGATAAATTAATCATATCTAAAATGGGGCTGGTAATCAGAGGGAACACTTCCTTAAATAATTTGGTTGGGATTGGGTCTAACATACAAGTTGAAGGTTTAGATGAAGCTAATATTTCTGACAACTCAGGAAGCTCCACAGGATCAAAACAGTCCAAACACAGATCAGGTTCTACAGTTACTTCCAATGTTGTCTCACTTGTTGAGGATAAAGTAATAATCTTCGGGAGTATGTCAAAGATTTTCTTCTTAATAGAATCAATTTTATTTTGGAAGAATCCCAAAGTCATGACTGCTGAGAGCTAAGGGAATGGATGGCTCAACAGAGCTATGACTCTGTGTAAGTTTAGCAACTGTACTAAAGAGAAACCTAGGATTATTCTTGTTCTCTTCTATTAAGGATGAGAAATAAGCTGTTCTAGCTTGGTGAAGTGTCTTTTTATACAACAGTAGGCTATTTTTCCAGATTAAGTAGAAATCCTCTAGGTGTGTAGAGCGCCATTTTCGCTCCAATTTTCTAACATTGTGCTTTAAAGTACGCAGCTCTGAATTAAACCAGGGAGCCAGCCTCCTATGAATAATTACCTTCTTTTTCAAGGGGGCTGCATTGCCTAATGCACCACGCAATGATGAAGTAACACTATGAACAAGAGAATCAATTTGTGAAGGGGAAGAAACAAAATTATTGCCCTCCAAAAATTGCCCTCCTTTTTCTGTGATAATGAGGAAATTAAAAGTGGAACAGATTCTTCAAAGGTTGTTACAGCATTGTCTGATAATGATCTACTATAATGAAATTTTCTTCAGGTGTGGAGTACTCTGTTAAATTAAACTCAAAGGTTATTAAAAAATGTTCAGACAGCACAGGGTTGTGAGAAAATATTGTTATGTCTTTACACTCAATGCCATATGTCAGCACAAGGTCCAGAGAATGAAGACAAACGTGGGTAGGTTTGTTAATGTTTTGAGTAAACCAATTGAGTCTAAGATAGCATTAAAGGCTATATTTAGGCTATCACTTTCAGTGTCAACATGAATGTTAAAATCCCCAACTATAATAACTTTATCTGTATTTAACACTAAATCAGATAAAAGGTCTGAAAACTGATCTAAAAATTGACGGTAAGGGCCTGGTGGACGGTAGAAAACGACAAACAGAAGTGGTTTTAGTGCTTTGCAATTTGGATGAGGAAAACTAAGGATTAAATATTCAAAAGAGTTGTAGCTATTGATTGGTCTGGGACTAGTCAATAAATCGGACTGAAAGATGGTTGCTTCTCCTCCTCGCCCAGTATTTCGAGGAATGTGAAAATTTAAATAATTAGTAGGAGTTGACTCATTTATAGTAACATAATCCTCTTGCTGCAGCTAGGTTTCTGTGAGGCAAAATAAATCAATCTGATTGTCACAAATCAGGTCACTAACTAGCAAGGTCTTTGAAGAGAGAGATCTTATGTTCAGTAAGCCACATTTAATTCTTTTATTTTTATTTTTAGTCTCAGTTGTGTTTATTTTTATTAGATTTTCCTGATTTCCTCTTTTTAGATAATTTTTTTATCTATTCAATTTTGGCCGTGGGCGAGACACTATCTTAATAGGGTAATGGGTGGGTAGCAGTACAGAAGCTGCAGAGAGGAGTGTTAAACTATGACCCTGCTTCCTGGTCTGAACCCTGGGTTGTCAGAGGTTTGGAGAACTAATAAATTCGGCCAGATTCGTAGAAAGAAGAGCTGCTCCATCCAAAGTGGGATGGATGCTGTCTCTCCGGATCAGACCAGGTTTTCCCCAAAATGTTCGCCAATTATCTATGTAGCCCACATTGTTTTCTGGACACCCCCTAAACAGCCAGCGGTTGAATGACAGTATGCGGCTAAACATGTCGTCACTGGTCAGATCGGGGACGGGACCAGAGAAAATTACAGAGTCCGACATTGTTTTGGCAAACTTACACACCGAAGCAACACTAACTTTAGTTGACGTAACTGGGTGTCATTACCGCCAGCGTGAATAACAATCTTACTGTATTTACGCTTATCCTTAGCCAGCAGTTTCAGGTAGGATTTGATGTCGCCCATTCTGGCCCCTGGCAGACATTTGACTATGGTCGCTGGTGTCTCTAGTGCCACGTTTCTGACTATGGAGCTGCCAGTTACCAGAGTTGGCTTCTCAGCGGGTGTTTCGCTGAGCGGGGAAAATCTATTAGAAACGCAGACGGGTTGGTGGTGACCTGTGGGCTGAGATCTAGGACTATGCTTTCTATGTTCCGTCACCCAGCTGGCCTGAGGCCGCGGCTGCGCGGGCTCTGCTGGAGGACTGCTACGGGGAGCTACCTTCGGTGGCTCCACGCTGGCTAAGGGGCCTCGGCTATCTGCTGGTTTTTCAACAGCGCAGAGCCGGGCCTCCAAATCCGACACCCTCGCCTCCAAAGCTACAAAAATGCTAAATTTATTACACGTATCATTATCACTAAAGGAGGCAGAGGAGTAACTGAACATCTGACACAGAGAGCAGGAAAGAGGAGACTCAGAGAAAGAAACAGCAGAACGGGTAGCCATGGTGGAGCTAAAGCTAACGCTAAGCTAGCGACCCCTTACCACTACTAGAAAAAACTGTGCAAAACACGGAGAGTCCCCAAACGTTAAATACAGCAACAGAAAGTATGTGTTTTAACATGCTTAGGTATTATAACAAGTAAGAGATATCACAGAAGAGAGAAATTAGATAAAAACAAGAGAGCCTTCACACACCAAACAATCCACCAAGTGCAAAACAGGAAGTGACGAATACACCTTACCACGCCTCCTCCTTATCTGCTTTGCCAGAGATTACTTTTTACATGTCGACATGGCAGATAGGAACTTATCAACAGAATTTGTGTAATGTATTTTGTAATCTAGGAATAAAGTTTAGCCCATTTACCATTCTTTTTCATAACACAGTGCAACAAACAAAGAATGAGTAGAAAACCAATCAGTCAGTCATTTTCTACCGCTTTTTCCATAGTGGATCACAGGGGAGCTGTTGCCTAACTCCAGCAGTCTACAGCCGAGAGGCGGGGTACACCCTGGACAGGTCGCCAGTCCATCGCAGGGCAACACACGCACACACACACTCATTCATACACCTAAGGACAATTTAGAGTGACCAATTAACCTGACAGTCATGTCTTTGGACTGTGGGAGGAAGCCAGAGTACCCGGTGGGAACCCACGCCAGGAATCGAACCCAGGACCTTGTCTGCAAAGCAACAGTGCTACCAACTGCGCCACCGTGCGCACTGTGAAAACCAATCAAAGTTCAAATAAAAACTTTTAAAGAACTTCAGAAACCCTGAAGAACTTTAAGGATTGTAAGCCAGGCTTGTTGCTTGGAAGCAAAATGTAGCAGATTTAAGGGTGTTTTAAAATTTTTGCACATCAGTAAATCTGAGGATTTTCCTCAGAGGTGTTAAAAAGTAGCCCAAACCTGTTGGTATTAGGGAAATATGTGCCCTTTGGGGAGGTATTTAACCTAATTCTGACCTGCAGAGTTTCAGAGTCACAGAGATGGATGTTGGTGTATTATTTTTATGCAGCAAAATGATAGGGGTGGTGGGAGGGAGATGAAGCACACCAACAAGCTTCCCAGCATGTTTATAGTTGTGTCTGATTAATGTCATGCTACTGTAAGGGTTCATACACGAAAACACCACATAGTGTTAAACAAGAAGTGGATTCAGGGAGGACATTTAGCTGTGAATGATGATCCCCATCCCAGAACAGATGCTGGCTTAAGCCCAGATGCTGTGTGCATGTTTTTGTTGGGGTTGTTTTGTCCTTTTGAAATCAAAATTCAGCACATGGCTTACTCAAGGAAGGAAAAACACGCTTGTGTTCTTTTTATCTTTTATAAGCTGCAAAGAGTTTTTAATCTTCCCCGCTCAGTGTCAGCAGTGTTTGTTTGGCTGAATATTCCACTGTGACCTGATGGGGTCTAAACTTAGCTGCAGCTGCCATGTGTGAGCGTTTATCTATGTGCAAAGAGACACGTGATTTAGTGATGGATTTGTGCTGTAATCCTGGTAGTTATGTGTGTCCTCCACCTAACCAAATAGATGTTCAGACTTTTTTTTACTTAAAGAGAAAACATAAAAAATGGAAGAATAATTATGTCTGGAGACAGATTTTATTCTTTTTGGGGATCAGAAAAACTGAAAATGACTATTGAGAAGAATTTCAGGTTATTTAATTTTTGCCTGGAGATACAGTTGATCACAGCATACTGGAAGCAAAGATCTCATATCTTTGCTATGTCAATCTCCTGAACACCCACCTCAGAAGATTAAATTAATTTTTAATGTGTGATCCTCAGAATATTACTGACACATTCAGTCATCTTATTTCAGGATGGTTTTGATACCAGAAATATTTTCCAAAACACCTAGCAAGATGATATTTTTAAGAAAACATGGAAATAATTAGAATAACTAAAGTTGCTGCTTAATGTTAGGGTATTTGGGGTATTGTAAACAATACCTATTGCTTGGAAATGAGACAGTAAAATATAACAATTAATTCAGTAATTTTGACCTAAATTCTAGCACCACTTTTAGACGTGTTTTGTTCTGCATGAAACATAAAACTACGCATTTTGTCCTAATCATACGTCTATTAGATAATGAGTTTGGAGCATCTTGATTCCTGTACAGCTGGAGTGGGAGATTGGTTCATCGGTGTACGTCAGTTGATCACAGCATACTGGAAATGTGTTAGAGTGGTTCATATTTTATTTCTCAGATCAAAACTTTGTGTCATTTGGAAAATATAAATCTGAGTGAACAGAGATCACATGTAGGGTTCCTCAAGGCGTTGTTCTCGGCCCACTTATATATGATATCCATACAGAAATGTGAAAAGGTTAGGACACACTGTGAAAGCCTGTGTATTTTTTCTTTTACATATTTGAATACATGCATATTACATTTCAGTTTCTACAATATTGAGAAATTCAAGTAATAGCACCAACCAATTAGAAAGAAAAGAGCCTTCAAAACTTAATGTAAAATATAATTTTAAAAAAGACATTTATGCTGAGGAATAAATTAGGACAAGCAGATATTGTTATCTGTTTAAAATGACTGAAATCTTATGGACATGATTTGAGCAAAGACCTCTGGAATAATGTTCTATGGACAGATGAGTTTAGGTGCAGATACTGGTCTCCAGTTCACATGGGTTTTGGATATCTTTGCTCGTATCAAGGCTTATGTGATCCTTCTAGAAAAATTTAACCTCCAGTGGGTTCTTCAGTGATTGCACCCGAGTATGAGGCCGCAATTAGACTTAGCATCTTCAGGTCTGAGGACATGATCCTCAGAGGGAAAGGGTGAATTGCCACTTACAAGTTGGGATTAGGTTACTTACCGAAGAACCGAGAAGGACTTCGTCTTGTTCTTGTTCAAGTGTGGAGATAGAAAAGAGTAGAAGACTGGTAGGCAGATGATAGCAATACTGGACTGTCGCCCTGAGCAAAGCTTTATTTAAAAGACAAAAAGATGACTTTGCCTACCTTCTGAATCAGTGGCCACCGACCCTGGCCCTCAGGGCATCTTTCATAGGTTTCCATGTTGCTTTAGAGATGATTTAAATAACTGTCATTAACATGTTTCTGTAGAACCTAATGCATGCCAAGAGGGTAAAGGGATTATTTGAATCAGGTAAGCTGGAGCAGCTAAACGTCTGAAACAATGAGGGTAGTGGGCCCTGAGGAACACCTTTGGAGACCACTGTTCTAAACATGGTGCAAATGTGGTTGGAAAGTGAAAGGAGTAAGGTAGACTAGATTAAGACGTTTATTGATGTCTAAATATGAATGAAATTTGTTAGGGTTAATCAAATGAATAAATGGCCCCTGGGTTTCCTGGTGAATGTTATTTTCATAGCTGGCTTGGGAATCCTTCAGAGTCCAACCCAGATAATAGTTAGCTGTTCAAAGGGAACTTGGTGGGTCTGCTCTATCACCACCCCTCACCCTAAAGATCAATCCACATTGGCAGAATAAGATGTAGATCTAAAAATACAACCTCATTGTTTTCCGTTTAACAGACCAAACCAGCAATGTCCGGTCGTCTAGTTGGATGCCAAGGCTTTGTCCCCGGCAGTCCTATAGGAACCAGACCTAAACAGAAACATTGATCCCTTTAAATAAATTACCCACAGCTGAAGTCCGGTAAGCTGTCTTGGCACACCTCAGCAGGACATGTCAAATGTGCTGTAAAGGCACTAAATGTGGACGACAAATTAACAAGATGCATCATGGCAGTTTCAATGTGTGTTCCCCTTAACCCTAATCACCTGTCTCGGACATGTGTTAAACATAGAGGGATCAATGGAGAATTGATGAAGTCTCGGTCTAGAAATCTAAATTAAAACAAGTTGTTACACTGTTGGAACCATATCAGCACTTTATTTTATTACAATCCATTGACATTGACCAAATACCCACAAATTTAAACAATATGGTAACACTCGAAAAATGAACAAAGATATTAGAAGTAAAAATAAAATAGACACCATACTGAACAATAAAGACAAATCCTCAAATACAAGGTAACTGGACATCTTCTCTGATTTCTTGAAGACCTGTCACCTTTTATTCAAAAGGCTTCTTCAGTTCTGAACATAGGTAGGAAGCATCAGGCTTGTAAGTTGTAGTCAGAAAAATGGCTCCAATAGGGCCGTTAAAGTCACATTCGTCTCTAGCCCTCCATTCTGTTTAGTGACCTTAACAGCCTGTTTAGTGTGATTGTTCTGACTACAACTTATTGTCCCGTTGGCTTTCATTTAAGCACTGAGAATCTACACCAGTCTATAAAGTCAAATTTTGATTGCAATGTTGATTCTATAACTGATGTTCTGGTCACATTATAGACTGGTCAACCAACATATGATCATTCTTCTTTAGTTTAACAGGAAGTGATGAAATAGCTCTCTGTTTTGTAGGTTATATTGTGATAATATTCATTTTCTAAGAATCACAAAATCAACAAAAAAACAAGTAATAATAATACGCCCCCTCCCCAAAACAACAGAATACAACGGGTCCTTCAGTTACAACAGTATGACCAACATTTACTCAGAGGTCAGTTAATGGGAAGCAGAGCTAAAAAGCTGAAGTGTCTATTGGTTCATTGCTACAATGTTAGTTAATTTTGTTTTGGGATAGAGGAGGATTCTTTGAATGTGTTTCATTCTAAACTAATAAACTAAATAAACCCTAAAATACTTAAAGAACTGCTCACACCCTCATCCTATTCAATGAGTCCAAGACTTTTCTAATATGATTCTTCTTAATTGTGTATTTTAATCTGAAATATCTACTCAGGAGAGTTTTTAAAGGTAACTTTAGACAGACTGTTAGGGTTTCCCATATATCTTGAGGCTGCAGTGTTTCTACTCTTCAGCGGCAGAGGGCAAGTCTGAGTTTGTGAAGATTATCGTCCATCCTCTCTGGCAGGCACGAGTCTTCTGCAGGAGAACAGACAGAGATTTTATTTGTGAGCTATCAGCTGAGCAATGAGAATCAGCAGGACTCAAATGATACAGATCTCATGGAGAAAAAGTAGTTGTTCTTTTCTTACATTTTCATACATTTCTTTTTTTCATATTTGTATCTCTTGCTCTAAAGCATATTGCAATATAATTGTCTTTTTTCTTGTCAATTAGAAACGTTTGCGACATGGACTTGGATTGATGGCAATAATTACATTGGATACACACTGTGCCATTAATACAACAATATCTAATATTAGACAGAGATGACTTGAGTTAAAAACAAAGTGCAGTTTTCAAATGATGATTTCATTTATTATGGGAAATCAACCAAACCAAACTGGTTCTTGCGTATCTTGAAAATTGAGTTAAATTATCTGTTTAATCACTTAAATAGAACCTGTCTGACAATATGAAGTTGGCCAAAAAGAGCAACACATGTAAGCAACACATTATTCCACAATCTAAAGACATTTTAGAAACATATTAGAGACAAAGTCATTGACATGTGACATTTATCAGCCTGGTAAGGGTTACAAAGCCAATTCTAAGGTTCTGGGACACCTTTAAACCACAGTGAGAACCATTATCCACAAATGGAGAAAGCATGGATCAGTGGTGAACCTTCCCAGGAGAAGCTGGACCACCAAAATGACCACAGGAGCTCAACTTCAGGTTGTCCAACACTCTGACTAATATAACCCTGTTTTAAAGTTAAAATTTTAGTCTTAACCTTCAGGACTTTAGATGGACAGGCTCCTTTTTATATTGTTGATTTGATTATAATATATACCTCGTCTTGTAGTCTGAGGTCATTGATTCAAAACTTTTAGTGGTCCCCCACACCAGCTCGAGGAGTTCTTATGGAGTTTGGACTCAGCAGTTAAAGATGTTTTTATTCCAAGAAGCCTTTGACCTGAGTTGTTATGAAATGGATGTATGATTGTATTGTGTTTTGTTTTCTCTAAACATTGCCGTGTATTTTTTGGGTTACCCTTGTTGTGAAGCACTTTGTGACATCTGTCTGTGAAACCTTTATCAAAAAAAACACCTGGTGCCAGTTGTTGCTGCTAAAGTTGACACAACTGGTTATTAGTCTTAGGGTGCAATTACTATTTCACATAGGGCCAGGCTGGTTTGGATAACTTATTTTCCACCTAATACATCAAATAGTTTATCTACTACTATTGATGTCAGTTGATGAAGTACAAATTCAGTATTAGTGATATGTGTTGACAGATGAAGGCAGCTTTGCCTAATCACAGGTTTGTAGCACTAGTTTGGGTAATCTCCCCTCCTGTTTCAACTGAAAATACACAGAGATGTATTCATGAGAGTGATTTTCCTCAACAAAGCCCCTAATGGGCTTTCTGCAGAGGCAGAAAGCGCTGGAGCTCACTGATCAGTTTTCAGCTTAATTGTGCAAATTTCATAGAGACCAGGATTGAGACCAGTTTCCAATGTCTAACAGGAAAACTTTGACTAAAGACAGAAGTTTAAAGTCTAAATTTGTAAGTGTAGACAAAAAGGGGAACCATATATTATTCTCATTTAACAACATCATAGATGGTGTCAAATTTTGGGGTAAAAGGATAAGAAGTTTTGAAGATAGGATTTTCTTGGGGCTTAATAAAAGCAGGGAATATTTCAGAAGGAGTATAACAGCATTCAGTGCCTTGCAGAACTATTGAACTTTTTCTCATTTTGTCATCTTCCACAGACTTTAATTCATTTTCCTGGGATTTTAGGTGATAGATCATCCCAAAGTGGTGCTTAAGTTTAAATTGGGAGGAAAAGGATTCATCGTTTCAGAATGCTTTTACAAAAAAAAAATTAATTTAACCGTGAAAAGTGTGGTGTGCATTAGTATTCAGCCCCCCTACTTTAAACTTTATAGAACTACCTTTTTCTGCAATAATGGCTGCAAGACTGTCTCTACCAGCTTCACACATTTAGAGACTCAAATGTTTGCCCATTCTCCATTGGAAAATAGCTCAAGCTGACTTAGACTGGATGGAGAGCGTTGGTGGACATCAGTTTTCAGGTCTTGCCACAGATTCTGAATTGAGTTTGGGTCTGGACTTTGACTATGCTATTCTAAGACATACATTTACTTTGATCTAAATCATTGCATCATAGCTTTGGTTGTGTTTAGAGTTGTTGTCCTGTTGGAAGGTGAACCTTCACCCCAGTCTCATGTCTTTTCCACCCTCATCTAGGACTACTTCTATTTAGCTCCATCCATCTTCCACCAACTTTGAACATCTTTCCTGTCCCTCATGAAGAAAAGCTTCCCCACAGCATGATGGCGCCACCACCGTTTTTCACAGTGTGGATGGTGTTTTGCTGCACACAAAGCATTTTGCATGCAGGTCAAAAAGTTTCATTTTGCACTAGAGTTTATTTAGGGGTATCAGAGTGAAGGTGGATGACTACAAATGCAGTTGTAAAGTCTTGCTTTTATCATTTGGTTGGAAAAAGTGAATTTTTTTCTTGCCAGCCAGCTTTTTGAAACAGTGGTCCAAGCTTTTATTTTCGTCATGCTTAGATTACTGGAACAGACTTCATGTCGGAGTGAGTCAGTCTTTGCTTTCTTGTCTGCAGCTGGTTTAAAACGCTGCTGCACCTCTTTTAACTGGTGCTCAAAAAACTGAACTCATCACCTCTGTTCTGAATGCCTGTGCATTTTAGAGTTCAAATTCAAATTTTTATTTTTAAATGTTTCAATGATCTTGCCTCGCCGTACCTCTCTGAGCTTCTTCATCCCTTTTTACCTTCTCGGTCCCTGAGGACAGCTAAACAGAGGCTTCTGCTGGCACCAAGGTCTAGGACAGGGATCTGCAACCTGTGGAAGTGGCTCTTTGCACCTTAATAACTTTAGCTAAATGTGATAAAGAACTAGCTAATGTTTTTAAATATAGATATAATAACAAGTGCAGGTTCTTTTATGGAATAATTGCATTGAATTTCCACAACAGTGTGACACTAAATGCACCAGTATACATAACTTTTCCACAAATGTCAACATCCCATAGAAGAAAATGTCCTCTGTCCTCTTTTTGCAAAGGTTTTATGTTTTTCTTTATTTTACAACCTAAAAACATAAATGGTTCTTTGAACATTACAACACACTACCCATAGTCGATGTTTATCAAAAGGTAAAGGTTGTCTTTGTTCAAAAGGTCATGTAGCATTCGCAGCTCTGAACAAGCTATACTAAGCTTTACTGAAAGCAAAAATGGCTCTTTGGATTGTAAAGGTTGCAGACCCTTGGACTAGGAGGAAGCTTTGAGGGAGCAGGGCCTTCTACATTGCTGCTCCTTAACTGTGGAATAACCTACCCCTCCACATCAGAGAGGCTCCTTCACTTTTAAAACGCTTCTTAAAACCCATTTTTATTCTTTGGCTTTCAACCTCGGCAAGACCATTTTTGTTCTAAATGGTTTTATTGTATTGAATTTTTAGTTTTGAGTTTTGTACAGGACATTGTTTCAGTAGGGTTTGTTTTAAAGTGCTTTATAAATAAAGTTGGCATTTTTAAAAACCACGTATCGTTATCCTTCCACTTTACAACTATACACTACTTTGTTTTGGTCTATCACATAAATACCTCATAAAAAATATCGAGGTTCTTATATTATTGGAAAAATAATGTCTCTTAAAAATGCAAATGAAATTTTTGGTTTTAGTTTGAAGCTGCTTTCCCTTTTTTGTCCTTTATTATCTGAGGGCTCCTACAGCGTTTCTTTGACAGGGTGGAGCAGTCTTGGTGTTTATGTGTTGTGGTTTCTGTGTCCTGCTGACAAAGTCACAGCACAGACTGCTCCACATTGCTCACACTCCTAAAACACACACACACGTAATAATATGAAGTACAAATATAGTGCCTGACTCAGCCCTCCCAGCCCACACACACACACACACACACACACACACAGACATCTAAACACACTCGGCTTGACTCAAAGGAAAGAAGAGTGACCGACAGTGACCTCTTCTGGCGAACTGAGGAAGTGTAACTAAACGCTTCACTCAGTGCTTTAGGTGTCTTTGACATTAAAGATTGCTCAAATATCAAATATTGCTACCATAAATATTTCTACCAGGCCTTTTTACAGCTAAGGCTTGGATTTGTGGTCAAACTAAACGTTTCTTTATTCCAGACTGCTGATTTGGTTACTGTTTTTGTCTGCTCTAGACTTTTTGCTGTAACTCCAACCCGTGATCACACTTTTGCATGTTAACAAACAGCTGTGTTTATGATTTTCTTACACTTGGACTAAATTTGCATTATTCACAATGAAGCCGTGAGAGGATTTACAAACACCTCTCTTATTCCTTTTTGTGCTTTGGTTCTTATTTGCATCAGTTTTCGTTTTAGGTGACTTAGGTGACCTGTTTGCACTGAGCAAACAGGTCACAGGTCAAACTGACTTTTTTTTAGAAAATGTAATTTATTGTATTTTAGTTTAATTAAATTACATTTTTATCTTATTTATCTTTTTTCGTCAGCTTTAATCAATACTGTATTAAAACAGATGATCCCCATTATAAATAAATGTGACCTGTTTGCACTGAGCAAACAGGTCACAGGTCAAACTGACTTTTTTTTAGAAAATGTAATTTATTGTATTTTAGTTTAATTAAATTACATTTTTATCTTATTTATCTTTTTTCGTCAGCTTTAATCAATACTGTATTAAAACATATGATCCCCATTATAAATAAATGTGATTTTAAACAACAATAGTTAACTTTTTTTTTCCTTTCACATATTTACCAACAATATTTTACAATTTTTTTACAAAGACGGCTTCAGCTCTTCTTGACATAACGGGTTGTAGTTTTTATTATTAATTGAGTTCAACCACAGTGAAACCTACATGCTAGTCCTTGGTGACCCATCGTAGTTCACTCTTTTTGTTTTGTAGCTCTGATAGGTTAACGGCCGGACCCGGTAACTTCACTGCACCCGGCAAAGCTTTCCTCTCTTCTGGGGTCACGGGCTGCATTGGTGCTTCTGGTGGTTGACCCTGGACAAAGCAACAAAAACACTGATCATGAATCATGTGAAACACATCTTGTTTGATTCAGCTGAAAAACAAACAAACATGTTAGAGTTAAAATAATAGCAGAGCTGCAAGATCCTGGTTGTATGCATACCCTTTAATTATTTCTCGCTGAAGAGTTTTTTGACTTAATTTGAACATTCGGTCTTCCTTTGTTGGAGTCTATCATCCACATCTTGACTTGGCAGCTACTGAAAACCAACTTAATGAATCCCTCTGAAAACCTTCAAACTATCCCTTTAAAAACAGGAATGCTAATTAATCAGTTACATGGTCAACATCTTTAATTTCATTATTTTATTGCTATCTTCCATGTCCAGCAGACGGACAGACAGACAACGTACCAGTGACAATAGATGGATGGATGGATGGATGGGTTTGGAAGGATGGATGGATGGATGGATTGATGGGTGGGTGGGTGGATGGATGGATGGGTGGATGGATGGATGGATGGATGGATGGATGGATGGATGGATGGGTGGATGGATGGATGGATGGATGGATGGGTGCGCTGGATGGATGGATGGATGGATGGATGGATGGATGGGTGGATGGATTTGGGTGCGCTGGATGGATGGATGGATGGATGGATGGATGGATGGATGGGTGCATGCGCTGGATGGATGGGTGGATGGATTCAACTTTCAGATAAAAAGGACAGGGTCTGGAAATCCAAACATTTTCCCATACTCTGTTTTCAATTTCCATAATTTTTCCAGCCTGTAGAAATCCTGGAAACATCTAAAAGCAGATGAACAGTGAGCGATGGAGATGTTCTTCTTCAAACCTGCAGATACCTGAAACTCACCACAGATTCTGAGAAATTTGGTTTCACTTCCTGCCATGTTTGTTCTGTACAGTCCACAATGCACGGCTCTCGCCTGCAGTTTACAAAGTGACTCATCTTCATTTGATTAGGGAAATATAAGCCCTCACACTGCAAATAGGACCAGTGAGCCCACATTTGGAGCTGTTTAGACTTGCTTTATGACCTGATCTACACCACAAACTCATTGCAATCCAATTTACGCATCGAGATAAGACAAGCAGATTTTATATTTAAATGTAGAGCTCTGAGGAGTATTGACGTTAATCGCCTGTCAAAAGTCTCACCTCTTCTGTGTCCACTGTCTCCTCTCTCCTCTTGACAGGAAGTCCCGCCCCTGGACGCAGAGCTCCCATCGGGATGTTCAGATTAGCCTGGTGGGAAGTGAGAACGCCTGGATGACTGAAGCTCAATGTCTCTGCGCTTGCTCTTTCCTCAAAACTCCTCGTTTTTAATAATGACCACTGCTTCCTGGTCTTTACTGATCCCTAACAACCAACCTGTGTGTTTATGAAAATTAGGCCTAACGCACACACACAGTGAGATAAATTAGGAGCTGCCTGCTAACTCTATGTTCAGCTTCTGCCTGTCTGTTGGGTTTTGATGTTTGTACTGTATTTGTATATAAGCTCACTGTACAGCTGTACAAAGTTGGAGTAGCTACTGATATCAGTAGATGTTCTATAACAGAGTTACATATTTTAAAGGTTTTAAGACTGGAAACTGACTCTGAAAGGGAAAAAATTACTCTCTGCAGCATGTTTCCGGATGTTTGTATTACTGTAATGTTGCTTTGGCTGAAACCCTTTGCTGTCTTTATGCTTAAAGTGCTTTCAGCAAAACATTACTTGACGAATCCATCAGTACTACCAAAGATTAAAGGAATATTTCGCCCAAAATGAAGCCATGATTGCTGAAAAGTCTCAGTTTCTCCCATATTGTTGAGGTTTATTGGTTTATTACATTTAACAATGTTTGGAAACAGCAGATTCATTTGAAAACTCATTGACCTCCAGTAAATGTTATGGATAATAAACCCTGGGCTTTAGAATAAAGATATAATAATGTGCAGATTTCCATTAATACTATAAGTATTCCCAAGGCTTGAACTTTTTCCCATTTCGTTACATTACACCCATAAACTTTGATGTTTTTATGAGGATTTTATGTAATAGGACCACAACGTAGTGCGTATTCGTGAAGTTAAAGATAAAGCAGCGTGTTCGCAATTGTTTTAGAAATAAAAATGTAAATTTGTATTCAACCCATGTCATCTGATACCCCTAAATAAAGTCTAGTCCAATCAGTTGTTAATTCTTACATTTCACAAATATGGCCATTATGGAAAAGTGGCAAGAATAAAGCCAAGCTAACAGAAGGTCCCCTTTGTGATAATTCCTGTGGTGGTGGTGGTGGCAGTATCATGCTGTGGGGATGCTTTGCCAATTAGAGACCAATTAACCTGATGTCATATTTTTAGACTGTGGGAGGGAGTCGGTGTACCCGGAAGGAATCCAAACATGCACAGGGAGAACATGCAAACTCCGTGCAGAAAGACCCAAGGCCAGGATTCGAACACAGGACCATCTTGTTGCAAAGCAACAGTGCTACCAACTACGCCACCATGCAGTTTAGATGCTTAAAATGCTAAAACCAACCAAAAGTAATCTAGTTGTGGTTAAACTTTTAGACAACTGGCCTCATTTTTTTCTCAAGCCCTCTTGAAAATGATGCTGAAATATTTTCCTATTTAATTACCCTTAGTTGTGAAATCCCTATTACCATCCCAAGTCATAACCCTTCCACCACTGTGCTTACAGTCAGCACAATTTTCTCCTAAAATTAATTGTTTTGATTGTTTACATAACCTAAAAGGGTTGGTCTTTGCTTACATGAATATTGTAAAACTGTAGGTCGAATGTTCATTCGGACAAGCAGGTGTCTTATGTAGACCCCTGGAACATAACTGTTTATTTAGAGGTTTCAATTAATGTTGTGTTACCGTCTATGACTTTTAATTTGCCTTTTTTTCTTTTAGTTCCGTGTTTTGAAATTATAATGGTGTCTCCACTTCCAGTTAGGGCTTTTCTTCTGGCCCTATTTCTACGACTGCATTAATTTTAGTCAGCCAATATTTAGACTGTAATTGAAGTTTGCTGCTTAAAACAATAAAAGTATTGATGTACATCACATCACTTAAAATAGACTATAAATGGCCTGAGATAACCAAGCTAATGCTAGCATTAGCTTTTGTTGTCTGTTATTCACAGAAAGTTGAGGTTTTTTATTTTTTTTTAATTTTTTATTAGGTTTTATTTTGTGTGCCTCAGATATTTATAAGGTAAAGTAGTACAGCTGCTCTGAGACTGACCAATAACGCTCCTTGTGTTAGAATGCTAATGCTAACATTAGCTTTTGGATGCTTTCAGTAGTTAATCATTGACTCCTAAATTAATGCCATTTATTTTTTTTGTGTTTCAGAGGTCTGCTCAATAAACACTAAAATATAAACTTAAATAAAACAGAAATGACTTCCAAGGTTTGAAAAATTACATGTGTTAATTTGATAACATCTTAGTGTAAATTAGCCTGATTAGGTTTTAGCTAATTTCTGTGAGTTGTTTTGTTAATTTTAGCAATAGGTTTGAATAATTTACCACTTTTGTTGTAGGCTTACTGGTCAACATGACCTTCTGTTTAAAAAACTTTTTTTGATTTAAAAAAATGAATTTTTCATATTATTGTTTAAAAGGTTTGTTTTATGTGTTCCATTTTTAATTTTCCTTCAGCCAAACAAATTTTTTTTACCCACAACGAAACCCCCTAGTTTGGAGTTTCTTCCTATGACTTTGTGTCTCGGACCATAATGAGAAATTTTTCCACAACACAAACAACTTTCCACAACTTTCAAATGAACAAGCCTCAATAAGCCACCCTGGTTCTGTTTCTGGAAAATATTTCTGAATAACGCAGTCAAAACATACATCTAAGTTGGAAAAATCAATGGTAAATAGAGCTCAGAGTGAAGCAATGATTGTAGAATTGTGTGTAGATTTTTAATATTGTCCTCAGTCTTTTAGCTAAATTAAATCTAGTATTAGAATGACTTATAACATGATTTTAGTTGTCAGCGCATTGCCGAAAGATTATTGTTATTAGCTAGAGTGAAACTAACATAACCACATTCTTTGGAAAATGTTCAAAATAGAATTGACTATTTATTCTAAATAATTTTAATATGCAAAGCCACTGACGTGGCAATATGTTTACAGAAGTTTCTTTTTGTCATTTATTTATAAGGTGAAGTTGTACAGCTGTTATGAAGCTCCTGTTTGTACTGTGCTTGTATGTAAAACTTTATGTGCTGATGCCTATTCCATGGTTAGAGATGAAAACGAGCACAATGAGAAGTGGGTTAGCGAAAAAAAAACTTTTCTGACATCTAAAGCCACCACAGCAGCTCTGCATATGTTTGCCTCGCTGTCAAGTTTGCACAAAACAAGCCTTGATATTGTAAATGCACTGTTTGAACCTTGTATATGCCTTCACTAATAAAAACTTTCGTGTGGGAAAGACTCAACCCTCATTTCTTCTCCTAGGTTGAGTTCCTTAAATTTGCAGTAAAGCATGTTATCATGTACGGAGATGAAACTCATTTACCTGCAAGGCCTTCACGTTGGTCGAAGGTTTGGACATAATCCCCCCCTCGGTAAGTCCGCTGACCTGCAGAAGGCAAATTGCACACATTCAGCTGTGTGTTTTTAAGCGTAAGGATACTGGATGCACTGGGACGGCAGTTTTTGGGGAACAGGATACCATTACAGTTGCTTAGCGACTCTTACAAAGAAAACCAGGTAGAGAAACTGTTCTCTGAATCTTTCATGAGAAGCAGACAGAGATGCTGTCAAAACAAAAGTCAACCAGCTTCACCTCTGGAAGCACCATCGGATTGTGCCGCAATAAGTGATGCATGGAGTGGAATATTGGTCACTCTCTAATCCATCAATCATAACTAAAATCAAACCAAACAAAATAATAGTTTGTGAACATTTTTTAAACGTAATATAAGTACTGTTTTTATGATTAGAATGAATATTTTTTTCTCCAACATTGCTTCCAGCTAATTAGAGGACATGTAAACCTTTTTTCTCAACAATTTTTGCAATGAAAATAGCTGAAACCAGATACTTACATACATTGTTTAAAAAGACCAAAACACTGTTTTTCCTCACTATCTGACATTAAATCAGACTTAACCTGTCCTGTTTTAGGTCAGCTAGGCTTACAAAAAATATTTATCTTCCCAACAATAAGAGAGAGATTGTTTTTACTTTCTTTGTGCATGTCTTTAGTATTTGGTAGAACTGCTTATAAACTGTTTAACTTGGGTCCGATGTAATTCTCGTCCTTTGGCTAACTTTGCACAATAGTTTGCTCAAATTTTGGCCCAGTCCTCCTAACAGAACTGGTGTAACTGAGTCAGGTTTGTAGACCACCTTGCTCATACGTTTTTAGCTCTGCCTACAAATTTTCTATTGAACTGAGATCAACGTTTTGAGATGGAATCTCTCAAACGTTGACTTTTTTTGCCTGGAACCACTTTCTATCTAATTTGATGGTATACTTGGAGTTATTGCTGATTTGGAAGACCCATTCATCCCCAAGCTTTAACTTCCTGGGTGATGTCTTGAGATGTTGCGTCAGCATTTACACATAACGTTCCTTCCTCATGATGCCTTCTATTCTGTGAAGTGCACCAGTACTTCCTTGAGTTGTAGAGCTCCACAAATCACTCCCTGAAATCTTGCCTGGTTTTACACCCAGATTCGAAACTCCATCTAACTCAAATGTTGTGAACAACTATCAGTAGATGACAAAGCCATGACATCATAATCCAGGCTTGTGAAAACTGTTTTAAGGCATAATAATCCTATAGTATGTAAGCTTTTAAATCTGAAAAATGTGAAAATAAACATTCGCAAAAATTCACATTTTTCTGGCATTTCACAAATCGAAATAATTGTGGTAATCGTAACTGACCAGAAACAGGAAATTTTTTTCTTTTGATCTTCACTCAGTGAGGAATAAATGAATGCCTTTTTATACAGTGTAAGTCAATATCTGGTTTTATCTGGAAGTTTTAATCACAAGAATATGCATAAGACTGAAACCATTGCTCTCACATATTTGCACACGTAACAAAGTTGGCATCATTCGCAAATATTTTTGCTCGTTGACCTCTGATATCAGATTCTCCTTTAACCAAAAAATCCATTCATTCATTTTCTCTGCCCACTCAATCCTGCTCGGGCTCAGGCGAGCCTATCTCCAGAGACGCAATTACATCATGCAAACGTCGCATACAACAAACAGCTATTAAAATGCACACACCTACATGTTAGAGCAATTCAAAATCTTCCATTAATCTGCATGCGTGTGCAATACACAAGAAAGCTGTAGTACCTGGGGAAAACACATGTACGTACTTCTACGCAAGAAGGCCTCCGTCCTCTGTTGCTGTCAAGTCACAGCTTTGATGCTAGCCACACCACCTATGTTGCTCACGAATTATAAAGAAATTGCTATTTTTATTTTATGCACTAAACCAGAGGACGGGAGAAACATCAGAACAACTGAAACTGAATCTCTACTCGTTCCCGCAAGACTACTACTGTAGAACCGCTAGCTGCTGCAGGAATTTAGAAAAGCAGGGGTTTAAAACTTTCAGAAACTGTTCAGAAATTGGAATGTCATAAATCTTCACGGCATAGATTCAACAAAATGTTGGAAACATTCCTCAACATGCTAGCATAACACAGTAGTAGCAGATATGTTAGCTGTACATCTATGATGAGAATCTACAATTCTACAACCTCCCATTATATTCAAGAAACCAGTTTGAGATGGTCTGAGCTTTGTGACATAGTACATTATCCTGTTTGAGGCAGCCTTCAGAAGATGGTACGATGTTGTCATGAAGGGATGCAACAATCTGGAAGCAACAATATTCAGGTGGTCTTCAAAGGATGCTCAGCTGGTACTAAGTAGCTCAAGATTTCTCAAGAAAATGTCCCCCACATCCTTACACCACCACTACCAGCCTGGACCACTTATACAGGAAAAGATGGATCCATGCTTTCATGTTGTTTATACCAAATTCTGACACTATCAGCTCAATGTTGCAGCTGAAATCGAGAATCATCTGACCAAGCAATGTTTTTCCAGCCTGTTTGTGTTCCTGTTCCTGCTCAGTTTCGTGTTCTTAGCTGATAAGAGTGGCGCCTAGTGTGGACTTTTCCTGCTGTAGCCTCTCTGCTTCAAGGTTCAACGTGTTGAGTCTTTAGAGATGGTGCTCCACTGGCTTTGGTTGTAGTAAGTGGTTATTTCAGCTACTGCTGCCTGTCTATCATCTCAAACCAGTCTGCCCATTCTCCTCAGTCCTCAGTAAGGCGTTTTCATCCACACAGTTGCAGCTCACTGTTTACTGTCTCTTTTTTGGATCATTCCCTGCAAAGCTGAGAAATGTTTGTGCACAAAAATCCCAGTAGATCAGCAGTTTCTGAAACACTCAGACCAGGCTGTCTGGCACCAATAACCATGCCATGCTCAAAGTCACTTAAATCCCCTTTCTTCCCATTGTGGTACTCGGTTTGATTTTCAGGAAGTCATCTTCATCATGTAGAGATGCCTAAGTGCATTGAGTTGCTGCCACGTGACTGGCTGATTCATTGTTTGTGTTAACAAGAAATTAAACAGATGTGAAAACCCTGGTTTTGTGCCTCCCAAGGGGGAAATCAATACCCTCCCCTAAATTTAACAGCTCATCTTTTAGATTGGGCCCACAATCTTCCACAGGGGGCAGCGGTTTTCACTTGCGGCTCCAGTTTAACTTGCACGATACATTGTGGTACAACGTCATGTGTTAATTTTGGCCTGAAGTCTATTTTTGCATATATCAGGTAATGAACATGGATCATGTTTGGCTCCTAGGGCATAAAAAACAAAGGTGAAGTAAAAAAGGGGACATGAAATTTTGGTCATGTTCCCAGCTTTTTAGATGAGTTTTTATTGGAAACTGAAACCCCATTTAAAAATGATGAAAAAATTTTGGAAAAAGGAAAAACATAAAAAAACCAGCAATGTTTTTGACAAATTTCCTATTTTGGAGGGTTTGGAAATAAGGGTTTATCGGGCCCAACTGGGGTAAAAGTGAGATTAAAAAAATCGACAAAAAATAACATTAAAAATAGGAAAAATTTGGCAAAAAGGGGGCCCCTGAAAATTTAGAATGGGTTTAAAGGGGCCTTATGAAGAAAAGACCCTGTTGCTGCTTCACCCTTTAAAGCACTGCAAAAAAATTTGCTCGGGTCAAAAATTGGGGGGGGGGAAAAACTTATTTGCTCCTCACTGTATTTATCTTTAAACAAAGTGCCCCCTGAGTGATTTGTTTATGTCAGGCTTGTTCTTTAAACACAGGAAAGTAAATTTAGAAAAAGAGGGGGAAAATTTAAATCTGTTAAAGGGGCAAAAAACCCCCAAATTTTTCCCAAAAAATTAGCTTCTACATAAATTTTGGAAATTTAAAAACCTTGTTTGGGGCAAAATCATAAAGAAAACCCTTACGCCATTTACGGGGGTAAACCCTCTACCCAAACACAATTCATTGACTCCATAAAGCCCCCTTATCCTTATACGGGTTTCATAATAAAAGAGAGAAAAATACAATAAACTGTTGTCAAACTAGGTACAAAGAAACCCCTCATGCCCGAAACAAATTTTGTAGGGAAATCTTTTTTAAAAATTCTCCGAGATGGAAAATTTTTTTGTAACCAACAAAGTCCAGCACTAAAAAAAACCAAAACTGAAAAGGAAAGGAATGGCAAGGGCAAAATGCAAAAACCCAAAAGAAATAAAATAAAGTTTGGGGTTTTTTTTAAATGATAGGGCAACGGGGTTAAAAATTTTTTAAAATGTGAGACTTGAGTTATTTGTTTTTGTCCATTTATTTCTTAGTAACAATGAAAAAAACAAAAAACGACAACAGAAAATGGACCATGGTTTAAGAACATGCTTACATGTAAAGAAAAGTAAAAAGGGGCAATGGGGAAAAAGGGCATATTAAACCCGAAGGGGGTTTCGATTAAATTTGTTTTTTTTCCCTCTCGGAGTGTTTAAACCAACTTTAAAATAATTGGTAACCCAAAGGGTTTTGCTTTTGATGCAATGAATCATTAAAAATTTTTTAAAACTTTTTAATTTCAAAATTCCCAGCAGTTTGGCCCCGTTTAAAGAACGAAACCTAGCTTGTATGTAAACATAAACAAGAGGAATTGAATTGAGACTGTCTTAGTTGTGTTATTTATACTTTAAAATGTGTTTTCTTTTTCTGTTCTGCTCTTAAATTAATGTCTTCATGTTTAAGCAGTGTCACATAACTTTTTAAAACCTTACTGTACCAGTTAGCTTTGCAGCTAAACTACTTAGCTTGCACAAAAACATTACCATTTCTGTTTTTTCCCTCTGTTTTTTCTTAAGTAATAACCTTTCTCAGAAAATTTCAACTTTATATCATAGGAAATAGGAAAGGGGTTAAAAATGCTAACTTTTCTAACTTGTAGTTTGCTTTTTTAGGTGCTAAAAACTAGCTTGCACCCTTTTAAACCCCTTTAAAATTTGGAAAAGACCTCAAAATGAAAATTTTAAAACACAAAAATTGTTTTTTAATACATTTTTATAGGGCTACAAACCAAAAATGATTTGAATATATATTCTTTCTTCAGCTGTGAGTTTATTTCTTTTAAATTTAATGATGCCGTAAAATTCACAGCTACATATGGAGAAAGATTGAGTGATTTTTTTGTAAAATTTACAGTTTTGTTTTAGGTAGACCTCCACAAAACTAAAAATAATTTAAAAAGGGAAGGGGAAACCCCATGTACATTTTGTTTAAAAATTTTGAATTCATTTGGGTGAGGCCCCGTATGTCAGAAAATAAACTTTTAGCAGGCAATAAACATACTTTTCATTAAGCCCACATTCCTATATTGAAATATTTTTCAGTGGTCTGATGTAATACTTAATTTTAAAAACATAATTCCCCCCAAAAAGAGACTTTAAAAAATTTTCCCGCAGTAAAAAATCTATATAATTCACTTTTTTGAATTGAGTTATAAAAAATGAACTTTTTAATAAATTTCTAACTGTTTTTTCCCCCCAGAACATTTAAAAATCACGACGCTCTTATCTTTTCTCATTTAAATTTTTTGAGTTTTCTTTTTGTTTTTTTTCCCTTTTTACAACGGGCTTTACAATTCCCAGATCGTAGAATTTTCCATGTCCCATTTAAACTACCTGCTTGTAGCTCAAAAAAAGCAGAAAGTTCGCCCCTTTTTGGGTTTCCCGGGGGCTTTTGGGCAATAAAAGGGGAAAAAAAACCCCCTCGGGGCTCCCCCCCAAATATGCCCAAACTTGGGGGGGATGTTTTCGTGACGAGTAGCCCGCTTGGTTTCCTTTCTCTCTTTTTCTTTTGTTTCACAAGTGGAGTAATTAAATTTTTTGTCAAACCAGTTGTGCACAAACAGGACTTTTTGATATGGAAGAGTGGCAGCGTGTGTTCACACATGCTCTTATTGTACTTTATTATTATTGTGATGTGACACTGTAAAATAAACAAAAAATAATGAAATTAAAGGAAACCCTGTCCTAGCATCTTTCCATCAGCTACAAGTGATATCAATTAAAGTTATCTATATTAGATTACTGCCAATTAGCAGCTTGCAAGCACAGTAGAGCATTAAACCTTTGCTGTTGTACAAGATACATAGCTATTGTTAATTCACTTTTCACTGAAGTCTTAAAGGGATGTATATAACAAATAAGTCATTTTTACACATATTTTCATCAACTACATACGTTTCTATTCCAACAATAAACAGGGAGCTTAGACAATGTCCCTAAGGGTTACAAATTTCCTGGAAAAGTGTCAAAAATATTACTGACTCATCCCAGTCTTGGAAAGACTCAGCATAACTGATGCAAAATGGATGGAGGAGGGTGAACAACTGAATAGGACAAAACAAATGTCAGGCTAAGCAATAAAGTCCTAACATGTTAATTAGCATTTAGTAAAAAGATTGATTTTAAAATTTTATCTTTAAAAAAGGGGCCCAATCCGTCCCGAGGCCACTATCCTGAGTTTTAGATGCATCCCTGCTCCGACAAACCTGAATCAAACGCATGGCTCGTTACCAGGCCTTTGTCAATCTTGATGACATGCTGAAGAGGAAATTCAATCATTTGATTCAGGTGTGTTGGAGCAGGTATGTATCTAGGGGACTGGAGTTGGTGACCCCTGTTCTAAAGCTAAAATAAACATTCCCCAGCTGCTTTATTAGTTACACCTGAACCATTCCTTATTAACAAAAAGATCCGCCAAACACACGCCAGCTTAAGGCATTTTGGGCATCTACACCTCGTGAAGACAAATTGCTGAAGCAATGTAAGGCATCCAAATGGGGAAGAAAGAGGATATAAATTATTTTGAATGTGGCATGGTTGTTGGTGGCAGATGGGCTGGTCTGCTGATCTACTGGGATTTTCATGATCAACCATCTCTTAGTTTTAAATAAAATGGTCTATTAGCTGCATTTGTGTGGACTTTTGAGATGTGGAAGATTGGTATCATAGATGTGAAACTGGGCAAAGTGCAGGAACGAAGATGCTATCATGTCTTTAAAAAACCCCCAAAAAGTTTGGGGAATTTCTGACACCGTTTTAAACTATGCCCGAAGAATGAAGGCATTCTGAAAGGGGAAAGGGGAGTCCAGCACTTTAATAGCAAGCTGGGCCTAATAAATTGACAGGTGAGTGTAGCTTTCCGACTACATATTACCGCTGTTTGTCAGGTTAGATTATGGTGAATTATATTTTTACTCAGAAGTTTGAAGATGGACACAAAACAAGAACGCCTCCTGCAGTCGGAATCCCACCTACAAAAGTTGGATGTTGCAGTGGATCCCTTCATTTAGCATCTAATGTGACTACCACACATATAAAACATAGCGAAAGCCGCAGGTATAAATACTTATAAGCACTCTGGACAGTTCAAATCTTATCCAGTCAGTGCCACACAGAGTACTGCACAATGTTATAAACTTTTATTGCTGAAAGCTCCACAAAAACAAGCAAAAGCTCTGACTTCCAACACCACCTTAATGTCTAAACATTCCCCACCTTCTAGCTTAGCGTACAAAATGTGAAAGCACATCAATTATCCAATGTAATTTAAGAAAAAATAAAGCATTTGCCATTTTTTTAAATTTAGAAAATATTTGCTGAACTTGTGCACACTAAGATCAAATCAGGGCTAAAATAGAGTGAAATAATGATGTTAGCTTAATTCGTTTGTTACTAAGTTTACTCTGACTTCAGTTTGGATCTAAACGTTTTCTGCGCACTGATGTAAAACAGGAAGCAGCTTTAACTTACCACCTAATGAAATAACAGTCTAAAGCTTGAATTCTGTGTGGCTTCCTTCCCTTCACACCCTTTCCACCTCTCAGCTCTCCATCTGTTTTCTCTTTCTCTTTGGCTTCTCCTCTCTGCCCTTTCTCTTTTGCAGCCGCTGCCTCGTTTGTGGCAGAAGGATTCCTCTCATATCTGGGATTTGTTCTCACTATAAATAGACGAGTGATACACAGAAGGGACCTGCTTTCTATCCACACTCACTCACTCACATGGACACAAGCGCAGAGACAGATCAAAATGCAGCCAAACAGCTGCACGAAAAACTCCTTAAAACTGTTTTTTTTTTTAAACTGCAGTTTGGTTCAACTTGTCGGTTCATTTATAATCATAAGCAAGAGGTCACATTTGAACATTTCTCTCGAAATTTTAATTACTTTAAGCATGATGTGACATGCTTTACATGTCGCAGTTAATAAAAGGCTGCTGTTATTTGCTTTGCCTTGTAACATTTAAATAGAAACCAAACTTCCTAAGGAATAAACCTGAAAATATAAGTGTGAACTTCAAATGTGCCTAAGATGACATGCATATTAATACACTCTTTTGAATCTCAGTGGCTAAAAAGGCTGTGGCCTAATTCTGCTCTGAAACCCGGACAAAAATAGGAGCCGCTTAATGTTTTTAAGTTTAAAATTTATATTGATGCACAACCCCAGATGTGATCCTGCAGAGTTAAAGGTGTGTGTGATCGTGTGTGTGTGTGTGCTGTCTTACCTCCTATTGTGCGTGGCTGCTCTGGCCTGCCTCGCGCTCTCTCTGAGGTACCCTTCAGCTACCTGACCTGTTTCTGCTCGTCCTGATTGGCTCGGAGAGACACGGGACTCCTCCAAGTGTGGAACCCGACCCAGCATTAGACAAATTAAATGAGTGTTCAGCCTGCCTGTCAATGTGTGTGGTGCTGAGGGTATTTCACCTACCTTTTTTTGGAGGGGGGTTGTCAAAATGTATCCACATTCATTACATCAAACTGCCGAGATCCTTTAGGGTCAGTCCTGCCTGACAGATGGAGCTGCTGTATGTTCAGGTAGTAAAATGAGAAGCCCTAAACTGCAGCCTTATATATTCCAAACTATGCAAATACAGCCCATGTGCTCTCCTCACCTGTTGGTGAGGAAAGTCTGGCATTTTAGAGATAAACATTCTCACCACAGAGTGTGTTATCCTGCTTTTAATGGAAAACACGCTGCAGTTGCTGAAGGGTTGCTGGCTACCTGATGGGGCGTTCATGACAGGATACAGCACCCTCCACATTTATTGGCACCCCTGGTATAAAATACATGTAAACACAGGAATTTTTATAATTTATTTGTATCAAAGTGCCTTGAAGTTTTTATTAGTAAACAATTACTCCATCTTCTCCTGGGGTTTCAGTACAGTACTAAACAGTGTTTTTTGTTTGAATGTTCTGTTTATGGTCAAGCAAAAGCATTTTAAGCTCTCTTTGACTAGGCCATTTCATAACCTTATGTTTTGGGTTTTTTTGAGTCATTCAGAGGTGGAAATGATTTGCTAAGAGCAGCTTAGCACACCATGCTAACCTACAGATGGAACGATTAGCCTGCACATTGTATTAGAAGGCCGGAAAAGATAGCAATTTTACTGAGTCTTGTTTTTACTCACAAAACAGAACTTGGAACTGGAAATGGCATCACACCCAATTTAATCGTTTTATCTAGGTATTTGCCAATAATTGTGCTTTGTTACTTGGCTAACTGACATTAGCAATAAAAGTAAATACTGTATTTGTCAGCATTTTATACAAATCAAGCAGTGTAGCAACAAATTCAGTCCAAAAGGGTGTACACAATTATGTGCATGACTGATAAATGAGATAGATAAAACTGTAACAAACTAGCAATTTATTACTGTTGTCACAAGTTATTGTATGTGGAGTAGTTATTGTATTTTGAGGTCAGGCTTGGTGAGAAACTGTCATAGTTCGAACTGCCGACTTGACCCACATGCAGAGAACACTCGGAGACAGAGAACGTTTTAGTTACTTTTATTAAAGATCTGGAGAGAGGGTCGGGGAACAGGGAAGCAGAGCAGAACTGTGATGGAGGAACCAGAGTAAGTATTCAGTAATATGAATAATGAACGCAGATTGCAATTATGCTTACTGATGAAACGGCAGTATCCCCCCAGGGGAGAAAGCGTCGGGACTGAGTGCTGATCCTGAGATAGATGCCGACAGGAGCCAGGGGATAGTCCCCTTTAGGAGGGTGGACAGGTTTCGCCCCTGAGACGGTACTTTTATCGGTTGACTGCCAGCCAAGGTAAGATATCCATTGAGGTTTCACAGTCCCGGGGGAAATTTCCAAAGGGTTCTTCGAAACGAAGACGATGATGCATAGAGCGAGATTTTGTTAGAGAGGATAAAATTATAAGAGGCTTAGCATAGCACAAATTTTGACAAGACAAGATTCACGAGAGCTGGGTGTAATACCACAGGGGCAAAACAGTCAGCCGCTGAAGAGCTGGCAGTCCTCCTTCTTATAGCACCGTGGCTGATGACCAGATGAGCTACACCTGTCACCCTCCAGATTCCAGGACCCCTGCGACACCTAGTGGAAGACTGGTTAGAGACATGATCAGCAGATACAGATCCTGACAGTACCTCCCCCTCAAAGGCCGCCACCTGGCGGCCCATGTCGAGCATGCTGGGAGGAAAGGAAGTCCCGGATGAGAGTGGGATCCAAGATGAAAGAGCCAGGAACGCTCCTCCCGACCGTACCCCTCCCAATCGACGAGGTACTCCCACCTGCAGCCTCGTCGACGAGAGGCCAGGATCCGACGGACCGAATATGCGGGATGGCCCTGGACGTCCCGGGCGGGTGGAGTGAGCTCGGCCGGAGGGCAGAGCGTACTGGCATGGACAGGCTTAACCAGAGAAATATGAAAAACAGGATGAATACGGAGATTGGCCGGAAGGGGGAGACAAACAGTGGAAGGACTGACAACGGACCGGATGACGTAGGACCTATAAACCTGGGAGAAAGTTTCTTAGACATAGACCTGAGCGGAATATCTCGTGTGGAGAGCCAAACCTTCTGACCCGGGCGGTAAGCAGGGGCCGGCATCCGTCGCCTATCAGCATAGAGTTTATTCGTGGCGGCGGATCTCTGGAGTGCCCTGGTGGTGGAGGCCCACATGCGTTTGCATCTGTGGATGTGGTGCTGAACAGAGGGCACAGCAGCTTCGTCATTGTCGGCCGAGAGCAAAGGCGGCTGGTACCCCAGGAAGCCTCAAAGGGGTACAGCCAGTAGCAGCCGAGATGTGAGAGTTGTGGGAGTATTCCACCCAAGGTAGCAGGTGCTCCACTCGGTAGGATCAGATAATGTGACACATCTCCAAGGCCGACTCTAGTTCCTGGTTCAAAGTTCCACTTGACAATCGACTGAGGGTGGTAACCGAGGTCAGCGAGACCTTAGCCCCAGGGCGGTACAGAACTCCCTTCCAGACCCGGGCCGGTAAACTGAGGTCCTCTGTCAGACAAAACTTCTTGAGGATGCCCGTGTAGGCGGAAAACATGCTTAACCAGCAGTTTTAGCCGTCTGAAGAGCAGATGGCAGTTTCTTCAGTGGAATAAGATGAAGGCTTTGGAGAAGCGATCAATAACAGTGAGGACGGTGGTCATACGCTATAGAGCAAGGTAGACCTGTTACAAGTCTAATGGCGATGTGGGACCAGGGTCGTGAAGTGTACTGAGTGGCTGTAAGAGACCCGCTGGAGGTCGGTTAGAGCTCTTATTCCTTGCACAGGGTACACAAGCGGCAACGTAATCCTTCACGTCTCAGTGTAGAGTGGGCCACCAGTACCTCCTGGAGATCGAAGCAATGGTTCGGCTGCCCCAGGATGGGTAGCGAACTTGGTTGAGTGGTGCCACCTGATCAGACGAGATCTTACGGCCACAGGAACGTAGAGACGCCCGGCTGGTCCATTACCGGGCCCCGGGTCATTAGGCAGGGCTCGCCCCACGATCTCCTCTATCTCCCAGGTTAATGCACCAACAGTACAGGAGGGGGGAAGAATAGGAACCGTTTCCTTTTTCTAAATCGTCATGGCTAAACTGACTGTGAAGGCGTCAGGCTTTGGTTTCTTAGTACCGGGTCTGAAAGAAATGGATAAATTAAAGCGAGAGAAAAACAATGACCAACGTGACTGACGTGGATTAAGGCGTTTGGCAGACTGAATATATGACAAGTTCTTGTGGTCTGTCCATACCAGTACGGGATGTTCGGCCCCCTCCAGCCAGTGACGCCACTCTTCCAATGCCAGCTTGATGGCTAGTAACTCCTTGTCGCCCACATCATAGTTCATCTCAGCTGGAGACAAGCGACGGGAGAAAAAGGCACAAGGATGGAGTCTTCCATCCAAGTCTGAGCGCTGTGAGAGGACAGCCCCACTTCCTGTGTCTGAGGCATCCACCTCCAGGATGAACTGTTTGCTGGGGTCTGGGTGGATGAGCACGGGGGCTTGGGAGAACTGACTCTTGAGTCTGGAGAAGGCTGCATCGGCTTCTGTGGTCCACAAAAACAGTATCTTAGATGAGGTTAAAGCGGTTAGAGGTTTGGCCACCTGACTGTAGTTTTGTATGAAACGTCTATAGAAGTTTGAGAATCCAAGGAATCGCTGATGTTTTCTGGAGTCGGGCTGAGGCCAGTCCAAAACAGCCTTTATCTTCTCCGGATCAGCGCGAACCTGTCCACCCTCGAGAATGAGATCCAAGAAGCTGATGGATGACCTGTGGAATTCGCACTTCACGAAAAGTTCATTCTTCAAGAGACGTTGAAGGACCAGGCGGACATGTCGGCGATGATCGGGTAGGTTCCTGGAGTAATCAAAATGTCATCTAGGTAAACAAAAACAAAGGTGTTTAGATAGTCTCTCAGAACGTCATTCACCAGGGCCTGGAAAACTGCTAGAGCATTGCATAAGCCGAAAGGCATGACCAAGTATTCGAAGTGTCCCACAGGTGTCTTGAAGGCGGTCTTCCATTCATCTCCCTGGTGGATACGAACTAAATGGTAGGCGTTTCTAAGATCTAATTTTATGAAGATGGTGGCATCCTGTACTGCCTCGAAAGCTGAAGAGAGTAAGGGTAGTAAATACTTGTTCTTAACTGTAATGGCATTTAATCCTCTATAATCAATACAGGGTCGGAGACTGCCGTCTTTCTTACCCACAACGAAGAAACCTGCTCCTAGGGGGGAAGATGAAGGACGAATGATGCCTGCCGCTAAGGAGTCTGCTAAGTATTTCTGCATGACTAGACGTTCGGGCTGAGAGATCTTAAACAAGCAACTCGTAGGTAATGGGGCCCCGGGCAGCAACTCGATAGCACAGTCATAGGGGCGGTGACTAGGTAAGGAACCAAGCATCTACCCTGAGTTCAGCCCAGTTTAAGTGAGGATTATGGTCTCGTAACCAGGGGAAACCCAGAACCAGACTGCTTTGAGAAACTGGAAAAACATGAAAAGAGATGAGTTCTCTATGATTCCCTGATAGCACTAATTCTAGAGGTTTGGTACAATGGGTGATTCTGTGCAATGCCTGTCCGTCCAAAGCCAAGACCATGCGTGGAGAGGGCAACTTCTCTAACTCTAAGTTAAACTGTGTTACTAAAGTTTGATCCATCAGTTTCAGTTCGCACCCTGAATCTAACAGGGCTGTAAGGGGCACAGACTTCTGCTCTAATATCATCCTGGCAGGTAAGGTAAATCTAGGGACCTTAAGATCTGGATTACGGCCGGCCGGTTGCCCTTCTATAACAGTCGGCCTCTCTCTTTTGGGCGAGCAAGACAAACTGACACAAGGTGAGCAGAAGAGCCACAGTAAAAACACTGGTGAGCCTCAAGGCGACGTTGCCGCTCATCAGTAGACAAGCGGACCCTACCCAACTGCATAGGTTCAGACTCAAAATAATTAGGGGCCATGGGTGGAGCGGAGGAGCTTGGAGGGGATGGTTGTATACACCTCCTAACGCCTCGTTCTACACGAGTGAGTCTCCTTTCCCTCATCCTGTGGTCCAAACGGACCGCCAGGGCGATATACTTGTCGAGCTACTCCGGCTCATGAGCTAGTGCCAACTCATCCTTCAAAGCCTCATATAGAGCATAAAAAAAAGGCTGTCTTAAGTGCGGCAGTATTCCAGCCGGAAGCGGCTGCTGCAGTACGAAAATCTATAGTGAAATCAGCCAAGGGCCGGTAATGTTGCTTCATGGTCCCTAATTCGCGGGAAACAGCGGTCTGATCCACTGCGATTTCAAAAACCTGTTTAAATTCTGCCACAAACTGTACACGTGCAGTCAAAACGAGTGGGGTTGACGAAACGGGACTCCGCCCACCGGAGTGCTCTGCCGGTTAATAGGCCTAAAATAAATGAAATCCTGGCATCATCATGAGGGAAAGAATGGGGAGCTCGGTTAAACACTAAAGCACACTGTAAAAGGAAACCACCACAATTTCCTTGCTCCCCAGAAAACTTTTCTGGGTTAGGGGAAGTGACATCACGCACCTGAGGAGGAAGTCGGGCGACCGATGTCTCAGCAGCGCCCCCAGTAGCTGTGGAGGGCGTAGGGTTCAGAACACACTGTAACATGGTAGCCATCTGATTAAGCTGTTGACTAGTCTGCTGCTGTCGTTCGAGAAGCGACTGTAGGGTCGCACCGTGGGAGTCTGTCTGCCGACTGTGATCTGAGACTGCCCTATGGAGTGGCTCTGCTGGGTCCGGCTGGGCTGACTGTTCTGTCATAGTTCGAACTGCCGACTTGACCCACATGCAGAGAACACTCGGAGACAGAGAACGTTTTAGTTACTTTTATTAAAGATCTGGAGAGAGGGTCCGGGAACAGGGAAGCAGAGCAGAACTGTGATGGAGGAACCAGAGTAAGTATTCAGTAATATGAGTAATGAACGCAGATTGCAATTATGCTTACTGATGAGACGGCGGTATCCGCCAGGGAGAGAACGCGTCGGGACTGAGTGCTGATCCTGAGATAGATGCCGACAGGAGCCAGAGTGATAGTCCTTTGAGGAGGGTGGACAGGTTTCGCCACTGAGACGGTACGTTGATCTGGTTGACTGCCAGCCAAGGGAAGATAAACATTGAGGTTCACAGTCCGTGGGAATTTCCAAGGATTCTTCAAAACGAAGACGATGATGCATAGAGCGAGATCTGTGTAGAGAGGAATAAAATTACTAAGAGGCTTAGCATAGCACAATATTTGACAAGACAAGATTCACGAGAGCTGGGTGTAATACCACAGGGGCAAAACAGTCAGCCGCTGAAGAGCTGGCAGTCCTCCTTCTTATAGCACCGTGGCTGATGACCAGATGAGCTACACCTGTCACCCTCCAGATTCCAGGACCCCTGCGACACCTAGTGGAAGACTGGTTAGAGACATGATCAGAAGATACAGATCCTGACAGAAACCTCCAATTTTTAATTTCAGAAATTGAACAATGGACAGGATTTATCCAAGTAGAGGCCCAGAAACATGAAATTCTTGCTAGAAATGCAGCATTTCACTAACTCCAACCTCAAAATCCATCATGGCCACCACTGGTACAAAATGCATTGATAAACTCTTTACTTTTACACTTCTGATGGTTAGTATGTGATTAAATCAGTCGCACCCAGTGCTTTGATAACCTCTAACATGTTAATCTCACGTTTGAAGGTGGAATATATAGATAAAGGCCTTGATGTGGGCTTGAGTTGCTAGGATGATCCATGAGTATAAAAATGACTAAATCCAACAGATATTTCCTGTTAGTGGAGTACAGTTTAGTTGGATCTTATTCCTAGATGCAAGTTTAGATTTTAAAGGAAAATGGAGCACAGTTTGAGATTCCAAAGAGAAGACTTTCAGTCTGTCAGTTAGGATAATAACAGGGTAAAAGCAAGTTAAGTCACTGCTTAGGGACACTAAATCATCAGGGACCTCCCAAAAATGCTTGAATTTTAACACAGAATGTAAATATAACATTTTTATATTGGTTTATTGAGAATGAGAATATTATTAAAATGGATTTGACAATTTCAGGATACAATAGATAAATCAAAAGATTTTAAATTGTTTAAAATTTAAATGTAAGATTTAAAGGAATTGTCACATTTACTTTGCAAGAGTGCAAAGAAAAATAATTTTTGTTTGGTCATTGTGTTAGCATAGCTGACCTGATGCTACAAGTTTATTCTTGTCTTTGTGTTTGAGCTCGGTTTGTTCATAAAACATTTCACCAAATAATAACCAACTCTCCGTGATTGCTTTTAAGCTCAGCCAATTAAACTTGGCCCCCTCTCCCAGATTCCACCAAATCTGTGTTGCTGGCTACCTGACTAGATGCAATCTGCTGGGTTTCCTTAGACAGAAACACTTTTTATCCAATTTGAATAAATAACTAACTCTGACTGCACTGTTCAATGGTTAGGACTAATTGGAATGTATGTACCTGACTTTGTGAAGTGCCTTGAGACGACATGTGTTGTGAATTGGCGCTATATAAATAAAACTGAATTGAATTAAACTGAAAACACTGTTAGTTTAGGGTGATGTCCTTAACAGGAAGAGGGGCCCCAAATCAAATTCTGCTTAAGGCCCTATAAGACCTTGGACCACCCTTGACAGCGAATGTTCTTCTTTAGTTCCTCTTGAAACAAGTTTTCTGTTTTGAAGCCCTCAACATCTGCCAATTTTGATCAACTCTTATGTCAAGGAATATGTTGAAGGAGTCCTTACAGGAAAAAGAAGTAGAAAACAACAGCTGGGTGGAAGTTATAACGTCCTTTTTATTTCAGTAGTTTGTATGCTGTGCATTTGTGTAATAAATGTGTCTATTTCTAATAAGACTAACGTGTTATATTCACTCAGTCCTACTTGGATAAGCTGTAAATGTGTACTGTGCATCTGTGATTTGGGCCGGTCCCAAAATGAATTTTCATTACATACTGAAGGCTCTGTGTATTTGGCTGGGAAGTGCAGGAAGGATATAAAGTGACAAAACCAAATGACGTTGAGCCACTTGCAGTTTAATGTTTCACTGATTACATTTATGGCTTAATGAGTCAGAGTCTGAGCTGGTTTCCTTATTGCGACTGACTTACACTATCACCATGTTTAACAAGATCTGTATGTTCCCCTGACCTTTTGAAAGGAAGAAATCTAATATTCAAAACTCACATGTTCATATTTGTACCCACAGCTCAGTCAAAAGAGGCAATTATTTACTGTAGTTTATTGTACTGTGCATGATGTTTTATGATGTGTTCTTTCTTGGTTTCTTTCTGTAAATTCAGAGACATAATATGCCAGGTCATTTCACCTCAGAACGTTACTCATCTAACAGCAGAACTAGACAATGTAGAACAGTTAAGCTGATGATATGCCTTATAATGTGGAGTGACTTCATGAGTACCCTAACACAGTACCTTACAAAAATATCGATTCCCCTTGAACCTTTTCACATTTTGTCACATTACAACCAGAAACATTTTTATGTATTTTATAGGGATTTTATGTGATAAACCAACACAGTGAAGCATAAATGTAAAGTGGAGAATTTTTTTTGTACAAGTAAGGATCTCAAACGCGGACCACAGTTGTATTCAGTCCTCCTGAGTAAATATTTTGTTGAACCACTTTTCCACTGCAAGTTTTTTTCAAGATATGACACTTTTGCAAATCAAGAAAGATTTTTTTTCACAATCTTAAATCGCTCAAAATCTGTCAGATTTGGATGGAATGCATTTGTTTAGTCTTTCAAGTCTTGCACTCAATTAACGTTAGATTTGGACTTTGACTGGGCCTCTAACACATGAACATTTTTAATATCACTTAAACTGTTCCAGTGTAGCTCTGGTTTCATGTGTTAGATTGTTGTTCTGGTGGAGGGTGAAACTACACCCCAGTCAAATGTTTTGCAGCCTGTTCCAATCAACTTTGAGTGGATTCCCTGTGCAGCATTAGGAAAAAACATCCCCACAGCCTCAGGCTGACTCCACCACATTTTACCATGAGGATAGTGTGTTTAGGGAAATGTGTTGGTTTTTCATCTCAAAACCTTTTGCATATAGGCTAAAAACTTTCACTTTGATCTCATCTGACCCTATTGACAACCATGTCTTTGCAGGTTTGCAGTTGTGGTGCTGTATACTTCTCATTATTTGATAATGCATGAAACAGTAATTTATGGTATTTTCAAAGCTTAGGTTATTGTTTTCTAGTGCAACCCTATTTTAAATGTTTTCATATCTTTCTCCCTGCCCTGTCTTCTGTATTCCTCTGTCTTCGTTATGCTTTTTATTTAATAATGTTCTCCAAAAAAAAAAAGAACTAATACATTCACAGAACAACTGGATTTATAGTGACGTTAAATTACACACAGTTAGGCTCTATGTACTAATTGCACTGGATTACCTTGATGGTATCAGATTAAAAAGTCTCGTGGGTTGAAGAAATGATATGCACCATACATCATTTTATATTTGTTTTACAATTATGCTTTACTATGTGTTGGTCTATTACATTAGATTCTAATAAAACACAGAAATTGGTGGTTAAAATGTGACAACACCAGTACACGTTTTAGTACTTATGCATGACAGATACATTATAAAGCAAAGAAGACAAATGAAGACAAAAATATTATAGAAAAGTAAGTCAGAGTTTCCACATTTTCTCCAAGCCATAATCCATCTGCCAGTGTAAAATGTAATGTGAACTAAAATTAGAAATTTTACATTTTACTTTTTGTAAGCACACTTCATTTCTATTTTACGCTCAGCATCTTTCCATCTGAAATTAGCAGAAAAGTAACCCAACGCCAGGTGGCGGTAGTGCGCTGTTCTTCTGCCACGGACGTAGAAGAAGAAGAGTAACCCGGTGACTTGTGTCTCATATCCCCTGTAAACAAACTCAGTAGCGTCTGTTTGAACGTTTAACAGAAAAATGCCGGCTTTCCTTCGCAGCTTTAAAGCCGCCTAACCGCGGCCTTGCTGTGTGCTAAACGGCGGGCGGAAGGAGCGATGGAGGAGCAGCAACTCGGTTGGACGGTTTCGCGGAGAGTCCGCTGACAGAGCTGCACCATGATCCCTGTGTCCCTCCTGGTGTTCGTGATGGCAGGCTGGTGTGCTGTCTACCTGGCCGACACACTGCTCAGGGTGAGATGGTAACTTTATTTGTATTTAATGTAGCTACTTCTCATGAAACACAATGACAAATGTGATTTTTAAGAACAGAAGAGGGGCTAGGTCGTGTTTAGCGGCCTCTGTTAGCTACGTACCCGGTGAAGTTAGCATCCATAGTAAAGGGCTATTTCACTACCCTTTGGGACTATGAACTACTATTGTTCTGCTGTCGTTCAAAATATAACGAGATATAATACTTAAGCTGGTCAAACCGGCACCAAATTATTCTGTATTGCCTAACAAATAATGTAGACACAACCTTTAATTGAAATCTCAGAACACTGTTGGAGGATTCAAGTTTTACTAATCTATCTGTCCATCAAAACATACATTATTAAAGGTGACGTTTGTAAAGTTAAACAGTCAAACATTAACAGCAATATTTTTTTGTTTTAGGCTGTGAGAAAGAAAATGGGAGTTCATTTTTTCAAAGTCGTGTTTTCACCATGTCGTTCATACATTTATACACTTTCACAGTCCCCAAATATTTAATTTACAAGCTAAATATTTATTTTATAATAATATTTAATTTACAAGTTAAATATTTAGTTTGAAAACTAAATATTTCGCTTGTAAATTGAATATTTAGTTTGGAACTATGACATTTATAAATGTATGAATGACATGGTGAAAGCATGACTTTGAAAAAATGAACCTCCATTTATTGTTTTCTTATGTCAAAACTAAATAACCCAAAATATTGCGGTCAGTTTTTGTTTGTGTAACTTTGCAAAGGCGCCGCATAGGTTTAATGTTTGGGGTTAATGTATTTACCTGTCAATTAACAAAACAAAAAGTGGGTTTTCCTACTTTCCTGCAGTCATCTGTCACACACCGGATCAGCTACGAGTCGTGGCTCGCCAGTCGAGGGCTGATGTTGTCTCCTTTCCACGTGAGATGGCAGACCACCATGTTCAACCGGCTGTTTGCTTACTGTGCCCGCATCAACCCTCGAGCCCTCTACCTGTGGTGAGGACCCAAGCGCCATCAACTTATTCTGAACATAGCAGCTCGTGCTTCTTTTCTTTGATCCACACTTAACTTTTATTCATTTAAGTATTTAAAAGTGTGTGTTATCAGTTCAGTATAAAAACCTTTTGTCATCCTTATTTGCTTATTTTTGCGGTGGTCAGAAACAAGTCTTCATCTCGTTGGATTCCTAAATGATCCCTTGGACTAATTGATGTGGGTTGGGTGTTTCTCAGGTTCAACAGTGGTCTTGTGTTTGGGATCGCTGCCATGCTGGGATCAGTGGTGCTGCTGGTAAAGACGCTGCAGCAGACGTACGCTCAGATGACCACCGACAACCCTCGGATAGGAGGTCAGCAGACTCTGCAGGTGGTGGTACGTCCATTTATGAGCTGTTACAGTTGACTTCCAACCCACATTGAGTAAGGAAAACATGAACCCTTTACAGTATGTAGAACTAATGTACTATATGTATGCACTAAATCAAAGTCTACCAGGGTTCTTTCCATTTGTTCATCCCTCTATCAGTCTGCTCAGCCATACTTACATCTGTCCACACGTCCCTCCATCTGTCCGAGCACGCATGCATCAATCTATACATTCACCTGCCCGTCCGTCCCTACCTCTGTTTTTCTGTCCATCTATCTGTCCAATTGTTTGGCTTTCTGTCCTTCCTCTGTCTGGTTTTAAAATGTTTCAGATTTAAAGCCTGACCACTCGTACTCGTACTCGTCGTCTTCCGCTTATCCGGAACCGGGTCGCGGGGGCAGCAGACTCAGCAGAGACACCCAGACGTCACTCTCCCCAGACACCTCCTCCAGCTCCTCCGGGGGAGCCCAAGGCGTTCCCAGGCCAGCCGAGAGACATAGTCCCTCCAGCGTGTCCTGGGCCGTCCCCTAGGCCTCCTCCCGGTGGGACGTGCCTGGAACACCTCCTGAGGAAGGCGTCCAGGAGGGATCCGGTATAGATGCCTGAGCCACCTCAACTGGATCCTCTCGATGTGGAGGAGCAGCGGCTCTACTCCGAGCCCCTCCCGAATGGCCGAGCTCCTCACCCTATCTCTAAGGGAGTGCCCGGCCACCCTACAGAGGAAGCTCATTTCAGCCGCTTGTATCCGGGATCTCGTTCTTTCGGTCATGACCCAAAGTTCATGGCCATAGGTGAGGTTAGGAACGTAGACCGACCGGTAAATCGAGAGCTTCGCTTTTGGGCTCAGCTCTCTCTTCACCACAACAGACCGACACAGGGCCCCCATTACTGCGGCAGCCGCACCGATCCGTCTGTCGATCTCCCGCTCCATTCTTCCCTCACTCGTGAACAAGACCCCGAGATACTTAAACTCCTTCACTTGAGGCAGGAACTCCCCTCCAACCTGAAGAGGACAAGCCACCCTTTTCCGGTTGAGTACCATGGCCTCTGACTTGGAGGAGCTGATCTTCATCCCAGCCACACTGCTCCTCCTGGAGCCGAGGTTCGACTATCAGCCTGACCACTATAGAATTAATTGCCATTAATTCAAAGTAAACTTTAGTATTTATAGTTTAAAAAGGACAGAGAAATTTGATCAGTGAAAACTCTGGAAATTTGACATGAAAAACTGTGTAAGAATCCTGATGTGTCGTCAGGTACAAGAAGCTCATTTCCGGCTCACTTTTTTTTCTTCCATCAACCACCATGTCAAATAGGCGTGCACTAATGTGAGCACCAGCTCCCTTCAGACCTGTGGCTTTGATTCATGGAAAGCTATTAGCAGAATCTTAATATCTGAGAATTAATCTCAGAGGAGAGAAAAGTCTTGGCTCAGACAGCAGGATAATAAAATGCAATGAAACACTCGTTCAGCAGAAAATATTGAAGGAACTGTTGGGAAAAGGTGGGCAGGAAGAAAAGACGTTAAATGTCTTGGAAAATATTTTAATAAATGTTGTACAGGAGCATAAAAATGTTGGTAAAGCTGATTATTCTCCAGAGGATGATGTATTTTTCTGTGACTTTTTCCTTCTTTGGCCCTTCGTGTGTTTTCAGGTTCCGGGTGTGAACCTGCCCACCAGTCAGCTGGCCTACTTTTTCATCGCTCTGCTGCTCAGCGGAGTCATTCATGAGCTGGGACACGCTGTGGCAGCACTGAGGTACTGAACGCTCACACCGCCAACAGCCGGTTACTGTGACAACCAGCCACCAGTTGTACTTGCTTGTGTCGAACATGTTGATTTTTTGTCTTTAACCAATCTGTCCATCAGATGTAGTTTGGTGCTTTCCGTTGAAATTTAATGTTTCTGCTGCAGGAATTTTATGAGTTTTTCACAAATGTGACCGGCCTTGGCAAAGCCAGTAACAAGTCTACCCGGGGTCGTTTTGAGTTATTTACAGATCTTGAAAGAGTGGAGTCTAAGCTTTCCAATGATGTCAAACTTGTGGAAATCGAAAAAGAATTGAAGAAGATATGACCATCTGAATGTCTGCACTCGCCAGAATTTTTTCGGAAATCAGCCCGAAAGATTCCTTGTTTTCTCCCCCTGAAAGCAGGGCGGTGACAAAAGCTGCTAATTTGAAAAACTTTGAAACCCCACCCCCAAGGTTTTGCAACAGAAGCTCCAACTGACTGCAACAGACTTCTGTCACTGAACTCATGGTAGTAATTTTTCTATGTGAAGATAATTTAACCCATGCTAAAAACTTATAATTTTTTATTTTTATTTTGAAATAACATCATGACTGAAAAACCTAATCTTTGTATCCTCGGGGTTGGTTTGGTTTCCTCTTGTTTTTAGATAAGTCTCATTTTTAACGTTTTTTATTAAAGTTCTGCCTCAGGCAGCGTTTGAAATCCTATCTCACAGCAATTAGCAAAATATCAGGGTAATATGGATGCGTTCTTCATAATATGTAATATGAAATGTCCAAAGATAATGTAGCATGCAGAAATATTGTTTGTCAGTCTTCATTTATGTGTGCAGGTATGAATAGAGCTATGGGCTAGTAGTTTACCCCTTTTGAATACGTGTTAATCTAGAAGAGGCTGGTGCTACAGCTATTTAATCTGTACCATTAAATTTTATGTCTGTAAACCTCTTGGCCTTAATGGACCCGGAAGAGAAATGGGCAAAAAATTTGACTTTGATCATGTCACAAATGTATTTTTATTTACAACTCTATACACATTACAAATTCCCCAAAACCAAATGTCAGTGCCCCAAATCATCATCCCTTTTCTGTTGCTATTCTGTGTTGTGCTTTGTGGTGCTGGGCATGTAAGTGTCCTTCGCCTTTATCGGAACAGAAAGGCCTGATCTTTGAATAAAGATAAGTCTGTCTGTCCGTGGCCAGTCCAGGTGCAGGCAGGGAGGAACACAGACGACAGGGGTAGAACTCCTGGGTCACACAGCAGCTGAAAGCTAACAGGCTCTGCGTCGCTGAGAGTCCTAGCTAGGACCACACCAGGTTGTTGCATCAAAGCTGTTAATAAAAGCACACAAAAGACAATTAAAATATTGCATGTATTTTTGTTTTTGACAAATACAGACTGTGGAAGTCTGCATAATAGAAACCTGAAGTGCTGATAACTCTTGATTTGGGGTTTTCGGAAGTAGGGACTCATGTGCCTGCCATTTCAAACGTGTTGACTTACACCGTGCCATCTTCCAGTCCGACCGGCTGTGGGGTGTTGAGGGTTTTCAGGAGAGCTGTTGGTTATTAGTTTTCATGCATATGAGTGACTTTCTTCTTGTTTTTCCTTCGATGGAATAGATTTACTTTGGGGATATTCCAATGTGCTGACCCGGTCTCTTGTACTTTTTGATAAGCCCAAAGCCACACCCGGGGGAAAAATTTTTGGTGTGGCCAGCAATCACTAAGTGGATTTTTAGTGTGGAGTGAAGCTTGTGTGCAGCCCGGGCACCATACCACAGCATAAAAAGTTTTTTGTTTTGCCCAGTGCAGTTGTCACAATGAAGATCACAAATCAGTTTCTCCAACCCCCGAAATGAGTGAAAAAAGTGGGATGTCGCTGATGACCTCATTGCCCCCTTCCCCCTGATGAATGCCTTTATCAATTAGGAAATTAACCTGTTTCTGCAGGCCTTCACAAGAGCCCCCCAAAAAGTCCACATTTCCGTGGTGTCAGGAAGTACTTTGGCCTAGGCTGCGGGGGTTCGAGGGGAAGTGCATCTGATGAAGACAGAGGACAAAAAAAAAAAGGATTAGATTAAATCAAAGCTGTGTATCGTTAAAAGCAGTCTTATTTTATACTTTATAAGAAAAAAAAGTGCAACGTGGAACAAATTCCTGCTGTGCAAAGTCAAAGCTGTAGTGCATCCTGATCTTCTTACTTGAGGTGGGGGGGGGGCCGATCGACAATTGATAGTCGTCGCAGGTCTTTTTGCGGCAGCAGTCATCTCGTTGTAGACGGCCCCTCTTTTTTTAAACAAGCTGAAGATGATCCTGTTGCTTCTTGATTGCTGCAGTCTTCCTCTCCTCTGGAAAGGTTTTACTTCTTTTAAACTGTCATTATTCTGTTGGCACTGCCAGCAGAGGGGGGGGGCCTACAGCTTTTTTATGTGTGGGAGTAGCTGGCTCCAAGGCGCCTTGAAGCTTATTTGCAAATTGCACGCTCACCTGAAAGAAAAATATCACAGGGTTTTTAAAATTTTTATGAAGTTTACATCACTGGTCATTAGAAAATTTCACTGTTCTTAAACATATATTTTTATACATACCAAGCTCCTTAGCAGACTTCATATAGAGACGCCACACTGAGGCCTTTTAACATGTTTGGCGTAGCTTCACATGCCAATCCCGGGGCCAGGATGTCGACCAGGCAGCATGATGGCGTGATCCTCGCGTAGTTCTTTATGAATTAAAAACTCTGCGGAGTTGCTCACTGCTGATGAATGGGGGGTCCGTGGGCGCTGGCTCTTTTTCCTCAAGCGGGGTCTTTCCCCATTCTCATCAATGTCTGATGATATCAGTAACGTGGCTTTAGGAAAATTCTGACCCCCCCCCCCCCCCCTAGTCGATTTCGTGTGAATTTCGTGTTTTTTTTTGTGAATGGGATACAGTAGATGCTAACCTCGTGTAGCTACGCTAGCCAAAAAACTTTCAGTGTGAACACTGATTACCCAGCGCAGGGGGAACAAAAAACCTATCTCAAGCTTAGATTGAAAATACAACCTCCTCTCAAGTTAATTTTCACATGCAGTGATTGTCCAGCTAAACTCGTGTAGCTACACTAGCCAAAAAACTGTTGTTGTGACCACCGACCCAGCGCAGGGGAAGAAAAAAACACAACCTCAAGCTTAGATTAAAAATACGAACACAAACCCCACTCAAGTCGATTTTAATATTTGACTGGTCAGGTTTATGTGATTTGTCCGCTTCAGTACATGATTTATTTACAATATGTGGCATCATAATAGTTTTTTTAAAAAAAAAAAGTGATCAAAACTCACGCCATGAGAAACTGAAAAATTCCGGCAGACTTCGATGCCTCCGATGGATAAGTTGTCCCGGGGGTTTTTTTTTTTTTCCCTTAGTGTCTTCTTGGTGGATGTGGTCATTGCTGAAGTTTCTAGCGTACTCCGGTTTGCTTCAAGATGTCCGATTATTCTCATGTCCTGAAACTCCCCATCTGCTGCTAAAGAATCCATCCGTATGTTGTACATGAGCTCTGGAGAAAGTTTGCGGCTACAGGACTGTGTCCCAAGTGAAGAGTTCTCCTTTCTTCTTCCGTAACATTTACAGTCAAAGTTACGTACCTTCTCCATTTCACTGTCTCTGTTTTCCTTAAATGTTGTGATAGAAATAGCTTCTGATATCTTACGTACTAGCTCCTCAGCCACCAGTCCAGAGCTTTCTTCGTTATCCTCGTCTTGGGTTGAAGACAGCTGCAAACTAGGAAGCCAAACAAAGCAGCTACAGAAATGAGCTGAGGATTTCCCCTTCCCAAAATGTAAATACGAGCTGGCTGAGTTTTAGGCTCAAAACAAGCCGAGTTTAAATATAAAATTTACCATTTTTAAACCTCCAAAACTGTTATTTAAAGAAATGAGTGGATACTTCATAATTTCAACTTGCACATTTTGCAGTAAAACGAAAATAACCATTTTCTCAGAAATTGACGGTTTTTCCTCATTTTCTCTGTTTGTGCTCTGCCGAATTGTTCCTGGTTTTGCCGTGGCGCGTCACAAATCAGTTGTAAAGCCTTCATTGTCAGAGAGTAGTTAAACTGATCATTTGGCTTGTTTAAGCTCTGGAAATGGAGTAAAAAATGTTTCACAATACACACTTTTGCTGTTATTTCTCTGATTAAAGACAACTGGCTCATAAATAATTCACGTCTAGCAGATTTCCCATTCAAGGCTTCAGAGATGCTTTTATTGCCATCTGCAGTCATGCTTTATAATGAATATTCTCAGAGCGTCGTCATCAAACGAGATTTACAATTGAACAAATATCCAGTGTGAGAAGATGAGAAAGTTAAATGTGTCTCCAGATATTTCAGGACAGCGTGTTACCTTGTGTCGTAAAATACAAACGATTTTATTAGGTGAAATTTCTTCTTTTAAAGAAGGAATTTAACTGAAAGGCTTTTTATAAATACATGACTTTGTCGTCTTTTTGTGTTCAACATGTTCTATCCGTTTCTGGGGCCTGATCCAGTTGTCTTTGTGTTTAATGTGTCCTCCTGCAGGGAGTCTGTGAGAGTGAACGGGTTTGGCGTGTTTGTCTTCGTCGTGTATCCGGGTGCGTTCGTGGACCTCTTCACCACACACCTCAGCCTCATATCTCCTGCTCAGCAGCTCCGAATCTTCTGTGCAGGTAACAGAGTTCATCTTCTCATCAGTGGCGCCACCGAGATACCAGTTTTATTTGGTTATTTCTTTTTATTTAAGTCCATTACATTTGTTCAGTGTAATTGTACTCCTTAAATGTTTATGTTATTACATGTATTATTTTTTTAGAATAAAAAATAACATTTAAAAGCATTAAAAGCATTTAATATTTTTCTTTTAATTTAATTATATTTAATAATCATTTTATTTTACCCTGCCTACCCACCCACTCTCCAGCTCTTGTTATCTGGTGCACTTTCTCGGAGCGCCCCCTGCTGTCATAACTGTGTACAGCAGCCTTCTGGTTGTTTTTACAGCTAATGTAGTCACATCTATTAATCAGTTATTCGAAGCACTTTGTTTTGGCTCTGAAGGTCAATTAAATTATTTCTGAGCAGCCGACAGATGGATCACATCGAATCTTTTCGGTGTCAATTAGGATAATAGCAGCTTGATGAATTGAATGGCGGAGAAAAGCCATTAGCCACGCATGAACGGGACTGATTCCCACAGACTCACTGGAGTTGGTGGGAAAGCTGATGAAAGTCTCAGTAATTTGACTGCAGTTTTACAGAGAAAAACAGGTAAACAGGCGAGTCTGCAGTTCAAAGAATGCTTAGTCTGTGCAAATTACTGCAAATTTGATCAAATTTGCTTTGTTCTGACACGTTATCCAGGAATTACCCAACAGAGACAAGGAGTTAACATTTAAACTCCAAACTCTGCTGCAGAGGGTTAAATCAACAGTAAACATAAACAGTGCTACTATAACCTTTATAAACCCCTTAGATCTACAGTACCTCCCAAAAATCTTCATATCCCTTCATTATTTTTACGTTTTTGTCATATTCCAATTACAAACTTTAACATGTGTCATTGGAATTTTATGTGAAGGAGCAATACGAGGTAGCTCATATTTGTGGAGGGGAAGGAAAATTTAATATTTTACAAGAATCTGAAAACTGGGACTTATATATACATATTCAGCCCCTTTTGTTCTGCTGTTCCTAAATAAAATCTAGGGCAACCAATTGCCTTCAGAAGTCTCCTAACCAACTTATTTAATCTTGGTATAAATGCATCTATTCTTTGAAGGCCTCAGAGGTTTAGTCATTAGTGAACAAACAGCATCATGAAGACCAAGGAACACAGCAGGTCAGGGAAGAAAGCTGTGAAGAAGTTTAAAGCAGAGTTAGGTTATAAAGCAACCTGAACATGGAAAAATGGCTGTTCACCTAAACTGGGAGCCAAGAAGAGCATTAATCAGAGAAGCAGCCAAGAGGCCAGGATAATCCTGGAAGAAAACCTGTCAAAAACTGCAAAAGACTGAAGGAGAGGTTCGTCTTCTAGTGGCAAAATAGTCCTGAACATTCAATGAAGGCTACAGTGGAATGGTTTAGATCAAATTTACTCTGTTGGAATGGCCTAGTCAAAGGCCAGACCTAAATCCAGTTGAGAATCTTTGGCAAGACTAGAAAACTGATGTTCATGGAGGCTTTTCTTCTAGACTGAGTTCGAATGGGTGAGCATTTCAGTCTCTACAAAAATGTAAAAAGGTTGTGAATACTTTGAAAAGATACTGGGCAAAAAAATACTAATGAACAAAACATGTATAAGAGGGAATATGACTTTAAAACTTGTTGTTTGAATAAACTGTCCTGTAGATCCCTTGAAAATGACCAAAACATTATATCCAGGTGTTTAACACCGAGTAATCCTTCCGACTATTTGATGTTTTTCTCACCTCTGGGAAATCTGCAGGATTTTCTGCAAGCATGGGAACCCTGCAGGTGCACTTTTCAGCCTCCAGAGGGCAGACAAGAGCCTGTCTGATTATTTATCTGTGTGTGACCAACATGTGGCTCTTCTGACGATACGATAACAGACACCAGACCAAGACGTGTGGACACGTGATCCACCGGAGCGAGGAGGATGCTATTCCCATCAGGGGGGTGGTGACATAATGGCGTGAAGTGTTTGTTTGAATCTCTGCGTGAGATTCAATTCAATTCAGTTTATTTATATAGCGCCAATTCACAACACATGTCGTCTCAAGGCACTTCACAAAACTCAGGTACATACATTCCAATTAATCTTAATCATTGAACAGTGCAGCCAGATTCTGTTATTTATTCAAATTGGATAAAAAGTTTTTCTATCTAAGGAAACCCAGCAGATTGCATCCAGTCAGTGACTTGCAGCATTCACTCCTCCTGGATGAGCATGTAGAGACAGTGGACAGTCACTGGCGTTGACTTTGCAGCAATCCCTCATACTGAGCATGCATGTAGCGACAGTGGAGAGGAAAAAGTCCCTTTTAACAGGAAGAAACCTCCAGCAGAACCAGGCTCAGTGTGAGCGGCCATCTGCCACGACCGACTGGGGGTTAGAGAGAACAGAGCAGAGACACAAAGAGAACAAAGAAGCACTGATCCAGGAGTACTTTCTATGGGAAGGAAAAGTAAATGCTAATGGATGTAGCTCCTTTAGTCGTTTCACCTAGAAAGAAAGAACTGATAAAATTCTGAGCCAGCCTTCAAGTCTAGAGTCTGAAGAGAGCACAGAGAGTTAGTCACAGTAGAAGCTCAGCCAGTAGCCATGTCCAGGAGAGAGAAAGGGTTAAACACTGAAAGACAGGGCCATGTGGACCATCGGTAGAGGGTGAGCATTAAGTTGTTGGCAGCACAAGCTCGGAGGATTCCCCTCTCCAGAAAGGTGTCACAGGTAGACACAGAGCCAGGCCAGGTGTAGCTTCAAGAAGAGAAAAGAGAGAGAACAAAGTCAAAAGCCGAGATAACAGCAAACAATAGAAAACTGAAGAGCAGCGTGAGAAAGCAACGAAGAGGGCGAAAAGTGGGTATTATGTCCTCGCAGCAGCCTAAGCCTATAGCAGCATAACTACAGAGATAGCTCAGGATTAACCTAAGCCACTCTACCTATAAGCTTACAAAAAAGGAAAGAAAGTTTTAAGCCTAGCCTTAAAAGTAGACAGGGTGTCCGCCTCACGGACTAAAAACTGGGGAGCTGGTTACCACAGGAGAAGGAGCCTGATAACTAAAGGATCTGCCTCCATTCTACTTCTAGAGACTCTAGGAACAACCACCAGTAAACCTGCAGTCTGAGAACGAAGTGCTCTGTTAGGAACGTATGGAAACAATCAGATCTCTGATGTATGATGGAGCTAAATCATTAAGGGCTTATATGTGAGGAGGAGAATTTTAAATTCTATTCTGGATTAACAGGGAGCCAATGAAGGGAAGCTAAAGTAGGGGAAATATGATCTCTCTTTAATTTTCATCAGAACTATGACTGCCAGCATTTTGAATCAGCTGAAGGCTTTTAAGCTGCATTTTGTGGACATCCTGATAGTAAAGAATTACATAGTCCAGCCTGTGAAAGTAACAATGCATGGACTAGTTCTTTTCAGCGTCACTCCTGAGATGGATATTTCTTAATTTTGGCAATTCCGGAGATGAAAAAAGGAAAATCCTAGAAACCTGTTTAATATGGGATTTATTAAATGAAATGTCCTGGTAAAAAATAACACCAAGGTTTTTTACTTTTATTATCGCGAGGTCCAATTTAATGCCATGTCCAGGTTAAATGTGACTGACTAAGCAGTTTCTTTTTTCAAGACTCCGGTCCAAAGCACGACAACTTCTGTCTTGTCTGAATTTAGAAGCAGAAAATTTAAAGTCATCCAAGTTTTTATGTCTCAAAGACATGCTTGTAGTCTATCTAACTGGTTGGGCTCATCAGGATTTATGGATAAGTAAAGCTGAGTATCATCAGCGTAACAGTGAAAATTTATTCTACACGCTGCCTGATTATTTTGACCTATTGGAAGCTATATATATAGTAAAGAGAAATTGGCCAAGTACTGAACCTGTGGTACTCCACAAATAACCCTGGAGTTTAAAGATGATTTATCCTTTACATGAACAAACTGGAATCCGTCCGACAAATAATAGATTTAAACCAGTCTAGCGCTGTTCCCCTGATCCCTACAGCATATTCCAGCGTTTATAGAGAATATTGTGATCGACTCGTGTATCAAAATGCAGCACTGAGATCTAACAGAACCAGTACAGACACAAGTCCATTATCTGAGGCAATAAGAATATCATTAGTGACTTTTCAGCAGAGCTGCATGATGCTATGATGAGCTCTGAAACCTGACTGACAACTCTTCAAACAGGTCATTGCTGTGGTTTGTAAATGCTCAAACATTTGATTAGAAACTAATTTATCAAAGAATTTAGATAAAGAATGGAAGATTGGATAGTCGCAGTCTGTATGCTTTAAGTCATCTCGATCAAGCCCACTGACAAGGTTCAATTAAGCAAAGCTTTAATGTGACAGACTAACCGTAAAAGCTTGTACGGTACATATCCATTTACTAAAGATAAATTAATCTATATCTAAAATGGAGGCTGGGATATCAGACGGGAACACTTCCTTAAATAATTTGGTTGGGATTGGGTCTAAACATGACAACAGTTGTGATGGTTTAGATGAGGAAGTCTAATATTCTCTAGATAAAACTCAGAGATAGCTCCACAGGACCACAAAAACAGTCCAAGACAAAGGACCAGGCTCACAGCCACCCTCCATGTTCAGTCCCACACCGTCGAGGACGAAGCAATCATCCTCGGGAGTATGCCAAAGATTTTCTTCTTAATAGAACCAATTTTATTTTGGAAGAATCCCATAAACTCATGACTGCTGAGAGCTAAGATTGGCCTTTACATCAGGGGGCTTCACATCAAATCCATTATTTGGTCCTGCAGACAAAGTTTAACGGCTTGTTTACGCTGTGCAACACTATCAGAATATGCATGCACGTAGCTCTGAAAATAACGGTGTGTTTTTTCATCAAATTATGATGAAGCACTTAACTGTAGCCCACATTTTCCTGGTATGAGAGTAATTTCCTTTTCCCAGGATTTTCCTTTAAAATGTTATCCGTATCTTCAGCTTGCTCAGAGACTCTGGGCTGAAAAGTTGGGCCTCGAACTCATCGGACCCTGAGACATTTTCCCCTGTTGTTCCAAGTCTTCTTGCATAATTAAGTTGGTACTGAAGGCTATTTATAGCGAGCAGCGGTTACTGTTCGACCACCACCTCCAACAGTTAGAATACGCAGAGAACATTCAGGAGGGACGATCTGGCTGCTACGCCGTTGTTTTAGTTCCTGCAGTAAACTTGCTGTATTTTTCCTGAATAATGAGGAGAGACTCTGATTTATGTGATGTGCTCTAGAGCTCCTTGTCTTTAAAGCAGGAGGATGTTTATATTTCCTGGTTTTCTTTCATTTCTCAGGGCACAAACAGAATATTTTGGAGTGTTTCAAATAATTTAAAGCATTTCAAATGTTTTTATTTCAACGAATATATATGAAACGGTGAATTAAGTGTTCTTTGTGCTGCTTCTTTTATTCTCCTTGGTTATTCTGGGAAGGCAGCTATTAACACAACAAAACCGACCACTAATCAGTAGAGACGCATTAGTCAGTCAGCCAGAGACTGAAATCTGCCAGTTTTTCATTTATCAGCTCTGATCTTTGATCAGCGGGCCCAATACTGAAAAATCAGATATTTTTTCTATTCATTGAATGCATCAAATTTAAGAACTCTTACCAGTTTTGGTCTATAAATTCATCAACCAACAGGATGTACTTTGATGCACTATTTTGAGTTCAATAAAAAAAATCTCGCATTTATGAAAAAGACCCCGAAATACTTGAACTCCTCCACTTGAGGCAGGAGCTCTCCTCCAACCTGCAAGCCACCCTTTTCCGGTCAAGAACTGGACTGCAGGAGCTGATCCTCATCCTGGCCTCACACTCAGCTGGGATGAGGCCTGCCTCCAGTGGAGGAGTTCAAGTATCTTGGGATCTTGTTCATGAGTGGGAGGGGAGAATGGAGCTGGAGATCAACAGGCGGATCTTTGCGGCTGCCGCAGTAATGAGGACGTCGTGCCGGTCCGTTGTGGTGAAGAAACCAACCGGTAAACCGAGATCTGAGCCGGTGTTAGGGTTAGGGGATGAGCTTTAGGTCATGATCGAAAGGACAAGAACTCGGAGTACTCGGAGTAGAGCCGCTGCTCCTCCACATCGAGAGGAGTGAGCTGAGGTGGCTCAGGCATTTATATTGGATGCCTCCTGGATGCCTTCCACCGGAAGGAGGCCCAGGGGGACCCAGGACACACTACAGAGACTAGGCCTCTCGGCTGGCTTGGGAACGCCACAGGCTTCTTCCAGAGGAGCTGGAGAAGGTGTCTGGGGAGAGTGAAGTCTGGGCCTCTCTGCTTAGACTGCTGGCCCCGCGACCCGGTCCTGGATAAGCAGAAGATGAGTGCGAGTAAAAAAAAATCTGATTTCTGAAGGAAAAAACGGTTTAATTGATAAATCTTATTTCCTTTTATTTTCTGTTCAATTAAAAATTTCAACCTCTGTCTAGGAAGTGATCGGTGCAAGTAAATTAGTGTTTTTTCCTTCTTTTTAATAGGAGGTAGTTGTAATCAATGAAGATATCCACTGTACTGAATGAAAGACTGATCTTGCAGCAGACTTTTATTTAAAGCATTTTTTTTTGTAAACTGAAAATAACCTCAAGGATTTAAACATCGTCCTGTTTTTATCTGTCTCCAGGAGTTTGGCACAACTTTGTTCTGTGTGTGGCAGCGCTCGGCCTCCTCTTCCTGCTGCCGGTCCTCCTGTTCCCCGTGTACACCACCGGAGGCGGAGCTCTGGTTACCGAGGTTGTTCAGGTGAGTCCTGCAGGTTTCTCTCTGCAAAATAACCTCGTTCTTTGGTTTAGGTAAGCAAAATAATACCACCGCTGTCAATGTGGCTTGTTGTCACTGGCCTTATTTAAACAGTTAACTCTAAGTATCTCGAACCTAAGTAGCTGATCGTCTCACATGGTCCTCTTTCCATTCATGTTTTCCTACATGCTTGACTCCCAGTGTTGTAGAAGAGCAGTCAGTGGGTTATAGGCAGCGTACACCCAGGACGCCATAATAACCATTCCCACATAATAGTGATGTACTGTGCTTCTTAAACAGGGGCGACGGTGGTAGACGTTCGTCTTCTAACCGGTGGGTTGCTGGTTCGCACCCACGCTTTACCTGTCTCAGTCTTTGTATCCTTGGGCAAGACTCTTCTCCCACCTTGCCTGGTGATGGTGGTCAGATGGCCCCGTGGTGCTGATTGTATGGCAGCCTCACTTCTGTCAGTGTGCACCAAGGCAGCTGTGGCTACATAGTAGCTCACCACTGTCAGTGTGTGAATGTGTGTATGAGGGGGTGAATAATTGCAGTGTAAAGCGCTTTGGGGTCTCTGGGGACTTGATAAAGCACTATAAGTGCAGGCCGTGTACCATTTTCATACCTCTCTTCACTTAATGGACCATCGTAAAGTTGTGAATAATTGTAAAGTACAGGGAAAATGAAGAATCTTTAAAAGCAATTTGTACTTAGCCTCTTGGTAACTCTGGAGGAGCTGCAGAGCTCCACTCTACAAATTTGATCTATATGGAAAAATAACCAGTAGAAAGCCACAAGAAGTCCTATTTCCAGTTTGCGACCATGTAGGGGACACAGCAGATGAAAGGAGGTGCTCTGGACAGGTGAGTCCCAAATGAAACCTTTAGGACCACACGCAAAACCATCACAAAACATACTGTGCACATTGAGATAGAGAGGTCCTAGTTGGGGCTTAAATCCAAGACCTGCTGTGCGGCAGGAGAGCTCCTTGAGACTTCCAATGTGTTGCAACAGGAACTCTTTTCATTCCTTATATCTCATCATGTTGTTTGGCTGACCTGTAAAGCACTAAAGGCTTTTTTTTAAATGTCTTCTGTAAATAAAGTTGACAGTGGCATGTATGCTGTTGATATTTACATTTCAAGGTAAACATTTTTACCCTTGACTGTGTCTGTGAAAGAAATGAGTTTCCTCTTTAAATAAACAATCGTGTAACAACACAAACTTCCTTCCCTAAAGTGGTGCAGATATTAGCAGTTTTCTGCTTGTGTTGCATCACTTGGCTGCAGAATCACCATGAGCAGCATTAAGCCCCTCTTGAACGGTTGATTCCCTTCAACATCATGTTTAACAGCATTGCAGCCTGCAGATAACTCAGAGTTTTATGTTTGTGGGACAATAAGAGACCACCTGTTAAGCAGTGGAGAATTATGGCAAGGCTCAGCTGTGTTTTGCTCTGGCAGGAAATCAGGAAGCTGTTCAATCTGTAGACCTGCACCCTGAGCTGCCTGCTGAAATGGTTTTGCTCATCTGCTGCAGTTTGGGAATGTATTGCTCAGTCTCTTCCTCCTTCCACAGTTTCCCAACAACTGAAACTTGCAGGACAGAGTCCAACAAAGATCTCTTGTGACATTTATTCCCATTTGAGCCAGGTTGATGTTTTTTTTTTTTCAGGGCTCTGCAGCTGACGGACCCAGGGGTCTGTCAGTCGGGGACATCGTGACAGGGCTGGAGGACTGTCCTGTTTGGGGAGTGGAGGACTGGACCAGCTGCCTGTCTCACCTCACCCACACACCACAGACAGGATACTGCGTCCCAGTCACCAGCCTGCAGCCCAGCTGGGCTCATGGCAGACGTAAGTGACAGCTCTGTCGTAACAAAAATAAAACATTGCGACCTTATAATGCCTTTCAAAAGTATTCACACGTTTTGTCTCGTTACATTGTTTTATTGGGACTGGCCAACACAGAGCAGCAAATGTTAATTCAATTCCCCACAAGTGGACCCTGTTTACTAATTAGGTGACTTAAAGCCGGGTTTTCTTTAAGGGTGCCAGAGTAAACGGGGCTAAACACAAATGCATGCCACACTTTTCAGATTTTATTTGGAAAAAAAATTGAATTTTACTTCCACTTCCCAATTACGCACAACTTTGTTTGTCTGACACATGGGGTCACGTGGGTGCAAGTCAGGGGATTGTACCGCCCAACCAATGTATCACGCCTTTCAGTCTGCATTTTTCTTGTTCTCATGCTATAATCAAGGTTTCTGATTCCCTGGTTATGATCCTAATGAGGAAAACAGCTAAGCACCCAGAAGAAAAGCTCTGATTTGTAGGGTTCCTCCACTGTCCAGAACTTTTTGGAATTAAAATTCGAAAATTTCCAACATCTTACGCCAGAAGCCACTACGGGTGCAACTGGGATTCGAACCCCGACCCTCCGTATCAAGGGCGCGAACTTCATTCATTCATTCCTCTGTTTTCTGTTTGTCCGTCCATCTGTTGTGGCATCTGTTCATATCTGTATTTTTATCCATTCATCTGTTTTCCCTGTTGCTCTACTCATCAATCCACCCATTTGTCCAACCCTCCACCTGTCTTCTCATCTATCTGTTTGTCCAACTGTCACTTTGTCCATTCGTCCATTTATTCATTTTCTCCGTTTGTCTGTCCATACATCTTTTTGTGCATCCGTCCATCTGTTTCTGTGTCTTGGAATTGGTGAAACCAACACCGGTGGGAAAACATATGGCAGTCCTGAAGGTTCAAAAATATAGTCATTGCCACAGAAGTCAGACCGTCGTTTAGGCAGTCAACAGCTAGGCTGGATTCAACAAGACAATAACTAGAGAAAAACAATCTACCTGTTGCTGCAACCTCAGGAACATCAGGGCGAGCTGCAGGAGCATGACTAGGAGCCATCGCTGTGAGCAAAAAAAACATTCATGCCTTCCTGCAGCATTTCTCCACAACTGGCATCACAGTTGAAATACAGTCACATGATGAAGTGTGATTCATTTTTATTATGATTCTTTTATTTATGTATATGAATGCAAGTTCTGGATCAGAAGGTTTGTTTTGTTCGGGTCAGTCGGTGCTAAAGATTTCTTGTTTCTTCTCGTAGCGTTCAAGCGTCTGGATGGAACGATGGACTGCTGTAGCAACAATAGCCTGACAGACCTCTGCTTCTCCTACATCAAACCACAGGGCAGAAGCAGCAGGGAGAGAGAGGTGACACACACACACACGCACACACACAGAGTCGGGCTTTCCTGGCAGATTCATCATGTGACCAGGAAAATTTAGATTGCTTCCTTAATCCAGTGCTGTGTGGAATGAAAGAGTCTAATTTTACAGTGCTGTGCAAAAAAAAAAAAAACAGGTTTCTTCAGAGTTCTTTCTACTTTTTCCATCATCAGAGCAGAGTATCTGCAGCAGGAGACTCTGTTCTTGGTGCTTTGTAGCTGCGTTCACAATCAAAAAGGCCTGGATCTGTTTCCTTTGGTGTCTGAGCTCTGGAATGTGTGACGTTTCTTTACTTGCTTCCTGTTATTTACTGACCAACTCTAGGCTGATAATCATAATGATCTACATGATGAAGCTGCAGCCGAGGCGTCATGTCCACATCTTCCCAGTCTTGGAGCGTGTGGAAAAACATGTGATTTGCTTGAAGTGTTTTACTGGTCTGGATGAAATCCTTTCAATCTCCAGACTCCCCTCACAAAAACCTTCCTTCCTGATGTAAAATGTTTAACTTACCCCTGTATTTCACATTCAATATCTTATTCAAATGTTTTATCATCACCATGATGTCTATTTTTGGTTCAACTGCTACATTAATCTTCAGGTTAAACATCCTGTACCAGTAGAACAGTTTTTCTGAATTATTTTAGATATTTTTGTGTTCTGAAGCGTTGCATCCCTCCTTTCCCAGCACATTTAGGTTTTAACCTTTGGACAAGCTTGGACACCAACAGCTGCAAACATCGGCTGAAAAATTCACAAGACGGGAAAAGTCTGCATTTTAGATTTGATCTTAACTGCCAAGTGTGCAGCAGACGTTCTTGAAGATGATGTGACTCACTTCACGGCCATTAGCCTGGTGCTGCTAAACCTGAATTTTAAACACTCTATATGCTCACACTGTCTTGCCAAAGTCATACACAGATTTCAGATGTTTTTACAAATAAAATTTAAAAGTGTTGCATGTATTTATATTCAGCCGCCCTGAGTCAGGGTTCTCTAGGAGCACCTTCAGCTGCCTGGGTGTTGGGATAAATCTCTACCAGCTTTGCACACCTAGAGGCTTCTCCTGTTTTGGTCCTTTCACCTTTGCAAAATAGCCCCTGCTTAGTCAGTTTATATGGAGACAGTCTGTGAAGATCAACTTTCAAGTCTCAGTCACAACTTCTTAATGTTTGAGTCTGGACTTTGATTAGACCATTCTCACACACTAAAATGATCTGATGTTAACCGTTCCCTTGTAGCTCCGCCTTTATGTTTAGAGTTGTTGTCCTGCTGGAAGCTGAACCTCCTGGCCAGCTTTAAGTCTCCTGCAGCATCGAACAGGATGTGTTTAGCTCCATGCATCTTCTAATCCAGTCTGAGCAGCTTCCCCGTCGCTGCTGAAGAAAAGCACCAACACAGCGTGATCCTGTTGTCATGCCTGACAGCTAAAAGGTTTCATTTTTGTGGAGAGTATGATTAACAACTGTCCTATCAACAGAGATTAAATGACACACGCGACGGCTATCAGGGTATTTTATCTGTTTCACGTTGAAGTTTGTTGCTGTAATGAGACAAAATGTGGGAGGAGGTTCATAATGTAATGTTAAATGAAAGGAGGTATTCATAAGCCTTCCTTTTAGGTCAGTAATGCTGATGTAACCTGTGACTCAGGGAATGAACAAAATGCGTCTCTGATGACCAAACATCTGATTGTGAAAGAAAGGGGAGAAGACATCTTGTCCCGACTAGCTGCTGATGAGACGAAGCTGTTTTCAGATTTTAAAATGCATCATTAAAGATTGTTTAAACCAAAGGGAGAAATAAACGAGCCTTGTTTCCTGCAGTTTGCCTGTATGCCGGTGAGGAAGATGGTGACGGGCACGGCGACGTGTCGCTCCGACGCCGACTGCGCCACGCACACGGCTGCCGCCAGCGTGTGCGTCACCCCCTCCCTGGAGAACCAGACCCGCTTCATCCGCGTCACGCATCCTCCTAGCCCAAACATGCTGTTTGTGGGCTACCCACCACACCTGCAGTACGCTGGTACGTACAGCGCCGTTACCTGTCTGCGTCACATTAGGCTTAAATCAACACTAGTTTATACAAAACGATGAGCTTCAGAGGTTAAAGTTGAAAAATGTTTCTGTTTGGTCTGTAAAGTCTGGGATTTGCACCCTTTGCAACACCTACAATGGTCTGTAAACAGTATTTTCCAGGTAATTACTGCTGACTGAGCTCTGTAGGTGTCGAACTGACTCCTGTAATGACCAAAAGGAGAATTGCAACAGATTCATGAAATTGCGACCTCTCTGCTTCCTGTTTTGTCTTCTTCAGTGAGTATGACCAATTTCGTGCCCCGCTTTGGGTTTCTCCACCCGGACCTGCCCATCTTCTTGGAGACCTTCCTAAAGTATCCTTTTTTATTGACAGTTATTATAGTGTTGAAAACATGTAAACGCTCCCGTTTGAAGCATCTGCTCACCACAATTTAAAGATAAGGAGCACATTACAGACAGATGAAAGGCTGTAGGTCGCTCCTGTTCTGCGGATCAGCACTTTTAAAACCAATGTAGCTGCATTTCTTTTAATGCTGCAGTTCAGATCTGCTGACTGGACCGTTGTGTTTTAGACTGAATGTGGTGTCCCTTCAGATCAGAAGAAGCACAAGTCAGAAAGATAAAATGCACAAACAGAGCGGTGTAAAGATCAAGTGTTCAGCAGCATTAGTCTGGAAAGAAATGCTGAATTTAACATGAGTGTATTGCTGCCTGGACATGTGCAAAAGTCTCCAGGTTTGGAAAAATATGGAGAAAGAAACTAAAGAATGGGGGGAAAAAAATGTGAATCTTCACAATTTCTAGTTCTGATCCCATTAGTCTAAAAGGTGCATCTGTTCATCCAGCCACTCAGGGCTTCGGTTTAATGAGGATTGTCTGACAAGCTTCTGGTGTCATTCTGGGTGGATATATGACCGTTCTTCTTGATAGAACTGGTGAAGTCCATTTTATTTGGTCTGTTTCCTTAAAAGGACCCGGCATTAAATAAATAATCTGCAAATCTTCAGTAGGGTTGAGTATAAGGCGGTTTAGTAGCTTGATGCTAGCCTGCTTCATCCATTCCAGCAGTTTTTATGTCTGGGATCGCCCACCTGTGTCCAAGTTTCAACCATTTATCTGTTGATTTTAGGTGAAGTTTGAAGAATTTGGAGGTAGTTGTGCCATGCACCGATTCTTCCCAGAGCATCTTCAGGTTTGAGATTATCACCTGGACTTCTCCAAACTTTGCCGCGACAGTTTGGGCCAGAAGGTCGAAAATTGCATACATGTATGTACATATATGGATTTTTAAGCAGAACAATAACAATGAACAAGGTTTATCTCTATACTCTGGTATTTATGGCAATAAGGACAATAGTGAGGATAACTACAGTTTAAAAATCCATTGCTGATGAGCACAAGTTGCTTTGCCTTGAGCCTCTATATTTAAAGGACAGAAAACTCAGTGTTGTCCTGAGCCGCTCCGCCTCTCAGATACGTGGTTTCCCTCTCCGGCGCCTTAGCCGTGGTCAACTCGGTGCCCTGCTTCGCCCTGGATGGCCAATGGATGCTCAACGCCCTGCTGGAGGCCACGCTGGTCGCCGTGGTAACGGACCGCCAGAAGCGCGAGCTGATCGGCTTCTTCCTCCTGCTGGCGGGCAGCGCCCTGCTGGCAGCCAATGTGGCGCTTGGCCTGTGGATGGTGACGGCACGGTAGCGGCAGAAACCAGAGGAATGTAAATGGCAGGACGTCCGGCGTCTCACTGAAGACCAGTAAACTGTGAACCTGCAGGAACCAGGCTGCAACACCAAAGCAGCGCTGCTACTTTGTGCCGACTGTTTTTTTTGTTTTTTCCTCAGCCTTTTAACCGCTACGACCAATGAGGACAGTTTCTCCTGCCTTGCTGCCGCCATATGTACGAAAGCACACACAACATGAAGAATGCACTTCCTGTAACCTACTGTTCCAAGTGGCCGTTTACAAAAACACATTTTTTTTAGCAATTTAAAATGTGTGACGTGTTTGAATTTGGATAAAAACAGAAGAATGGTGTTGTTCTATAATGTTTTAAGAGCTTATGTTTCTGTGAATGCATGGCACTATCATGATCTACAATATCACTGGTGGAGAAATTGCACTATCTATTATTATTATTATTATTATAATCCCTATGAAAACATTTGGGTATTACTGTTATCTGAGTGGACCTGTGTCTACCTCAGGATGTAAACTAGAGGACTGTACAGATTTATTGGGTCGAATCAAGTGTCTTTATCTCCTTCAGGCATTAATGCAGGAAAAAAAGCCTTCTGTGTTCACTGTCTCCTGACCTTTCCTGAAGTTTCCTTCTGACCTCTCACTGTTTGCAGTCTGGTTGTAAACGTTCATTGTTTCAAAAATGTGAAGTAAAACATTTTTTTTTAATTTATGTGCTGTTTTTCAGTCTTGTTAATGTGACACATGTGACTCTTAAGGAAATGTAAAATACAGAATTGGGGAAATGAAGTGTACAACAGCCCCGCAGATATGGTGTGTTGTTATTGGACAAAAACTACACATTTTTGTCAGTGGGAGCGGAAGAGTGCAGCTGATCAAATGCATAGATTCATCTTTAATAGATGTAAACTTTTAGCTGCCTACTCTAGAAAAGGAAATCTACACACACCCTCTGTAAAAGCAGGTGTTTTTGTTGTTTCCTGTCTGGACCGTACAGATTGTTAATATGTATATTCTGTAGTACAAAAACAAAAACCAAAGAGCAAAGTACCGGAGTCAAATTCCTTGTTTGTATGTACAAACTTGGCAATAAAGCTGATCAGTCAGTCAGCGCTGTGTCCTTGGGTACGAAACTTCACCCACCTTGCCTGCTGTGGTCAGAGGGCCTGGTGGTGCTGATTTTAAAGCGCTACATAAATACAAGGCATTTACCAGTCACCATAACATCATTCATGGACTTATTTGGTTAAGTTTTCTTTTAATGTGTAGATATCTTGGGTCATTACCAACAACATGATGTGAATTTCATGGTGGTGGCCCAGTTAGAAATATCTACACTGATTAAAAACTTGTTTCAGCAGCACATGCACGACTGATATAGACAAGAGTGCGATTATACCATACCAGCACTAGTATTACACCCCAACAAAAAAACAGATGTAGCAAACTATAATAATCCAAGTAAAGGTTGTGGTTCCGGTGGTTTGTCTGAGGGAAAATATCACATACAGGGAGCCTGGTGATTCTCATGAGATTACAGAGTAGCTTCTTCCTCCAACATATTGTCTTTCTCAGACGCTGGGCCTAAAGCAGAAAGGCTACACTTTTAGAAATTCTCCAAACCGCAGAGCCTCTTCGCCTATGAAGGAGTCTGGCTGTGATTACACTTCCTGTGTGAGCGGGCATGAGATATGACACATGGTAATTAGGGAGGGTGTTCCCCTCAGACATGTAAATACTGTGTGGCCTTCACCTCAGCAACAGAGGTGTGTTTACCGACGAAACAGCAGACTCTGCTGTCAGCAGAAGGCCTCATTGCTGGACAATAACAGGTTCGGCGTGTAAAAGGACGGGAGGGGACCGTCTTCCAGGACTTTGTGTCTTGAGTGTGTTTAAGATCAGATCCATAGAAAGCTGTTTGGTTTCTTCTCCCCCGTCTGTGTTGAAAAAAGATGGATGTGAGCCTGTATGAGTGTTTCTGTTGCTTATCTCGTGCTGAGGATAGCCTGGAGCGTTGTGTAAACAGACACAGGAGGGTGATGAAGAGGAGGCAGCTATCTACTGCTATCTAATGCCCGCCCCCCCATTCTGATTCAGAGTTATAAGGATCAGGAATTAACCTGGTCTGGTTTATAGCGGCTATCAGTTTTATTTTAATCTTATCTGTTGGGTACAAACACAAACAGCCTGTTCCACTCTGTCATAATTTACTTAACAGAAATGAAGTCAGTAAGTCTGTCTCCTCTTCCTTCATTGTGTCCTCTTTCATTACTTGTGTCCTTGTTTCCTCCTACCTTGTGACATACCTCCGTTCCTTCATTATGTCCTTCCTTTGTTCTTTTTGTCCCTATTTATTTCCTTGTGTCCTTTGTCCCTTCATTGTGTCTCTTTTTTGCTCCTTCCTTCGTTCCTTCCTTCCTTGTGCCCTCCATCCTTTCTGCCTTTTCTTTTTTCTGGTCTCTACTTCTTTCATCCCTCCCTTCCTTCCTTCCTCCCTTCTTTCTATCTATCTCTGGAAATAAGTATCTGCAAAAGTAAAGAATTATGATGCGAAGAATTTGTGGAAATCCTGGCAGGAAAACTTTTCCTGCACAACAGTGTGTCGACTGCCTCTTTGTGTAGGGCCGTCTTGTTAAGAATTTGAGCGTCGATCTGGGAGATTTCACACAATGAGATATAAACAGGACACAAGTAGCTGCGAGTCCAGATGGAGAACAATGCTGTGATGGTCAGAGCTTCTGATTGATTAATGGTTGTTTTTTTTAGAAGAGGAAGTCACGCCTATATAAGGACTTTGTGGTCGACGCCCCAAACCCTAATGGGCACGTGCAGAAAGAGATGTGACCACAGTGATTGGGGACCGGGGAAGGGGGGAGCGCTGGTGTTGCTGCAGTCGCCACCTTTTAGGCCTTCAGAGGAAAGCAGAAACAGTGACGGGCTTCAACCTGCCCATCACATTAATGTGCTGTAATCAGACTGCCAGTGCACATGACCCGGATTCTGTTCTGGTCCAATTACTCTCTGATCTGATAAAGTGTTGCAGAGCTCCCTGCTGTTCTGTACATGAGATTAGACACATTAAACATCAAGCTTTTTTCGTTAACACACACCAAAGGTGCAACCAGATAAGGGGTCTGGTTTTACGCCAAGGACTGCTGCTCATCTCCCTGGGAGGACTGGTCCCTGGATTTACCACAGGAAGGGAGGAGAGTTGTGGCAGAGGAGGAGTGTTTGGGAATGGAAGGAGGAACAGTTAGAGGAGCCTGAGTGAAGTTAGGGAAGCTGCACACACATTGGACAGATGGAGAAAGACAGAAGCTGTTAGACTTGTTGAAAAACAAGTTCTATAGAAAAAGAACATTTTAATAGTTTTATAGTGTTTATTTATTTAACTCATTAATTTTTCAACACTTTTTGGGCTTTTCAGTACATCTCCTGTGTTCTTGTCCATGTTTTAGGGTTTTTTTGTAGGTGTGTGTGTTGTATAGTGAACCATGGAGCTGGAGCATTTAGGAGGTGGGGGGGTTAAACCTGAGAGGGGCATCAGTCGCCTCTACAAGATTGCTCTGGCCATGTCTGTGTGCCTCTGTGCTGCTCTACTGCTTGGTCTCATACTGGGTAAGTCCACACACACACACACACTCTACCCTTTATCCTATATTATAATTTGTAGGGAATCTAATTTATGGTACAGAACGGTCCATGTCCTCAAATTGTAGCCCATGCAGAGTGTCATAACATGCAAGCATGCTGGTGGCTGGGTCCTGGAGGCCTATTGGGTAACATGAGTCACACTATTTTTGGGTCACATAAGGTTTCACATGTTCATAGTGTCCATTACGCTGTGTGAATCAAAGGAAGTGTGACTTTTGTGGAAAAGGAGTTGGTTTAAATATTACCAGGTAGGTTTGTGTATTTAAATAACACAAAAACCACGAAAATCAGGGAAAAAGCCATTTTAAATAAGCAGCTTGTTTTTTGGGTTTTTTTTTGTTTTTTTTTACTTCTTGAGTGTCTTTATTTTTATCTTCATTGCTTATTTATCTGGGACAATGTACAGGAAGCTTTACGGTAGATGTAACCAATTGCGCTTCTTTTCCCGTTTTTTCCAT
>JAHHUM010002624.1:0-11877 GCA_036173005.1 Crenichthys baileyi
CTAAAAACGTGTTCCAGTTTCATTGTCCAACCCCTGTATTTTAACATTTGTCAGCATGCACAGCTTAAACATACAAGGGGACGGCAACATCGAAGAGCATACAAAATGTTTATTTTACTGTTTTCTATTGTTTGCAAATTAAATACTAAATACAAATAAAATACTTTTACGCTTTCTGAAAAGGTTGGATAGAACAATTTCATTTATTGAGAGTTCTCTCTGTGTAGAATGACAACGATAAAAATAATCAGAAAAATTATTGGCATGCAACATCATAATGCTCATCTTCAGTTTCTCAAAATTTTCCTTTGTTTGTTGATGCCTTTCCTTCACTTCTGTCTGGAAATGGAATAGAACTGGCATTTAGTTTCCCTTACACACATGAAAACAGGTAGCTGTTGTGTTATAAATAATGTGTATAGTTCGGAAAATCCTTCCACCGATGTTGCAAATAAATTTACCAGCTTGTCCTTGTCTGACAGGGAGCTCGTGAAGCAGACCAGACTCAGCAGAGTGCACATCAGGAACAAGCCTTTTGTGGCTCTGGTACCAGCTGCCATGACTGTTCTGAAAAAGAAAATCAGAAATTGTTGTTGAACATACACATTCTAATTGTAGGCCTTTAAAAAAAATTTTTTTTTAACTTACCCGAAATGTTAAGAAGGTGAGAAATGAAAAACTGGAAAGCGAGGCACAACACTAAGAAGTAACCAGAAGTTACCTCCACCCAGAATGTCATTTGGGTGTGAATGGGGGTGAGGGTAACTGTCACTGTCTGCACTCTCCTATCTGTTGTGTTTCATTTACATGTAGCTCATTTTGCAGTTTCAGTTTAGAGACTTAGACTTACATCAGTAACCACAGAGGTTATATAACAAACAGCCCAGTAAGCTATAGCTTTTATCGGTGCTGAGGAATGTAAATAACTATTATTATCGAATTACCAGCCATATTTCAACTTTAAGATTTAGATGTCTGACAAAATAAACGCCAATAAGAAAATTGTGTTCTTTATTTTCATAGTTTTTTCTCGTCCTTGTCATAGTTTTGATCGCCGCTTTGACCTACATGCAGTTAACACTCAGAAACAGAGCAGTTTCGACAATTTATTCAGAGCTGGATACAGCAGGAAAGCTCAGGATCCGCAGCCGGGCAACTAGATGGGAGAAGAGAGGTGAGTGCTATAATTTTAGCTGGACTGTGACTCAGCAGGCTGGTCTGCTTACTCGTCAGGAGGTGTTGTATCCTCCGGGGGAAGCGCCAGCAGAGCCTGAGAGTGGTCCCGTTAGTTGGAGCTCGCCGGAGCTCGGTTGGTCACTGGTGAGTAGAAAGCCGTCGGAGGGTCGACAGGGTTCGCTGATGGAAATGGTGCACCGAGTCGTTGCGGACTGCCAGCTGAGAGAAGGTCCGGAGTAATCACTGTCCAAGGTTTGTCTGTGGTCTTCAGGTCAAAGGCAAGCAAGACCAGGAAGCGCACCTGCACAGGTCAGGACAAAACAGTTAGTTCAGGTTCTCAAGGCAAAGAATGACTCTTAATCTTTCTCGTGGAAGGATTGGAATCAGGCTGGATTGTAGTACCGCTTAGTGGCAAAACACTCTGGCACTGAGGTACTGGCAGTCCTCCTTCTTATAGTGCACCAGCTGATGAGGGAATGAGCCGCACCTGTCACCCTCACCCTACAGGGAAATGTACCTTTCTACAGGGAAGTGGATCCTTCTGAACAGCAACACTCCTTCCCTCAACAAGGAGATGGTCAACGGGGTCCTCGAGGTTTTCCAACAACTTGAACAGCACTGTAGTGATAGATGCCGTTTACATCTCCATCCAGGTCAGACCAGTGACCCAGATTATCTCTGGAATTTAAGTCTGTTTATCTCACCGCCGAGGAAAACTAAACTGGTTTCCTCCCAAGCAGCCAGACTCCTGCTCCTCCTGTTTCCTATCACTGACTTAACTCTTCAGGCCTTCAGAAAGCCTGGAGATCTGATAATCAGGAGCACCTTCAGAGGTTTCAGGAAACTCTGGCTGCTTGGATGTGGATAATAAAGAAATAAAAGATGTTTCAGAAATTTTGTGCAAAACTAAAATGTGTCCAGCTGTTCCAGGGCGCCAGGCTGATTGCAGGATGGGAAAGAGAGCCATTCCAATTAGAGCTGTAGACGTGACTGAGAGGGAGCCACATCACCCCTGACTGGCTGCTGCCGAACGAACCCAACCAGGGATCCGAGGTCCAGGGTGAGAAACCAGGCTCTGCTGCACAACATGGAAATGGAGTAAAGATGTTTAACCAGAAGATCTCTGCACAAAGAACTCTAGAACTTAACACCAGAAAGTGATCTTAGATGTAAGGTTTCTATACTATTCATGGCCACAGCACAGTTAAGTACATGTGGAGATGTAACATGGGTATTTTTGTCTCCTTTCAGGGGGTCCAGTGTTTTTTTTAAAAACGACTTATAGTTTTCATACAGTTTGATCGAGACTTACTATAGCAACCAGAGACAGTCTCTAGGACTACATTACCCAGCAGTTTCTTTATGCTGACACCACTGCATCATTTCAAAGTACCTGCAGGTTCCAGGAACCTTTAAAAGTCTTGTACTGTCCAGTCACTGCTGTTCACTTGTCTACATGCATGTCTGTGATGGTCTCCACGTCCAACTACAGCGCCTCAGGCACAGAGAAACGTCGGATCTCATCGAATCAGTGTGAGACTTCTTATTGTTTGGTTTGATTTACAACAGCTTATGTGGATGTAAAGGCAAACTGAGACCACAGATTTTATACGAAAGATTGAACTGAAAACTGAACATAATAAAATGCTCATTTAAGCTGTTTGTTTTCCAGTCCTACAGTTTAAGAAGGAAACTTTCTCTAAAGATGTTTTTGAAATGCTTAAGCCATGAACTTTCGTTTTGAGCAGGTCGTTCAGCTGGTTGAAGTTTGTAGTTTGTTCCTATAGATTTCGCTGCAATGCCAACTTTCACTCAGTCTGTAAATGAGAATGAGTTACATTTGGGAATATCTGAGGAGATGTATCTTCAGTATGTGGATCAGAATAACATCAGTATAAATCCATAATACTTCCTGATCTTTCATGGAACTTACGGATTACATTCTTGGTAATTACAGGTAGTTTTCTTAAATTTACACTACACTCTCTGGAATTTACAGATTAAATGTTTAAGGGACTGACTTTATATTGAGCTTTCCTGGACATACTGATCTCTGACAACTCTCTAGACTAGAGCCAAATTTACCCGGTCACTCTCAAAAACACACACACGTTCATACATACGCAGAGCGTTTGGCAACTTGAGCTTTATTTTGTTTAAAGAGTTTGTTGTAACTATCTGAATGATAAACATGGAGTCTTTAACAGCTTTCATTCACAGTTTTATTTTAAATGGGTTTTTGGTGATCGTTCACCTCTTAAGCTAAAGCTGGTTCTCTCAGACTCTTATCACTTGATTATCTTTGTCCCAAAGGTTCTTCCCCTTTGGTCAGGAAGGCTGGACCAACTATTACGACCCCTGCTACTGGACCCCTGGACTTTGGCTGCTTTATTTCTTGCTGTTAATGTGATGAGAAGCTGTCGATGGTGATGACAGAACCTGAGCTCAAACAGTTTCATTTAAAGGTTTCCGGGAACCACTCGTACATCCAGGGATGTGCCTTCCGTGATGGCTTCTCTACGGCCATCGGAGTCTTTGGACCACATGTCTGAACGTCTACGATAACATCGTCCATCACACAGTCACAGAAAGTAATTAATGTGGCCCACTGGAGGAAGCGCTCCCATCCTTCCAGATTTTCCTGATGGTTGATTATGTTTTGTGTGTGTAGGTATCCGGTTTTGGGGCGATAAGATCACGCTGAGGAGGAACCTGGTGATGATGTCACTGTGGCCTGGATCGTATCAGGACAGAGAGGAACCCTTCTACTTCGAGTGCAACGCAGCCATTGAGGTTCTTCCTCTCAAACAAAACCTCGGCTCCTGGAATTTTCAACAGGCTTTCCAACATTCCCAATCTGTTTCCTGTTATTCAGGTAAACGAGGGGACCCAGGTTGTGCTGCAGCACAACATCGTGGTTATGAGAGGGTGGCGTATTGCATCAACGGAGAACCGTGCCCAGGTAACAAACACTTTTACTGAACATCCCGATTTGATACCAATTTCTACGTCTCTTTCAAAGAACGATAGTATCTTCAGACGTATTTGGGAGAACTTTGTGTAAGCCATGCCCCTTTTTCCGTGGTCTATAAATCTAGGTAGAAACGCAGTGATTTGTTTCTCAATATATCGCAAGAGAAGGCTTTAATCTTCACAAAACAACTCCCCAAATGAGTTTTGCACAAATACTTATAGTTTTAAAGCAACTTAAACACAGGTGATGACATTTTAAGGTCCCTCAGACATTGCTGACTCTGCAAACAAAATGATACAAAAAGCACCTTTTTCTGTGCAGCAGCCCCACATGTCTCATATCATAACAAACTAGATACACTCACCTTTCTAACAAGGTATAACTTGTCTTTCTAGCACCTTCTCTGGTGATGTAATTTGCTTGCACATTACAGTCTGCTGGCTGCTAGAATGCTGCTATTTCATTAGCTCCCAGGTTCGCAAACTGTAAATTTTGATGGTTCACAGGGTAAATGTCATAACCAAAGGCTGTGTCATATGCAGAAGGATTCCTACAATGGAAATCAGCACTTTTACTTGACCAGATTCCCTTTTATTTACTTTTTATGAGGTGAAAAACACATTTGGGAAAGTTGTGGCACCCTTTGCATAACTGCCATTTTCGCCTGGCACGTTGCCCTCTAAAACGTTCTTGGAACATATATGCTTCAACTTATTCAGTCCAAACTTGCTGCAGTTATGATGTCGTGGAAGGCAACCTTGGGGTTCTCCTTAAAAATTCCAAAGGATTGCCATAGTGTTTTGCAATGTTCATTTAGAAAAACCTTTTGCGAGGCTCAAAAAGTTTAATTTTTTCTTTGTTTAATCACAGATAAATCAGATGTGTTAACACTTACAATAGTGGTTTCACTGGAAAATGTTCTTTTATGTCTTACCTTTGCACAGGTACCAAAGGTATGCATGTAGGCCTTATAACTGTGGAGCTATACTTGATTTATTTAAGGTATGTAACTTCAGGTGTAAATTGCTCTAAAACCACTTACGGGTTAACAGGTTAAATGTAAGAAACATACAGGTGAAAATATTTTGCAGGTTCTCTAAAGAAGTTCTGGAATCCAGCAGAAAATGAAGGAATTACAAGATGATCCATATTTATGGATGATAACGTATGTCCATAACCTCTGTCTGATTTTTACTAAACTGAATCAGTGTTTTCAAACATCTTGATCTCAATCTTAGGAACATTTAGAGTCATTCTGACTCTCCTTCAGTGAGTCAGCATTCAGAAAAACCAGAACCAGAACATTTACTGTGGATGGTTCTAGAACAAGGTTCATGATCATTTAGAGGTGGCATGATTTTACTAGAATAGGAAAGAATTCCAGCAATCCTCTAGATTCATCTCCCTCCTGTATATGCTCTGTTCAGGAGGTTGACCTTCCAATCTAGACAAAACATGGCTTCTGGCAAACCTCATCACCTGAACGTGAACTACAATGCCATCAAAGACCCAATGAAGGCCACAGGTGGGTTCTTTTAACATCTTTGTTTCTGTTTTTCCATCTCATTTAAACTTCCTCCTCAGTCCTCGTTCTCCTGTTTCAGACACAACATTCGTTGGTTACGTGATGTCTGCTCCAGGGAGACGAACAACATATTCCTCACCAACCCTCTGAACGAGGACCTACAGCACCCTGTGCATGTTTCAGCCATCAAGATGGTGGACAGCACCGAGGACACCAGAGTTTTCATTCACAGGCCAGATCTGGGGTGAGTTCTGCATGATGGATAGAACCTGAAACCCTCCGTTTACAACAGTCCTCGTGAAGATTAAAACTTCTGGAGGAATGTTGGGAATGTTTTTTGGATTAGAGATAAACTGATATAGAGAAATTTGTGTCCATCAGAGAAATCCTTCAAACCTGAGAGGAATCCTTAAAGAGAAAGTGCTGTAATTATCAAAAAAATGTTAGGAGACCTAGAATAAAACAGAAAAATTGACATAATTTTTTTTTATAGTCGAAATAATTAGTGTAAAGTGGGAGTGAAGGTTGGAAAGCCTGAACCGAACAAGAGACCGGATTAACTGAGAGGGGAAACGGGCTTCCTTTCTCTCAGGATAAACAAGTCAGTGCCGACCAGACATCAGGGCGAAAGAGCTGAATATGACTAGGTAAACATCAGGAGACATCGAAGGCCCTTCTCCAAAGCTCTTCAGGTTTAAGCCCAGCAATGATGACACAGTGTGCCAATGGGGACAGTCGAGACAGACCAGAATCTTTGGATCTGCTTGGATTTAGAAAAATCTAAATGATGATTAACTTTGAACTGATTTGGGATTAAGCTGAGTGAATTCAGAGCAGTAGGAGCCCAGGAATCCCTGCTGTGGAAGGTGGAGACCGGTGCAAAGAAAAAAATCAACACATGCGATCAATAAATATTTGAATGGTAGAACATAAAAATCCAAGAAGCGAACCCGCAGAGGTTCTCATCGGACAAGAAGGAAAAGCTGTGTTCATCAGCCCTGATAGAAAGGATTCCGACAGGAGGAGAAGTTTACCAACATTGTTAAAAAAGTTATGGAGCAGAACTTTAGATCTCATGCAGCTTATAATTAGAGTAAAATGAGACGGAAGCTTTTTTAAACAAGGCAACATCTGCCTGGGTCAACTGCACCCAAACGTCTCTCTAAAAGACTGGGGTGTCTAATCAAAAGATCATTTGTGTTTTATTTCTGTATTCATTTTTGTAGAACCACGCACACCCATACCTGTATACCTGAATCTGATTATTAAAAAAAACTGTAAAGCATCACCTGGCCTGATCATTGACTTGAGGGTCATACAGGCATTCAACCAGTGCACCTGCTGCAAAATTTTAAATGCTATTTTGTAGTGAGTCTGATATATATAAAGTAGTAAAAACATACCAGAAGCTAAATGGTCCATGATGTTTTTTTTTTTGTTGTTCCTTTTATATAGTAATAGTACAAGATCATTGGTGTGCCACCTAAGATTTTTAATGGCCCAATGTGAACTAAGATAAATGTGTACAAATGTTTTATCTGTCTTTTATTGAAATAAAAAAATATATACTTTAATGGTATTAAGTGAGAATTACAATTTGCTCAGTTAAACATTTTATATTTTCAAACAGTTATAGGGAAATTATTGTCAATAATAAAGAATCTTTATTGTCATTACAATAATGAAACCTTTGTTGAGACTTTGCTCCAAAGACATACATGAATAGCACAGACTTAATTCAAGAAACGCTTACAAAAATAATAATCATTAAAATAACAATTGTAGCTAACAAATGCATCAAAGATGATAGCAATTGTCTAACCTGTGGAATTTCTTTCTATCTCAAACAGTTAGAAGAATTAAAAACATTTAAATCAAAACACATTCAAAGACATATAACATGTATAAATGACACACCAGATGCCACATGACGAGCCTGGACCACTTATAATTCAGCCTGCTGCTCTTCAAGGAAATTGATTAGATTCTCGGTTTGTTTAATTTTCTTTTGAAGTTCCTTTATTTGTAGACCTATATCATAATTTTTCTTGTCAACAAAAGCCTTGGTTTTCTTCATGGCAACGTCTGACTTCTGCAGAAGAGAAAGTACCTCTGGAAATTCTCCCTCATATTGCTTGACTAGCGTTGTCCATGGATCTATTAAGTCAATGTAGTCGCTCAGCAGGTCTGAATGGGTGGAGTCCTCTTGCATATCCTGATGGGAAAAAATATATGGCACAAACGTCAGAAGGTTATTTATAATATTCTTGTTCCCCTGAGCATCTAAAATCAATAAAACCAGATGTTTATGAAATTCTGAACATGCAGAATAACAAATACATTTGAAATCAACTTGTTTTTAATTACTTTGCTGCATTGTTGCATCTCTTGTATTTGGATGTCAGAAAACACTACGTGCTTAGTTTTCATGATAATGCCTTACTGGTTTTTTACTACTTGGAGAAAGCAAAGAGGTAATAGTTAATCTGTAAACCAGCTTAGGTAAAACTTTAGCTGCTTAATTTATGTGCATTAAAGAGTTTTTCAATGTGGTTTTTGATCATTATTCAAACAGATAAATTTTTTGTGTTTTTCACACATATGCCTTTTTAAACTCAGCTTACAGCCACTGAGACTGATGGTTGTTTTTGGTAGGCCCTTATAATTTGTAGAAAATGAATTCACAGTTCTCTAATCAGCTGAAAACTGCATAATATAAATTATGCACAATATTGTTTTTGCATGTGAACAACACAAGACTAACCTTCAGTCCCTGAAGTTCTAGCTTGGCTTTCTGAAGCATTGCTTTGTTCTCCATCTGCAAGTTTGGAATAAAAAAAATGACAATTAGTATTTATTCGACATTTTCATCTTCACATGCATAAACAGGAGTAGATGCCATGTTGTTAGACGATGTAAGCACAGTCATAAAACAATCTCACCATCATTTACCAGTTTTTCCTTGTCCAACAGGGAGTTTGTGGAGCAGATCAGACTGAGCAGAGTGCAAATCAAGAACAGGCCTTTTGTTGTTTTGGTATCAGCTGCTCCTCCGTTTCTGACACTGGATGTTGCTGCCATGACTGTTCTGAAGAGAAGGGATCTAATTGTTGTTAAACATTCATATTTCAATTACGGGGCTATACAAAACAGTGTGAACTTACCTGGAACATGAAAAAGAAGGATAATCAACAGTGAAAAAGTAGATGAAGAAGCACGTTTTTTTCCTCTTCTAATTTAACCACTGTGCTCCTGTTACTATACACTAATGTAAAGAATGACAGAATGGTGTCAGATTCCCTGAATGTTGTGACTCCCGTCATTCGTTGATATGTTTGAATACAGGTTGTACTTGACTCTAAACAATCATTACTTTCCTCTTTCTATTATCAACCTGTTCCAGTTCAAAATTTGTTCTGAGGCTGTGTAACATCAAAAGAGACAAACTGAAAATAAATGAGAATGAGTAGACCCCAGGACTGTAAACAGCAAAGGACACATTGCAGTACATACTTAAAGCTCACATTAAAAAATAAATAAAAGATAAATAAGATTGAGTCCATTGTTAGATCAGTAAAGTTAGTCTTATCTTATCTTTATCTTATCAGCACATGCTAATATCACCTATGAGGTGAGGAGCAAGATTTTTTTTCTAAGACACATTTACAAACTGTGTCACCAGGAGCTTCGGAGACTGAGAGTGTGACCTCATACCTCAATGCCTTTTATATATATATATATATATATAAAGAAATGAATAGATGATCTCAAGGAGATCAGACATGACATGTAACAGAAGAAAATACATAGAGCTAATTAAACTATTCATCACTTGACATCTGAGCTGGATGTCTTATCAATCACCTACCAACAGGTCAGCTCCTTAAAACTGTACATGTATATGTTTTACAAAAGCCACAAAACCTTTAGTCATGTTTTAAAAATTGTGGTGTATAAGTTATTTTATGATCGAGTCTTTTAACAGAAATCATGGCAGAACCTAGAAGCAGAGGAAGGACTGCTGTAAGAACCATCAAACACCTGTTCTTCATCCTCTCATTTCTCTCTCGTCTTTACATTGGAAAGTTACTAATATTTAACAACCCTGTGGTAAACAGCTTTTTGCTTTTCCTCCTAATGTTTAAATGCACATATTTCATATTTTTTATGCATTGTGTTTATATGCAGTGCTTCACGTGACATGTTTGTATTTTTCGGCTCATTTAAGGACATGCTGAAGGAAAGTATTCAGGGATTATTAGAGGACGCAGTCGGAATGAAGGTGGGTTTTCATTTTGCTCACATGTTGGCTGAGCTACCATCATATGTTAGAGTACAAAACTGATGGATTTGTTGTCTGATTTTTGGCTTGATATGAAGAGGGCCTTATATGCAGAACCAAAAGCATTTATGTAAATTTGAAAGTTTTATTTTGTGCAATCAGACAGAAGAGAAAAATAGGACTGCATCCATCTCAAGACTTCTGGATGAAGCAAGACTCATAAAAAAACAAGGAACAGTCGGTAAAATATTTTTTTAACTTCCTTTTGTGAAAGTTATTTTTATACAAAAAAGCAATCACCTTTACACTATTTTTATGAATATTCTGTCTGATCAGTGGTCATTCATGCTTTCTCTGGTACATTTCAGGAGATATTCAAGCAGAACCTCAGAAAAACAGTAAATGAAGTATAGAAGAAAAGTACAGATTTGCAGCCGCAGTAGAACATTTCAATGACAAGATAGATGAGCTTAATCCCAGTATGCAATTCCTGAAACAGACGGCAGGCATCTGTTTTGCACAGATCCATCGGCAAAACAAATGGTGAATGTTGCAGAGCATCTCATGAGCAAAACAAGGACATTCTTTGTCCTAAGAATGAAGGCATTTGCTGAAGGAGCAACGGACACTGAAAAGAATATGAATGATATCTTGAATGTTTTAGATCCCCAAACCCAAGTAATTGTTGATTTTTGGTTTATTTGCACGCGTTGTTTTTCCATTCTACTGTAGGCTATAAATATTGTATTAGACTGGTGCAGCTTTTTTGGTACTTGGGAAAAGAAGCAAATAAATGACCTGATCTGTGTTCTGTTTACTCTGTCTGTCGCTTCTGTCAGTTTTCTTTATGAGCTCACAGCTTCTGAAAACTATATAAAGACTTTCTGAATGGGTATTCAGGGTATCAGCCATGGATTCAATAATAAATACAGGTTCTGGGTTGAAATGAACAAAGAAAGCTATTAAAGACATAAGCCAAGGAAATCATTTAGGCTGAAGAAATTTTGATCAAGAGCATTCAGAAAGATAACGAGAACATCTAACTTCTTGGATACAACATACAGAGATGATGGATGACTTAAAACTTTGTTTTACAATATTGTCAGCAACTAGACAGGATTCCAACAAAATTTCCATTTTAAAATTTTATATATTTCCAGATTTAATTAAACTTCCAAGAGACCTCAGTCTCCTCAGCAGGTAGGCTCAGCTCTGACCATTCCTCATATTACTGAATCCGTCACCACAATTGATTGGATTGTATCAGTATGTTTTTCTTTTAAAAGGTGAACAAACTCATCATTTCCTCAGCTCGGTTTTATTTTCAGTTTTTTTTCCCCCCACAATTCATAAAACAGCACAATGGCTTTCAATTTTTAATTGTGCTAAAGGGTAATTTCAATCTTTATTGGCATCAGGAAAAACTTCACTAAAAATCTACAGTGCCGTAAAAAAGTATTCTGTCTCCTGACAGAATTATTCTGTTCTTGGCCTTCAAACAAATTTTAATAAAAGATAAAGTTAACGTGAATAAAAAAAAACTGCAGTTTCCAAATGATTATTTATTTTAATTAGGAAAAAAAATGTAATATCAACCTAGAAAGACTCAGAAATGAGAGAAACAAATCATAGCAATTTACCACAGATGGACCATTGATTAGTTTTTCAGTTTTCAGTTTAGTTTTATTTATATAGCGCCAATCACAAAAGTCAGGTACATACATACCAATTAGTCCTAACCATTGACAGTGCAGTCAGAGTTAGTTATTTAGTCAAATTGGATAAAAAGTTTTTCTGTCTAAGGAAACCCAGCAGATTGCATCCAGTCAGTGACTTGCAGCATTCCCTCCTCCCGGATGAGCATGTAGAGACAGCGGACAGTCACTTAGTACTGATAAGGTCCAGGATGAGGCTCTATGC
>JAHHUM010002624.1:700436-747836 GCA_036173005.1 Crenichthys baileyi
CCACCAAACTGAATTTCATACATTTTTACTGTGAAAAAAATTTTTTTCTTATTTTGGGTTTTTTGTGTATTCGTTTTTTTTTAAGAAAAAGGGGTTTTTAGAGTTTTTTATTTTTTGTAAACAAACATCACGCTAACAAAATAACAATTGTAATCACTTTTAAATATTTATAACTATAAAATTCAGTTCACAAACGATGATGAAATAAATTAAAATTTTTGTCATATTCTAATTTAATTGAGATTTAATTAAAAAAGGAAAAAAGTGTTTTATTTTTTCTCTTGATGGTTTAGTTATTTATAAATCTAAAGCCCATTTGTGTTTTTGTAGGAAGTCCTTCTTCTCTGGCCATGCTTCTTTTGCCATGTACGCCTTGCTCTATTTAGCGGTGAGTTTCTATGTTCTCTATAAATATCTTAAAAATAAATCAAATTTTTTTAATAAAATGAAAATGCATCAATTAAAGAAATTAATAAATATAGCTATGATCATTTAAAATTTATCAATAGCTGGATGTGTAATTTTATAAATGAAAAGGTGTTAAATTCAGTGGTGCAAGGATAAAATGTTGAGTTATTGTGCAGGTTCACCATCATCAGACAGGAGGGTCTATTTGACAAGTGGTTGTGACATTTTCAATATTTTAATGATGGACTCTAGCAGAGTAAATGTAAAAAATAAATAAATGGTGAATTGACCAGTTAGAAGTTTTAAGTGATGATTTCCACATTGAATTATTTGTGTATTTATTAAATTACCAAGCTCTCTAAACAATTCTACATAATGTCTTTATTCATTTCTTGTATTAATTATCAAGTGTACACATTTATATTTGATCAAATTTGTCATTGTAGTGTCAAACTTTTAGCGCTCGTTGTATTTCTAATTTTCAGTTACAAACACTGTGTTCATGTCTTAGAGAAATTTCCTGAAACATCGATTTATTGTCAGTCCAGTTTGCAACAAAAAGTGGAAGAATGAGAGCAGAGGGACCGAAGGATACAAGGCCAACAAAGGCTGCTTTGTGTGTCTGTGGGAGGAGTGTTATCATCGCCTCACAGCTCTGTTGTATTATGTGACAATGTCTGTGTATGTGTGTGTGTGTGTGTCTCTGGATGCTTATATGTGTAAACTCTGGTGCCCTCATACAAGTGGTTAAATTGGTAGATAGAGCTGAATGTGCTGGTTTCAACAATCAAGTATGTTATCAAGTTTATAGTTATGTAAACTATTGATTTGAAAATAAGTCCATTTTTTAACAGGACCAAGTTCAAGTTAAGTTGTTCAACACATTTTCAACACACGACTGCATGGTGGCGCAGTTGGTAGCACTGTTGCCTTGCAGCAAGAAGCTTCTGGGTTCAACTTCCAGCCGCATGCATGTAGTTTGCATGTTCTCCCTGTGCATGCGTGGGTTCTCACCGGGTACTTCGGCTTTCTCCTGCAGTCCAAAGCATGCCTGTTAGGTTAATTGGTCTGTCTACATTGTCCTTAGGTTTGTGAATGAGTGTGTGCATGGTTGTTTGTGTGTTGCCCTGCAATGGACTGGCAACCTGTCCAGGATGTACCCCGCCTCCCGCCCATAGACTGCTGGAGATATGCACCAGCTTCCCCACAACCCACTATGGAAGAAGTGGTATAGAAAATGACTGACTGACATTGAAAGAAAGAAAACAAAACAAAATAAGCATCATGAAAATGTATGGAATCCTTTTAACTTAGAATTTAGATTAAGGCTGAACATGTTTCTAATGTGAAGTGATGCACTTACAATTCACCTTGCACTGTCCACTCTACTCTCCTCATGACCGTGAAGCCTAGGTGATGTAAACATCACCATCTTTACCCGCCTACTAGAGTTCACCCGGACTCTTGGCGCTGGCTGTGTTCTCTCACAGCGACAATGAAATCTCCCTGTCCGAAAGGGGGCGCCCACTCAGCACTCCGAGTCAGACGATGAGCAAAAGAAGCAAAACAATGATTCTTCTATTTAATGAGACAGTGTGTGAGATTGGCTGTTTTCCTACACATCACACAAAAACTGCATTGATATCCTGGTAACAATCACATTATTATTTCTGGGCCCTTATTTTTATGTTCTCTTCTGTGTAGACAGCTGACAAATGAGCGCATTATTGCCCCCTATAAAAAGCTGGCATGTTTCTGTTAATAAGGTCCAAGAAATGTGCGTTTGAGGAAAAAGAAAAATCCCGCCACACTCCTGAAACGCTGTTAAACAAATGGCTTTCTTTAGGCACCTTCAATGAAAACCTATAGTGTCCTAAAAAGGTTTTACCAAAAATTCGGAATATCTAGTGAAGTTTGTTAAAGCTGGTATTTTCTTAGTTTTTACAAACTCACTCAGTGAGTGCATGAAGAGGATAAATTACAGAATTTCATCTTTCAATAATTACAATAATGATGTATAATTTTTGTTTTGTGCAAACTTTTAACCAACACTTAATCAGTGAATCAATATACTTACTTTTATATCAAGTTTAATTTAAGATGCTTTTTAGAGATAAGATGTAGAAAAACATACAGCAGATATACAACCCCTGGCAACACATTTGGAATCACTGCTCACCAAAAAGATATTCAGTCAGTTGTTTTACTTGGTAGCAATAAAAAGCAACAAAATCTCAGAGATATAACAAAAATTATTTCTTTAACAGCTACAAATTCTGGCTTTGTAAAGCAAATCTTAAAAAAACATTAAATGGGGCTTTAATTAATGAGAAACCTTTTTTCTAATCAAGTAGACACAAAACATACTGACTCTCTCAATGTTTAGAAAATATGGAATTACGTTTTGATAACAAAAAGCTTTCACAAGACTAATCTGCTTCATAGAAAAGAGCTCTGAAGGTCTTTGGTGCTATACTTCTTATTAACTTCAATCAAACCGTGTCACTTTTTTAATACCACAGAAAATACAGTCAGCTTTTGAAAAACTGGATGTAATTTATTTCCTTTTTTTTTTACCACCATCATTAACTGAAGCTCCATAAGAAACATCTTATTCATAAATTGTCTCTTCAGTGTTCTCCAGTGCATTAAAAAAAACTTTGTTGTCGTTCTAGTTTTACCTGCAGGCCCGGCTGACGTGGCGAGGGGCTCGGCTGCTGAGGCCTCTGCTGCAGTCCTTCCTGGTCCTTCTGGCGGTCTACACAGGTCTGACCCGCATCTCAGACTACAGGCACCACCCGTCAGACGTGCTAACAGGATACACACAGGGGGCTCTCACTGCTTACTGGGTGGTCAGTATACCTCATCTTTCTTTTCTGTTTGGTTCATCAGTGTGTCCACATGTCAGGGTCTGCTCATGTCTCAAGTTGTGTTTGTGTTTTGACCCCCCCCCCCCCCAGGCCTTCTACATCTCACCAATGTTTAAAAGCTCCAGCTCAGACCTGTCTGCAGCTGAGACACCTGACAGCCCTCTGTCTCCCCACCATACTGTCTGCTGAGACCCACAACATAGGCAGACCACAGATCTGAAGAATGTTTGGCGATTTTCTCTGAAATCAAAAGACATACCTCGATGTTTTGACAGGGAGAGCAGGAAAGACTTTCACAGACAATCTCATAAGAAAAAAATAGAAGTGATTGAGAGGAAGGCAGGTAACAAGACTGAAAACTGTGTCTGTTATGCAAACAGCTTGAGTATTATTTTGTCCTTGTAACTGATCACCCACCTCTTACCTGTGAGATGAGACTGAAAACAGAAACCACCATAACTATGCAACACTTGTAAATATATAAATATTTTTTAACGCACAAGTGATACCGTCAAAGCACTTTTTGTTTCAATGTTAGTATTATTATCACTATCCAATGAATAGAATGTAATATATATTTTTTTATAAACACAGAGCATATAATTTAAAGTTTTATCTAATAACCTTGCTGTATGTTTCTTAGTGTAAGCACTTATTTTCTTTGTGTGTTTTGCCAGACGAAGCCATAGGATTTATCATACCACATGTTATTTGTGCCACATAGTGAAGAGAATGACTAATTGACCTTCTAACACAATATGACACACAGAAAGAAATTATTAGTTCTGTCACTTTCAATGTACGTATGAGTCAGCCTAAGATGTTAGAAATAAAAATATTTTATAAATATTTTGTTTGTTTTCATTCTTGATTATTTTGCTCTCAAGTCGTATTTACAAAAAATTGTTGTTTAGCATCGTGCTAAGGAACAGTTCTTTCTATTATAACTTCCTAATCTTAGCAATTAGTTTATTATCTTTCTTAAAACAAACCCTCCTGATCATTCAAACATACTTTGGGTCTTCTTCTGGGACTCTAGAAACAGTAACATCATTCATCCTTAATTAAAGCCTGGACATGGTATCTGTTTTCATCTTTTATTGAGCACACAGTATTAAGAATGAGTTGCGTGTCAGAGTTTATGTGTGCGTGTCATGGGGTAGCTCCATGTCTTCTGATACGTCGGCTGTACACAGTTTGGACATTTCTTTTACATCTGACCATCTTATAGAATTATGTTCTCCACGTCTGCCGTTCAAACCAAAGCAGGAATCTTCCAAAAGGATTTCTAGAGCAGGTGGTTATGCAATGTAACATCTGTAAGGCACTTGTATCCAGGGACATTTGTATTTGTGCATTAATATTTAAATGATCTACAAGCAAATGTATGCAACCAAAACATGCATTAACATAGGAGTTTTAGAAATGTTGCTTTTTCTTGAAGAAGGGAGTTTGGGCATAAAGCATGGAGAGGAAGTGTCTGTGCAGGTGTGCACCTTGGGTCTTACAAGGCAGTTAGTGCTAGAACTAGAGTGCTAAACAACTTGATCTAGACCTAGTGTTAGTCTACTAGTGGTCGCCTGCTAGTGCTAGAGTACTACTGTAGAGTGCTTGCACTTAGGGCTAGGCGATAAGGCCTAAAATCAATATCATGATATATTAAGTGGTTCACGTCGATGATGATAGACAATAACATTAACCCCCCCACCCCTCCACGAATATGAAGGATGTGACAGGCCAGCATGAATGCTTCACAGCCAGTTATACTGATGGTATGATTCCCCTGGACTGGTTTTCCACATTTTTATTTTTATTGCCACTTTAATGGACCTTAAAGATAACCCAAAGATAACTCCATTTAGATAAACACACTTACCGATTGCCATGTGCAGCGTGTGCCCAAAACACTGGACTCGCATCCATCTATTGAGCCCGGCAGCTTTAACTATATTTGTGCCATTCTCAGCATTAATAATGATAAGATCCAATTCCTTGATGACCCATGCAGACAGCATCACGCTTAAATCTTGTCCGTCCATCTCCCTGGTATGATGGGCTGGAAAATACGCCATCTCGTGCAGTTTTCATTCGTCATTGATGTAATGTAACGTCAGACTAATGTACGGCTCCATCATACGACTGGACCAGAGATCAGATGTGGCTGCAACGTACTCAACACTCAACTCAGCAGCGACCTTTTCTCTCTTGGCTTTGTACATATCTGGAATCAGTTTTGGAAAAATATTTCCGGGATGGCAGACCATATCTCCTGTCAACAGTCTTCATGAGAGGTATGAAGCTCTTGAACTCCACTGTAGCAATGGGAGCCGAGCCATGTCGTTAGCTATATGGTAGCCGATAGCATTTGTGATTTCAACATCATCCTTGCTGAACCCAAATTGTGGCGCTCCACTTCCTCCTCGACCATCTCTACTGCCGCCGCAGCTTCAACATTTGAAATTTCCTCCATTTTCTCAACCTCACCATCTCTTTCACTACTAGTTACAGACTGGATGGGGTGGAATCACATGATTACAGACAGTACGACTGTATGACTTAAAGGGACATGAGCATAGCCTAACTATACACAGCCAAAAAAGACAAAAACTATTTTTATTTTTTAAAACACTGAAAATACTGGAATGGGCTGGAATCACTGTCATAAATTTCGGTATCGGTAAATCTTCTGTTTATCGCCCAGGCCTACTTGTGCTAGAAAGCTAGTGCTAATGTTGTACTTAGTACTAGTACTAGAGTGACTAAAAGTGCCTATATGCTAGTGCTATTGCTGGAATGCTAGTACTTGACTACTGCTAGGACTGGAGTGCTCTTTTTTTATGATGCTCAAACATCATCAAGTGTTAACTTCAGAGTACTGCGTTTTGTTTTTGGGTAGTTCATTGATTCTGTATTGATTTATTTCTGCCCAGAAATGCATCACTTGGTGTTTACTGCCTGTTGAGGAAGCTCTTAAGTACCACTACTACTACTGCTTTACTTATAGCGCACTTTAAAACAACCACAGCTCCAACAAAATGCTTCACAAGTAAAATCAAATAAAATGTTTAAAAAACACAATAGGGACAGAGTTTTTTTTTCTTAATTTTAAAATTTTCTCTTTATCAAATATTCATCTGCACCTTAGTTATCTTTCTGTTCACTTTCTGTTTCTTCTGCCTTCATGTCATCCTAGGTTCATGTTTGGATTTTCAGACATTAGGTTTTTTTTATGTCATCTCTTCCGTGATGACTAATATAACAGTAGGAAATAAAATACACTAAAATAGTTACCATTTTAACAAAACTAAAGATTTTTGTTTTGTCATAGTTGTGCTCATGGATCCTATTATATGAAGTATAGCCCCCAAAAATTGCTGAAAACATGTTTAAGTGAAAAAAGGCCATAGAAGAAAATTAATTGTAAAAAATTTATTTGATCAAGAGAAGTAATACAATCTACAATTTCGGTGTCATTAAAATCATACAGTCATTTTTAAATGAAATTATTTTGTATTTAAACTTTCTTTTCAGCAGATCTATCCTTACTTCTCATCCCTGCTGCCTGAAATGAATGTCCTCATCTTCATCACTGGAGTCTAAAGAACAAAGTGTCTCTAGTTCGACTGCCTCTTACTTCACATACTTCCAGTGCCTGTAAAAATTTGGTCTTTTAGTATTTTTAGTTTTGCTCAGAAAAGATCATATAATACAAATATCAAACTTATGTTGTAAAGTTAATCTTTTGATAAAAGTTCCCATCAACCTGATTTGTGACTGAATATTCTGCATTCTTTAATTAAAAAGATTTTGATCAATATTTAATTCTTTTGAAAGTTTTCAGCTATGCTGGCAATATAAGATGGTAAATTTTTTAACCTCTTGGCTTATGAACAGATTGGTGCAAAAGTCTTTGAGTTATCCCCTCGGTTCTTCTGGCTTCTATCAACATTTCTTCGAGTCTTTAAAGTTTTTCTTCAGGCTTTTGCTACTTTTTCACTGAGTTACAGCCCAATACCTGGCAACCTGTAAATGATTTTTTATTAGGCCACTTCACTCACAGAAAGCTTTTAAAATGGGCCAAACTGGTTTGGTGTCTATGTGCAATTTAGCAAAGAACCAAAGAGAAATTGTATTGAGTCACAAAGACTCAGATATAACCATTTCTTTATTTTTGAAATGTCCCAAATATAACCATTTAATTCCAACAAACTGAAAACCTTGCAATCAGTAAATGATCAACTAAAAGATGATTCATCTCCTTTTCTTACAGACAAGACTTTTAGATAATGTTCATGTGCATTTCCCTCATTTTTCAAAGCACAAATTTTATAACATGCGGCCTTGGTTGGGTACTGGTGCTGAACAGGAAATCAGTAAAAAAAAAAGCCCAGAAAGAGTCCAAGAAAAATTCGTAAAAGACTTACTGTACAAAAAGCCAGAAGTGAATTTTCATGAAAGTGAAAAATAATACAGGATGACCCAAGACATTTGCCCTGTTTTTTAGCTGTTTCACTAGTTTTGTACATAGATGCTGCAGTATGGTCATGTTCTGTATTAAATACCACACAATAGAGGGTGCTGGCCATTACACCCCTTCACCATTTCATACTTTTGCAGTTTTGGTCTTTGGCTAACCAGATGTTTTGGGGACGCCAAGGAGCTGTGTTCCTCTGAATGTTTCGTAACGAGCATCACTTCGTTTGGGTAGGCAGGAGGCGGTGCACTGCTAATGATCTTCCTGTGTGAAACTCATTCTGAGAATGAAATATGTTGTGTTTCTTGCCAGAGTAACTGCCTGATATAAAAGTGAGGAGGTATAAATAACCAAAAATACACTATTTTATTGACTGCCATACTGTTCCGTTAGATAGTAACTTTGGCTAGGAAGGCTTTGCATGTTACTTTCTTAGAATGTGCTTCATAGAGAAAGATCACTGATGGCTGTCTCCTACCTACTTTTCTTGAATATAATCCTTGGCTTCTTTGTAAATTAACTCCCAATGTAAACACTACAAGGGTTTAAAGGTTCATAACTTAGTGTTTTGCATAAACCCCTGTGATGGCTTTGAGACTGGAGTTGTTTTATTATATCAGAAGTCTGTTTTGGCCTGAAAGTTGGGATTAGCCTCTGGGTTTAACTAATCTGGATTTATACTAAATTCTCTACTGCAGGTAGAGATATTAACCTTTTACCAGAACCTCACTCCAATCAATCTGAACTACCCCTTTAACTACCTATAAATAAACTGATAAGAAATGGTTAGATAGATGGGTTTTGTTCACTGGCAGGAAATAGTAACATGTAGGTATGAAATCAGGGTATGAATTGGCAAAGGGGGCAAACTGACCCAGAGTCCACAGTAGGTATATAAAGTAGCATTTATTTATTCACTTTAAATGTACATAACTATTTTTCTAATTCTTCATGTTCTTCTCAGGCTTTCTGAAAAGAACATCAGCATCTTTTCTATTTCATTACTAACAAAATTTGTATAATTTCTCTGAATGCCTCCATCTCTCTTTGTGCACACAAACAGAAAAACAGGAACATTTATTTCACATGTTTACTTGAACTTCAATAGCAATACAAGACAATCAGAACACTTGAGGTCGATATGTACAAGGATCTCAGGAGGGGTTGCAGAAAATATCTGAGGTTTTACATGATCTCAGGCTCTGCAGTCAACGAGTTCCTCCACGGGCAGTTCGTGGCAAGCTCGGGGGGAAGAAGTTTTGGTCTTTACGTGAAATGGGTTGAGTCAAAGTCAGGAGAAGAAGAGAGACAGAGAGCTCTTCCGGTTGGTATTGATAAAATGCTTCAATGTGATACATTAAATATACAATAATGATTTATTTACACATACTTTCTGTCATACGCACATATACACATCCTTACACACACACATGCTCATCAAGCTATGCAGACTCACCCGCATGTACGCGTCAGCGCGTCCTTCTACAGTATGTAGCCTTGCAAAGCCAATATAAAGTCATGCACGATTTCTTTAAAAGATTTTTTTTGGCAACACACAAGTGCTTCTTTGACACACTGTTTGCTACAGGGAGGGGCAACACCCAGCCAGTGAAGCAAAACCTAGGCGGCGGAGACCGATTAAGGAAAGCACCTATGAGATGGGAAGACACAAGACGGTTTTAGGAAAGACAGAAGAGGGAGTGGCGGGAGGAGGAGAAGCAGCTATAAATGGATCACAGTCGTACAAAAGTAACAAAACATGGAGAAGGGGGAGTCTCGTGGTGATCAGGGGGTAGAAGCAGGGAGGAGCCATCATGTAAATGTCAGAATTGTTAAAGCAGTCCAACATCATTATTTTTCTAAAACATCTTAGTTTCCATCCGTTTGTTTGTTCTTCACTTTGTTGAAACTATCACCCATCATCCTCCTCCCCCCTGGTATCTATACCCCAATCACCACCGCCCTAGTCACAGACTCGTCACCCTCTGCATCTGTCCATCATCTCCATCAGAGGTGGACTCTGCCGAGTACCCTGTCTCTCCGTTTGAAGCTAGTGGCGGGGGCTGGTAGAAGGTCTGCAGGTGATTTGGCCTCGGCCCCAGCGGGGGGCGCCCCAGGCTGTAAGGCAGCTCCAGAGTGGGCCGCTGGGGCTGATGTACACTGGTGGGGCTGACTTCTTCTGGGCCTTCAGGGCTGCTGTCTGGGTACATGTGAGATGGCGGAGGGGTGCGGGTGTAAAAGCGGGGAGGGGAGCCGCTGCGGCTGTACACCTGCGGAGAGTGGCGGGAGTAGAGGTGGTCTGGAGGCGAGTTGTCCTCTCGTGGAGCAAAGATGTTTGTTGGGGGAGGGTTTCGGGAGAAAATGTTTAGAGGCGGCGAGCAGCGGTCTCCGGGGTAGAGGGGGGAAGGATTTGAATCTCGGGTATAGATGGGGGAGGAGTCAGGGTCCAAGTCTAGGTCGGGAGTCAAGGGTAGGGTGAAGCTGTCTGAATCCTGTCGCTCGCCATGATACCGGAGAGACCCTCGGTCTTTCCCTCTGATCCTCCCGTCTAGGCCTCCATCTTTGTTTTCAAATGAGAAAGACTTCTCACTGTCCAAATCTATGCCCCCTCTCCAAACATCCAGCGCTCTGTCCTTCTGTTTCTCACTCTCTTGTTCAATCCCTGCCCTCCATCCATCTCTGTCCCTCAAAAAAAAGGATTCATCTTTCTCTCTCTCTATCCCACTTCTCCAACCATCCATCCCAAAATCTTTCTTCTGAGTAATGAAAGTCTCTCCCTGCTCTGTCTCCCCTGCTCGCCACAGCTCCAGTCGTCCATCTCTCTTCTCCAGCAATTTAGATTCCTCCCTCCCTCTCTCAATGCCAGCCCTCCAATCATCCATCGTGCCATCTCGCTTATGAGAGGTAAAAGACTCATCTCTCCCCCTCTCAGTTCCCCCTCTCCAGTCGTCATTTATTCCATCTCTTTTCAGCAGAAATGTCTCATCCTTTTCCCTGGCCTGGCCACCTCTCCATGCCTCTACAACTGTTTCTCTTTGTTTCATAAGCAGTGGCTCTTCTAGAGCCTTGTACAGTGACTCTTGCTCCTGTGGAGGTGGGGGAGGAGGAGGAGGGAGGGGTCTGTCTCGGTAACGATCCCTGTCTCGCTCTCTGTCCCTTTCCCTGTCTCTTTCTGTCCCTCCGGTCGACTCCACTGTGCTGCGGTGGCGGGTCAGAGTACCCGGGGTGCGGCTAAGGGTGGAGTAAGGCCGAGCCTGGACATCTGGAGGTCGTGCTGGCAGCCTTTCCTGGTGTCCACGCCGACCTAGAGTACCTTGCAGCTGCGAGCGGTCTCCATCTTTCAGCAGCTCCTGGGTATCTGAGTCTCCAGAAATGCGTCCGTGTGACCAGCCATCTTGTAAGCGAGGCGTGGTGGCGTTTGTCTCAGTGTCCTGTGTGGGCTGCCTTACATGTGCCCAGCCCTCTTGTGCATTTTGCCGGGAGCTTGGCTGCACCGTGGCGGACCAGCCCTCTTGTGGGGGCTGTGGGTGCCGGGTTAAAGTAGCAGTGTGAGTAAGAGCTGGCCTCTCATTGTGATGCGGCCTCGCCAGACTCCCATAGCGCTCAGGCGGTACAGGCATGGGACCTGAAGGCCGCAGGTTGCTCTGCACCAGCTCTGAGATGATCATCTTCTCTAGAGCCGCTGCCTCGGACAGATTGCGATGCATTCCGGCTCCGCTGTTCATATCTGTCGAGCCATGTGGTGTGAGGAGCCCCGGTGAAATGTCATCACCTCCAAGCCCAACTCCCCCCTCCCTCAGAAGGTCAGCGCTGCCCACCACTCCTGCTCGGGACCCAGGTGTTGTACCAAGACCGTGAAGGGTGAAGGTGTTGGAGGTGTAGCCTCCATTGAGACAAACACTGTCCAATGCACAGGATTCCTGGCTCTGTGACACTCCACCCTCTGTAAGGAGAATAAGAATATAAAAGTTAAGGAAAGTTAAGGAAAGACACTAAAACAAAGACAGAGAGGCACATCATGAACGAATCAATGAATGAATGAATACAGATTGGAGTTCAGATGTTGCTGAAGGTGGAGCTTTACCAGGATTTAGGAAATAAACAAGCTATTCCTTAATGAAATGTTCGCTCATGTTGCCACATGGAAAGATGTAAGTAATGCCTTTTATAGCGCCTTGCAAAAGTATTCCCACCACAACTTTCAACGTATTTTGTTTGCTACAATTATATCTACTACCAGCCTTTTGGGCTGTGTCAATACCATCTTTACGCATTTTTCCTAGATAGCTCAGTTGGATTTTCAAATCTTGCCACAGATTCTCAATCAGATTTAGGTCTGGCCTTTGATTGGGACAGTTAAACACATGAGTACGCTTTATTCTAAACTATTCAAACAAAGGTTCTGGCTGTATATTTAGCATTACTGTCCTGCTGGAAGGTATACCTCCACCCCAGTATCAAGCCTTTCTGAGCTTCTGACAGCTTTTTTTCCATCATTATCCTGTATTTACCCCGATCCATCTTCCCATGACCTGCTGAATTCAAGCATTCCCATACCATGATGCTGCCACCAGTGTTTTACAATGGGGATGGCGTGTGCAGGTTGATGTGAGTGGTTTGTTCAAAGGGCAAAAAAGGTCAGTTTTGGAGAGCACCTTCTTCCACATGTTTGCTGTGTCCCCTATAAGTCTTCCAGCAAATTGCTCGTCTTACAGCTTTCTTTTAGGCATTCTTCTTTCCTCTCCATTAAGGCCAGATTTGTGGAGTTCACGACTGTCCTGTTGACAGATACTCCCACTTGACTTGTGAATCCCTGCAGGTGCTGTAAAGATACTATTGATTTCCAGCTCCCCACCCCCGAAGGTTGTAACATACACCTTCCATTTTTGGACGAAATGTTGAGAAGAAAAAAAAGGTATGAATAATTTTGCAAGGTGACTGAACGATTGGTGCTTATTTACTTTCTGCAGCTGTTGCACTGAGAGTCCATGAATTGAAAGAAATGGTGCTCAATGATTTTAAGGAGCACAAAAGGAAAGAGGTCATACTCTGTTTGTTTCTGAAGGTTCCTACTGGTCCACATAAAGACGGAGAGACAGAGAAGGAAAGTGTGAAAAAGATTTATAAAAGACAAAATATTTAAACCAAAAACATTGCAACAAAGAAGTAATTTTTTGTCAAACTGAAATAAATAAATAAAACCTTTATAATGTTCAGGGACAGAAAAAGACCATGAAAAAAGAAACAAATAGAGAAGCCATTTTTAATCATTCAACATAATGAAAATAATACACAAACAAATTTTTTCTTATGGATGTACTCTAAATATGTTTAAAATATTTTTCATACATTATATTATTTTTATTTTATATTACAAGAATTATCTATATCCACTCTTTGAAGTTTACTTGGAGTTGTTTTTATGTGTCTTAAGCAGGAGATTTTGTTATAAACCTGAAAGTGCTGAATGTGCCTCTTTTATTCTTTTGAGCTTTGACCATCAAGCTTTGATGGAACATTAATGGATTTGAAAATGTTGGTAGCTTGTTAAAAAACTTTAACACAAGGTAGGAATATTTACAATCTAAAACAAGACCAGAGAGGCTGCTGTTATAGTTACCAATGCTAACAGTTCAAGTCACTAACAGGGGTTGTTTACAACCAACCTTTTTGTCTTGACAGCATTTCACAAAATTAATATTTTTTTAAATAGAAATAATTTTTATTCAGCTCTTTGGCTCCTTTGATCTGTCATACGCTGTAAAATCGCCTTTGCTCATAAACAATCTGTGTAAATACAAAATCAAATTAATGATGATTTAATGAGTTTTTTTCCCTTAATAAAAAAGGTCATCATTTAGGAAAGGCATATCAGCCTTTAGTATTAGTATCTACACTCACCGGCCACTTTATTAGGTACACCTTGCTAGTACCGGGTTGGACCCCCTTTTGTCTTCAGAACTGCCTTAATCTTTCGTGGCATAGATTAAACAAGGTACTGGAAACATTCCTCAGAGAGTTTGGTCCATATTGACAAATGGACAAAAATGTCGACCAACCTTTATATTTATTGAGGGAAGTTATTTTTTATATTGTTTGTTTACAGCTACGTTGGCTCAGCACACATGACAAACAGGTCTGTCCATTACCTTTATAAACTTCCCAACCTGCCAAAAAGCTTCTTTTTTCCACCTTTTGTTTGGCCATTTTTGGGAGGGGTGGTCCGACGTAACTGCTAGTGGAATGAGGTCGCAATGAATGTCAGCATAGGAGGGGTCTTGCGGGTCCTGACTGACAAGCCAACCACCAGCTGAGCATTCTGGGGTTGGTATTATTAACGGTGCAGTTGATGTCTACCAGCTAGCCAACTCTAATAAACATTTAAAATTATCTCACAGGCCAAATATAATTACACTGCTGCCAATTTGGCCAGTGGGCCTGAGTTTGACTCATTTGATCTAAAACATTTAAATGTGACCAAACAAGGCAAAAACAAAAGAAGTCGGGAAATGGTTTTTCATGGCTAGGTAGTTCAGATTTAGCAGCTCAGCTGAACATGAATACAGAAATAAAACGATCATTCTAATAATTATTAGGTTATTATGTTTGATATGTCCTTAACTTTACTTGTTGATATTAATACATTTTTAATGTTAAAAATGGTTTTCAGTTATACTGTAAAATTCTTGCAGTCCTACGTGTTATTCATTTATGTTAATATGCTTCGTAAATACAGGAAAAAAGTACTGTTTTCTTAAATCTTTCCATAAAGATACAAATTTCACTTATGTCCTATGAAACATTGAAGTCTGACTTTAGATAACAATTTGAAGTGATTCTGCACACATTTACTCAACAATAAAAATATTCTAAAAACACTTAGATGCAGAGCAGATATTCTGTATGAGTATATAAAAGTGTCGTTTTTTCTCTTAGATAAATGTGAAAACAGAAGGATCACATATGGTTTAATGAGATGTACCAGTGGAAGTGAAGGGTTGATTGTATCCCTGCGCCAGCATTGTGTCATAAGGAGAAGCTCCAGCATGAGTCTGCAGCATTTGGTTTGTAAGGAAATGGTTTCCTAAAGCAGCTAATGGAAAGAGAGAGAAAATATGTAACAAAAGGTTATTTTTATTCACAGCAGACTGAAAGAAAAGCGAATGCCCAAACCTCACCTCTGTTCAGTGTTGGAGTGTTGTTAACGTCTGCAGCGATGAAAGAGGATTCAGTCTGCCTGCGAACTGTGTCGTTCCACATCCTTCTGATACGGCTCTGGAGCAGAAATTACCTCATGGTTAAAAAGTGCTTCAGGTCAGACAGAGACAAAGCTCACGGCAGGTCAAATGCATCGTCGCACACCTGTCTATTTGCTGTTGCTCTTCGACTTTGGCTGCCAGTGTAGCGGCTGTTGGAGCGAAGCGCAGCACCTTTCACCGAGTCTGGGGAGCTGGATGAGGACGTTGCGCAGCACTGAGAGAGACGCAGGCATCGTCCATAATCCTTCTGACCCTACACCCCATTACATAAACAGCGTTTAGTCACAAATAACAGACAAATATAATTACATGATAATTCCTGAAAGCTGAGGCTGACCTTCCTGGCTAGCGTGCAGTGGAGGATGGTGATGAGGAGGGCCTGGGCTGTGTTGAGGGAGGAGAAGAGATAAGCCAGCAGAAGAGATGGACCAGACAGGAACATCAAGCCCGAGGACCAGGTGACACTCAGCAGAAAAAGGAGAGTCAGAGAGCCCACCGCCCAGGCCCTGCAGGCGAAGCAGGAAGATGACACAAGATACATGAAGTTTATTTTTCTGACAGGCTAAAGAGCTTATATATCTAAATCATAATCAGTCTCATACTCAGGTTTCAAGAAATACAAGTAAAATGTGACATTTTTCCACAAAGCATTAGCATAAAAGATTTAAGAATTTTGATATCTTAAATTTAAAGCAGATATTTGGATTAGAACTGGTTACCTTTTCTTATACAATTGTTTTCTAGCTCAGTGAAAAAATTTGTCCTACATTTACTTTGTGATGGTGGGTATGCATAGGATCTGACAGTACAACAGCCTTACAATATTCACATACCACTGGAATTTTACGTGATAGACCAACACAAAGATGTGCGTAATTGTGAAGTGGAAGGAAATGCTGCATGGTTTTCAACATTTTGTACAAATACAAATCTGAAAAGTTTGGTGTGGATTTGTGTTCAGCCCAGTTTACTCTGACACTGCTAAATAAAATCCACTGCAACCAATTTTAAGGAGTTTTAAGACATTTTAACTCTGAATGAGAATCCATGGTTGAGGTGGGAGAACTCTTTGACAAAGCAACTATTAGCAAACATCTAGAAGAAGGTGCTCTGCTCTGCTGGAAATTTTAACTTTCTGGGCTACATGAAAAACAGTTTGCCTAGCACAAAGACTAAAACATAACCATGCATAAAAACATGAACAAATAATTTTCACATTATGAAACATGTTCATTGTAGCATAATACGGTAGCTGTGGGGATGCTTTTCATCAGGAGGGGGAGGGGAGATGGATGGATCCTGCAGAAGACTGAAGAGTGGAACAGAGATTCGACTCCCAGCAAGAAAATAACATTAAATATAGAGTATGTTCAGGTGTAAAGATTGCCCCTCAAAATCTAAATCTAAATCTAATCTGTGGTAAAACCTGAAAATGAATGTTCACGGATCCTACTCATGCAACTAATCTGACTGAGTTTGAGCCAAGACGAATTGACAGAAACATCAGTCTCAAATCTGGTTAAAACTTACCGCAGAAGAGTTGCAGAGAAAAGTGGTTCTCCAAAGTATTAATTCAGGGGCGCTGAATACAATATTTGTAAAGACTTGTGTAAACCATCTATCTTTTTTACACTTCACAGTTTGTGTCAGTCTACAACATAAAATTCCAATAAAATACATTCAGGTTTGTAGCTGTAAGGTGACAAAATGAAAAGGCTCAAGAGGAATAAATACTTTTGCAGGGAACTGTGCAAGATAATTTTCAATCATACTTAAGAGATTAAAGGATTTTGCAACTCATATAAAAGCGTCAATGAAGTGCAACATACATTATTTTATTTATTTAAGTGTCATTTTGTCCATAGAGTTTCATTTATCACTGCAAAATCAGCACAATACATTTTCTGAATTTCTGTTGTACTTTGCTTTTTCAAGATTTCCATTGGCCCCCATCGAGACATCCCATTGAAATTTTTCTGGAGGCACTTTTTTCTTTCACCTTGCTATTTGATGTTATATTTTAATGACATTGAGGAGATGGCAACCTGAAACTGATTATCTCTCGTTAGACATTCTCCAGCTGCATCCATTCCTATGTTAACGGTTTTGTTTATCGTTTTGCTACAGAGACACAGAGAAGCTTTTGGCTACCAGTACAAGTCAGAATAAATATCAGATAGAGTTTCCAAACTTTTACATTTTTCTTGAAAAGCTACAAAAACTATTTCATGCATGACTCAATACCTTTTGGGATAAATTAATGATGAATGAATGAAATATTCAAAGTAATAGATTTTCTGTTTAGGGTGCCAAAAACTTTTCCAAACTTCTCTGTGTTTTTTCTCCTCTGTGGATCAAAGTAGTCGGCTCTGCATGTATTTCACAAGGAATCTAAACCTTAAACAAAATGTGCCTGAGTTTGACTCTCGATAGTTTCTACAGAGGAAAACAGGAACCCCACAGTGAGAGACGTCCATGTGCCAGCAAAGTTAAAACTCAATGTGGATTGCCTTATAGAGCGCAAGTCGTTTCTTTCAAATTTCTTCTCTATACAACAAGCAGATCATGCTGCTTTTAAAGCTTCAGAGATGATATTTCATTTTTAGCTTGAAAACCTTGAAATGTACAGCTCAAAACATCAAAAAGGTGCTGCTTTAAAGCTCCTTGTGCCATGAATTCTTTAAACATACCGATTTAAACTCATTCAGACACTGTGACCTTTATCCACAAAAAAACAGCACGAAACAGTCTGACTGACCGCAAGTTGTCGTGGCGACTGGAGTCAGGCTTGAGTGCAGCAGTGCTGTGCATCTTATGTAAGGTCATCACCAAAACAATCAGGTTCAACTGAGGCAAATAAGCAAAGACAAATATGTTATTTAATGAAGACAGTTAGAGAGAAATTAAAAGAAAAGCTGGCATTTACTGTGCAAAGATTTTAAACCCTGTAAATTCTTTCTCTCCCTCTATAATGGGCCTCATTTCTTTCTTATATTTCCAGTCTGACTTTATCAATAGTTTTCAGGGTTTGTGAAGCCTTTCCAAGTTTTTCTTTGGACTTTAGCTGCTATTTCAATCATTTTAGTCTAGTCTCTGTACCTGACAGTAGCAACATATTGTACTAGCATAAAGTGGAGGACAAAAGAAGTGTCACACACAAAAAAAAAATCAGTCTTCAGCAGATAGAAAGTATCAAGGGTCCCTGCTAATTATCTGTTTTACAATTCCATACTAGATTTTTCTAACATTTACATAACATTCCTGATATTTGAGTAGTAAAAACATATACTTTTTCATTTTCTAATTTTCTATATATTCCAGAAATAATAAAAAACTCAATGATCATTAGTTTCTGCAGTGTCACAAATGGCTATTTCATTACTTCTTGGCCCCAGAGATTTTTTTTTTTTACCTCTGTTTCAACATCTTAGACTCGATTAATGACACCACAGTTTATGATCGATGACACATTTATTTTATTTGAAAGTTCAAAAAAATTTGAGTATAAACACTTTGTTTGATATAAACAAGAGTGCCACTGGTCCAGTTTAAAATCCCGATCTAAGAGGGTCCAGAGGCCCAAAAAAGAAGGGAGTTGGATAGGCCGCTTTGCTGCGTCCCTCCTTGCTCAGCCTCTTAGTTTAGATTGGCAGCCGTGTCTTGATAAGTTTTCAGTATTGGCACACTCTTTCCATTTTTACATCATGGAATGAACACTGCCGTAGAACAGATGGTCAGGGTCCTTCTTAGACAGCTTTTTAAGAGTCTGATGAAGTCTGAATAACCATTAGAGCCCAACCTAGTAAATAATAAAATTGTACATTGGTTCATCATTTCAGGCCTTTACTCTATAATTCTTATCAGCAGGAGTTTGTTAGTTATTCATTGAATTGAAAAAAAAAATCCATCAAAGATGTGATGGAGGCATCATTCGGATCCCCAAAGATCCAATTTAAAATAGTTTTTTTTTTTTTTTTTTATATGTTGACTGTTATGTTTAGACACAGCACTGGATCATTTATCGAGTTTAGGAGACTCTATATGCATAATGATTAGTAGGTCAGGATTAGGGGGATTATTAAACAAACAAACAAAAAAATTAATAAAACAACAGTTAAAACATGCTTGTAAAGCAGGTACCTGAGTAATAATAAGTAAAAAAGCAGCCATAGTCCAATAATACATGGATTAAAAGACCTACAAAAAGTCTGAGGAACTTTTGATCAAGATCTCTTCAAAATATTAAACAAATGTCTGACGCATTTCAAGCAAAATACAAACAAATAAGAGATGACTCAAAGCTTTTGCACAGTACAGTACAATGAACAGGACCACCAACACCTACCATAATGATGACAGCTGCAGGTCCGAGGAAGCTCCAGATGAAGTAGTTATCTGTGCGCAGCCAACACCTAAGCATTAACACAGACACCCAGAGAAATAATGAATTAAACTCCTCACGCTGATGTTAAACGGTAGGGAAAGCAGAGCACTCCACAGGTTCATGAACCTACGCTGTTTTCGAGCCATATCCTCTGAAGTCGATGGCTGCAGACACAGCCACCACCAGCCCAGGCACAGAGTAACCACAGAGGTAAAAATACTTCCTCCTAGAGTTACGTCCCTCAAACACTTCCCTCTGCAGAAGGTACAACTCCACGGCCTCCAGACACAACCAGCAAAACACAGAAAGCAGCGAAAAGTGCAGCAGGCCAGCAGTGATGGAGCAGAGAACCTGAAAATGTGACCATAAAATAAACAACCCAAAAAAAAAAGGGCACAAAAATATTCTACATCAACGCATGCTTGTCTGTCTAATGGTACTAACGGTGTATTTAGTCTTGTTGGCACCAATAAGGAAGATAAGTTCTGTAATCAGCAGGTTGGCCCACAGGTTGCAGTGAATGGTGCTGTGGTCTGTGTGCCACGGCGCCCCCTGGCAGCAGAGGGTGATAAGGCAGGTAGCCAAACACACTAGAGCAACAGCGATGCCAACCCAGGAAACCACGTAGACCAGAAGCTCCTCCACACTGGCACCAAACTGTGAAGCAAAAGTCAAAGCAAGATGTCTATTTATATGTGATAACAACAAAAACACATGAAAACAGAGGCAGAGTGTTAGTGCACTCAGATTTTACAGCATATGTGGCTGTATTATATAGTGTTTGGACCTGTTTGTGTTTGTGTTTGTTACATAACATCTATTTATATGAATAAAGCACAGCTAATAGAGAGAACATCTTGCAGAGAACATTTAATTTAATTTCATGGAAGGACAAAATATCCTGCTGCATGTCTGCAGCAGCTATTTACCGCCTACGCTGTGTCTGATTTTTTTTATTTTTATATTTTAGTAGAGAGCACAGTTGCAGTCTCAGTTCTCTGTGGAAGAGAAAGGAAATTATAAGAAAAATGTAACACATGGCCATTTGAAACAACAGCAGTCACGTGTCTCATGGTTTACAATTTTAATACACATACAAAGCGCATGACAGGTGCTTTATTCATATTGGTTTGATATTTGGCAAATTATTTAAGTTGGGAGATCAAACCTAATTCAGATTTAGGGAGATGGACAAAATTAACTGCCCACACTGGTAAAGATGTGACTCATGTTTATCTTATCACATTCATGATGATGAGGATGATATAATGGAGGATGATATATCATGTCTGCCAAAGGCTCTGGGAACCTTGTCAGAGCGCATGGCATCATGAACTCTTTGAAACACCAGGACATTTTAAATAAAAATATGGTGGCCTGTGCCAGAAAACTAAAAATAGGTCCATTCTGGTTCTGTCACAGATGGATGATAATTCAGAGCACACAACTTAAGTAACACAAAAATTGTTTATTAGACACAAAATCAACCTTGTTCCGTGACTGCCTCAGTCCCAAGACCTAAATCCTAGGGCTTTTTATTATCCATGCTTACCAGAGGCCCAACAAATTTCTCCATGTCTAAAACTGTATCAAATGCTGTTATGTACAGATGTGTAACTTACAACTGGCTGCTGGTATGTCATGAGGACAGCATAGCTGGACAGATGGTTGCACGCACAAGTTGTGTGTGTGTTGTTTGTGTGCAACAGGCGGCAGCCCTGCGTGGACCACCTGCCGCTCCCAGAAACCCCCGAAGCGTTCCAGAAAGAGCAGTTGGGACCAAAGTGATTTTCCAGCTGTCAATGAAAATAAAAACACAACCAAATGTCCCATGACTGGCTTTAAAAGAAACTAAGAACTCAAAGAGAAGGGAATTTACTCCATCTATATGTTAATTTTGAGAATATCAAATGCAAATAAACATACTTGAAGATGTCTGAGAGTGAAGATCACTGGCTCTGTGAGGTACACTCGGTTGGTTCCTCTGTGCACTGAAGCAGAGATGACGTGGGAGTTGACCACGAGGCTTCTGCGCCTGGGCTCTTGGCCTTGGGCAAGTCCCAGACCCAGCCGCAAAGTTGAGTTCTGGGTGGTGAGGAAGGGGCCCAGGTTCTTGAAGAGGGAAAGAACCAGCTTCACCTGACCTGCAAAGCAAAGCCAGAGTGTGAAAAAACTTTGAGAAGTTTGGGAGAATGTGTTCAGGCATTTAAAGCAAATATTGATATATGGAGCTTCAACTAACCACCTGTTATACCGATGGACCATTAAACATATGTTATTACCAATTTTTGCAAGTGCCACTGACCATTGTTGCTGTACTGCTGCAGGGCCAGGGCTGATATCTGCAGGATGCTGTCGCTGTCATAGGAGTGAGGAAATGTCAAGTCCTGTATGTCGGCTTCTGTATTAAGTACATACACTTCTAGATCTGTGAATTACCAAAAAACAAGAGTACAAATATTACACACTGTGTAAGAAGAAAAATGCAGGGAAAGAGAAACTCGACGTACCGACATTCGGTGCCCTGTCACTGAAACGCCCTTCGTAGAGATTGTTCGCCAACAGAAATGCTCCTTTTTCAACTGCATCCAACAGCAGCGATGCAGAACGGGACTGGTCAAAGTTGCTCATATCAGCCCAGGACACCAGGGCTTCAGGACCCAGCAGGTTATCAGCTATCTGAACCACAGCCTGACAAGGACAGAGAGACAGAAAGTTAACTGTCCGTAAGTCTGTTCATCCGTCTGTGCAGTGCCCTGCCAACGTATTTACGTTCTACATTCTGTGATGTTATAAACAGCAAATTTCAATGGTTTTAAATGGATTTTTATGTGACCGACAAACACAAATTACTGCATATTAGTGAAGAGGAAGGAAAATTCAAATTTTGCTTTTGCTTCACTATCCATTCATCCATCTTACCTGAACATATGCTTTGCACGTCCGCTCTCTCTTCTGCAGCTGAAAAAAGAAAAACATCAATTAAAAGAACGATTAAACCTGCATTCACTGACATTTCCTGTCTTATTTTCACTAAAGGTCATTTGTACATCCGCACCGATTATATAAATTTACCTTATTGTAATTGCGTGCAGCCGACTCTTTATTGGCTGGTCTCAGGGCCTGGAGCTGAGAGTCCAGAATGTCCAAGAGCTGTTCAATTAGCCTGACAGACATGCTGATGTCACCGGCGTAGATCCGTCCCCGGGTCAGGTTGACCAGCTCCCCGGCGATGTTGGCTGCGTTCTCTCCACTCTTGATCTGGATGGAGTCAGGAGTGTTTGTAATGTCAAATGTTTTGACATTTAAAAGGCAGAGAGAGAGAGAGAGCTGCATGCTGTGCGGCTCTAGGGCATTTACACAGCACATGTTTGTGTGTTTTTGGTCGTCAGGGTATTTGTGTTTGTGTAAGGCACCGACCTTCTGTGCGATTTGGCTGACCCAGGGAGAGGTGCAGTTGGAAAGGTCAGGCCCTCTGGAGTTCCAACCCACCGGAGATGAAATGCACTGATAAGAAGCGATTCCTGCAGGGACAGAAAAGGTGGAGACAAAGATGAAAAACACACAAAAACCAAGCCCATACCTTCTCCTGTATTCAAACTGGTATTCATAAAGGACGTTCATGGGGAAAGAATTTCTCCATCTTACACATTACTCATTATGCATGGTCCCTTATATTATCCATGCATTAAAGTTAAGATCATATAGGCCTACAAAATGAAAAACAGCTGAAATGTAAATGTCTCTTGATCTGAGCCGACACACTGAATAAATGCGTTGATCATTGGAGAACCTAAAGGGACAGGATGAGTAGAACTCAGTAAAAAGGTGAGGAAAAAGACCAGGACCAAATCCAACTTTATCACCTAATAGCAAAGCTGCCAATCTTATATCCTCTCTGGATTGTGACCAGATAGCTGCCCAGCAATAAAACCAGAAATCAGGGCTTTGTAATTCCATGATGGAGACTAGGGGGTGTCTCGCTTTCAAAATGGAGGACTAATAATGGAATCTAAGGAGACAAAAATGATTTAGCGATAAAAGTAATAAATAAATATTAGTATAAAAACATACATTATACAAATATTTATTATGTATGGATTATTGCATTTAAGGCTGATTATTTCTACTTGGCATTGTATTTAGAGCTTTGAACAGTTAATTTTGTGCTTGAATTTTTGTTTTGACATATTAAAATATTTCTTATTAAGTTTATCATATTTAGTCTTGGGGCTGCACAGTGGTGCAGTAGGCAGCACTGTTGCCTTGCAGCAAGAAGGTCCTAGGTTTGACTCCGAGCCTGGACTCTTTCTGCATGGAGTTTGCATGTTCTCCCTGTGCATGCCTGTATAGAGGAAGTGGGTATAGAAAATGGATGGATAGATAAATGGATGTTTATTCTTTGCTGCCTGAGCTTGATTGAGACTATATTATGAAACAAAACAATGAACTGCTCAAAAGGAGGCATCAGCAGATTATGTGTTACAAGAGCACTGTAAGAAATCAACAAAGCTGTTGCATAAATTAATTAAAATATTAATTCATTTGCAGTTACTTGCAAGTTCTGCAAATTAGGTGTTGGAATAGGACAACAGATCCACCTGGTTTCAGTTAAAAGATGAAATAACATAATAACGCTCCAGTGTAATCATCATCTCTGTACTCAATCCATGCTGAAATGATTAGACATGATTAGTATCGAGGCAAAATGCACCACAGGATTATCAACATAATCTGCATCACAGCTTCTCCTCTGAGGAAGGGTGGGCTGGAAAGACAGCTGCTCAGCGAGAGGAAGAATGCCAGATCCGGCGTCTCTCCACACTGTCTCTCTGTTTTTTGTTTTTTTTTGTCTCATCTGAGTTCAAAGGGAGGACACCTGAATACAGTTCAGGGAAACGAGATACAGATACACTAAAACACACACTTGACCTACCCAGAGACCCTTTAGGACAGGGCCGCTCGACTGTCTCTCCCTTCAAGGTTGGGGGCCACTGAACTCCTCGTGCAACCCGGCCCTCGCATCCGCCCACCTGACCGGGCCCGCCAGGGGCCAAGGGAACCCGCAGAGGAGGGCGTGGGGTCAGCGGAACCATGGGTGTGATCGGCCCCCTGTTAATGACGCCGATCGGGTGCGAGGCTGACGGTCGCACCGGGGTAAGAGCGACTGTAGCTGTGTAGGACCGCACGGTGGTCATCAGAGAGGAGAGGGGACCTGCAGTGATAAAAGGAATTTTAACACACCATCCTACTACAGTGCCTTTTTAAAATATTCATCCTGCTTGAACCTTTTCACATTTTGATGTTACATCCGCTAAGGTCAATGTACTTTGTTGGGATTTTAGGGAAGATGCAGAAAAAAATTTTAGAGATGAAAATAATAAACAAAACAACTGAAAAACGCGTGGCATTTGTCTTCGGCTTCCCTGAGTCAATACTGTGCAGAATCATCTTTTGCTGAGATATAAGGGGAAACTCTTTTGGGGAATGTCTCTACCAGCCTTGCACATTAAGAAACTGATTTTTTTCTCATTCTTCTTTCAAGATAGTTTAGCCTCAGATAGGTTGGATAAGGAACATTTACAATTCTTGCCACAGATTCTCAGTTGGATTTAGATCTGGACTTTGAGTGGGCCATTCTGCTTGGATCTAAACCATTCCAGCTCAGGCTGCATGTTTAAGGCCACTGTCCTGCTTGAAGCTCTATCCAGTTTCACATTAATTCTGATCTGCTTCCTTGCCACTTCCAACAAAAAAGAATCCCCACAGCTTAAAACCGCCGCTTCCATCTTATGCCATGTTCAACTTTGGTCTTATCCAACCACCTTCTTCCACATGTTTAATATGTCTCCTATATAGATTGTGGCAAGCTGCAGTTGGTTCAATGTGATTTTAGTAAGGGATATCCGAGTAAAGGGGAATAAATATGAATAAGAAAATACATGCCACACTCAGATTATTATTTGTATTAAATTTAGAAACGCCATGTATCGTCTACCATCCGCTTCAAATCTATTCACTTCTATGTGTTGGTCCAAATAAAATACACTGAAGTTCGAGGTTGTACCATTGCAAAATGTGAAAAGGTTGAATGAGTTCAGACACTTCTTCCAAGCAATATATATTTATATATGTCCTATAATAGCTATGTCCAAAACCAAATTGTTCATTTTCACACCTTTAGTTGGTGGTGGCGGTGTGAAACTCAGAGGGTATCTCAGCATGTAGTAGTTATTCCACACATATAGCTGGTTGTCTCTGGGGTTGTAATCGATGGAGGAGATATACTGGTAAGGGTTGGGGAATGGTATCTGAACTGGCAGCTCCTGACCTCGACTGGTGTCATAGGCATACACCACCATGTTGCTGCTGGCTCGGCTGTCGGCCTGGCCCTCATCGTCCTGAAAGACGGAGCGCACTGCATAGAGGACTCCACAGGCCATGAAGGCGTTACTTGCCCCACGTTTGTCAAAGCCTGTGGCCCAGGTGCCCTCAAAACGCAGGGTGTATGGGTTCACCTGGAAAAAACAAGAGGTTTAAAGCCCACCTTACTGTTCTTGTCCTCCTCGCTTCTGGTATTGCTCTGGGTTTGATCCTCCTACCTGGCTGACCACGATACGTCCATTGTTGGCTTCAGTAGAGTAGATAACCCAAAGCCCATTTTCGTCCACCGCCAGATCAATGTCTGACTTTCCTCCCCACCGGTAAGGAGAAGTGTCATGGTAATTGGCGTTGACCACCACTGCCTCGCCACTTTTGATGCGAGTTCGCAGGTCATATTTGACCAGGTTGCGAGTTCGCTCCTTGTTGTAAAATACAGCACCGTCATACACCACAAAACCTGTACCATCCACACGACTCGGCAACCTAGGACAAACAAACACATTAAAGAGTTCATATAATAATTTTGAAATAGTTGTCTTGTAAATTAGGCAATTTCAGGGGCGGACTTTATAATGATTTCCAAGCCAAAAAAACACATCTATGTCATTGGTTTTACTTCACGATTAGGTCTGTTTCATACTAAGAAAGTTGTAACTATTACACATAAAATATTCCCTCATTTATGCATTTTCTCTACTCCTCTATTTTTTAACATACAAAAGATGAAATAAAAAGTGTCACATACTCCTATAAAGACTTATTTATAGCTACTTGTGGTAGATTATGGTTATAATGAGGGGGTCCACAGCATCTTCCACAATGATTGGCAACTCTGATAAAGAGCTGTTCTAAAGCTTTGGAAATGATGGTTATTATGCAGATTTGCTGAACCACGGTACCACTCTATGTTGCAGTTCTCTAACAGTGAGCTTTGTTTCATTTTTCCAAACTCCCGTACCCTCCTCCTCACTGTCTATGGTGGTCTGACCATGTTTTTCATTTTCCAGTGGTGGTAAACGTTTTGAATTTGATTAATGTGATGTATATACTTTCAACTAATCTGTTTAGATTTCTAACCTTGTGTGTTTTTGTTTTTCGTGTGCTTGGTTGTCAACTTGTCTTCTATGTTGGTGAACAAAAGGGAATTCTGCACTCTGGTGGACAATAAAGATTTATTCTATTCTATTCTATTCTATTCTATTCTATTCTATTCTATTCTATTCTATTCTATTCTAGAAAACAGGATTCATCTTCCAATCAATTATAGTAAGTTGTCCAGGTCCAGATGAAGCAAAGACCAGACCATCACACTATCTCTACCATGATTCTGTGTATGATGGATACTTTTTAAAATGCTGGGTTTAAATGCCAGATGTAACACAAAGTTCCACTTTTATTCTGATCAGGCCATAGAAAATGATCCCAAAAGTCTTGCAGATCATCAAGATGGTTTTTGGTCCGACAGAAGGCCAACTTTCTGCCGTTGAATCATGAACCCAGCTCTTTCTGGGGTGTTTTAGATGTGTTTCAGGACTCTTTTGGGATCTCCTAGATGAGTTATTGATGTGTCCTTAGAGTAATGTTTTGTAGGCCGGCCAATCCTGAGATGATAACAACTGTTCCATGTTTTCTCCATTCGAGGATAAATATTCTAACAGATTTCAATGACTTTGTTTTTCATCTGTTCTTAGTTTTTTTTTAGAAGGGGCAGGCTATGTTGCTTTTTTAGATATCAGACGGGTTTTATATAAGTAAATTCTTAATGCTGCTGGTCTAACAGCAATCAGAGCTGGGTGTGGGTGGCGAAATTAAACCAAACACCGTTAATTCATGTTTTAACAAATGATTTGGATAGCTTTTTTCTCCTTCATTCATGAGGTTGTCTTTAGAAAACTTAGATTTTTATTTACTCCGGTTACTTATGTCACATATTAAGTGAATTTGGTGATCTGACAAATTTATGAGTAACAAACAAAAACACAAAATCTGAAGGGGTCAAATACTTTTTCACAGCACAGAATAAACAAAAAAACTCACTTGTAGGTAGTGGTGACTCTGTTCTGACGGAGGTCGTCCCACGAGGCGTACTCATACAGGACCTCTGTTCTATAGGGCGTCCACGGCATGACGTACAGCCTGTCGCCAGCTTGTAGGGGATCTTTACACCAGGCTCCGGACTGATGCTCCGCCTCCAGGAGTGAGGAGTCTGGCTGGATGCTGAGCAATGAGCCGGGGCACACGAAAACTGAGAGTTGGGTGTTAGGAAAGTGGGTTGAAAGCAGGATGTGAGAAATAGAAAAACCAACATGAACATAACAGTTAGAGGGGAGGTGAGAAAGAAAGTGGAGGCAGAAGTAAGGAGGAAAAAAGATGAATGAAAGCATAAAAAAATTTATTGAGTTAGATGATGATGCAGAGAGATTCAGAGAAAAAGAATGGAGAGAAAAAGAAAAAGAGATTTAAAACACCTGTTCTGGTTTCAGGAGACAAGCGACAGAAGAGACGAATAAGTGTTGAAAATCACACACTGTTTATGTGAGTGTGTGTGTGGTGATTAAAACAACAGGGACACTGCAATGAAAGTTGTATGAGCGTATTTAAGTGTGTGTGTGTGTGTGTGTGCGTGTGTGTGTATAGAAGGGGTGGGAGGTTAGTGCAAAAAGAGTGAAGAAGAGTGTGAGGTAGAGTCGGGGACGCAGAAGGCGGAGCTAAATTTTGCCTTGAAGTGAATGAGAGGGCAGGTTAGTTTACGATTGGTCCACACATGTCAAAAACTGTATGGACACATATGTATACTGAACGGTCCCACACTGGCATGCAAAAAGGCATGCACACACACACCCGCGCATGTACGCGGTGCTTGGTAACCACACACATCCAGACGGATACACAACCACACGCACGTTTCATCTTATTTTTCCTATGAAGATAAATAAGGGGCTCTTCCTATAAGGGAAGAAAAGGGAAAATAAGCATGAAGAGGATGACTGGAAAAGAAGGAAGGAAGGAAAGAAGGAAGGAAGGAAGAAAGGAAGGAAGGAAGAGTTAGTAAAGAAACAGTAAAGAAAGAAAGTGTTTATGTTTGTGCAACCAGTTGTTTTTTTATGTGTGCACGGAAAGAGAAACAGAGAGAAAAAGATGAAGATGAAGAAGAGAAAGAAGGGTAGGTGCAGAACCTGGATAAAATTGGATCAAAAAGACGGCTTTGGATACAACAAGAGATGGATAAAATGTGGAGAAAAAACAAAGAACTGTGTGGAAAATGAAAAAAAGAGCGGAGAAAGGAAGGGGGCAACATCCAGCATGATTACGAAACAACGTCCTAGGGTTGGAGGAGGAGAGAAATGATAGGACAGAGGAAGAGGAGAGGAGAAAAGAAGACAAGTAGAAGAAGAAGAAAAAGAGGGGGGATTGGGGATAGGGAGAGATCAAGATGCTACAATGTTTTGTCTTTACCTTTTTGGTCCACTTCTACTCAAGCATAGGAAAAAAAAAGAGGGAGAGAAAGAAAGAAAAGTCAGAGGGTGAAAGAAGGGGGAGAAAGAAAGAAAGAAAGAAAGAAAGAAAGAAAGAAAGAAAGAAAGAAAGAAAGAAAGAAAGAAAGAAAGAAAGAAAAAGTTGCACAGATAAAGATTTCGGAACTCATTCTCACCACAAACATTATTGTTCATGTAAAAAAGAGGAAGAAGAACCATAAAAGAATCCCAACATAATCCCCTCTTCTCCTCCTCCTCACCCCCCACAACCTCCCTTCATCCCTCCCATCATCCCCTCATTTTTCTTCCTCCTCCCTCCCCCCGATCTCTCCTTCCCTTAATCAGGCTCCTGTGGAGAAAAGAGAGCAACTCCTGTGGCGTGAATCTGCAAAAGAGAAGCACACATGCGTGCACGCTGGAGCGCCCACTCACACAAACACGCTCGCACACGCTCGCACACACGCGTGACATTTTGTGACAATTTGCAAATGCCCCACAGTTTGTTTTCTTCCTTATTTTTCTTTCTCAGCATTCTCTCTCTCTCTCTCTCTCTCTCTCTCTCTCTCTCCTTCCTACTGTTTCTGTTTGTGATTCAAACACAATAACATGCACACACACTTTTCCTGAGAAAAATCCATCAATCTCTCAGGAAAATAGCTGACGTCAGAAGGTGACAGATCAAAAATCAAACCTGCATCATGGCATAACTAGGTTAAACCTGTGTTTCATGTGTGTGTTACTGTGTTTTTGTGTTTTTAATTGCATATTCATGTCTACTCACTGTAAGGGACACACTCGTACTGGATCTCCAGGTACTTGTACGTTCCGGGGCAGGGGTCTGGGAAGACGTCGACCCCTGCGACAACCACACACTGAGTTCGGTTGTTACATCTGAAGAACAGAATGGATGAATTGATTAATCGGTCAATGAAATGGATGGAGTTAGACCGAGGAAAAAGGGAAGTTGAGAGATTAACAGGCAGGAAAAGAGAAGGCAAAGGATGCTCCATTTGTCTACTCTCTCTCGCTGAATATTGATCAGTTCTTCTAGGAAAACACTGCTGAGTACACAGCTAGTACGCGGCTAAAGATTCTGTGGCACACATACACAACACACTACATGAGCATTGGTTTGGTGTTATGTTTCCTACTAATCCACATTCATGTTGTATGGCAACACACCTACACGTGCGTACAAACCAGTAGCTGTATTGATTAGTTTACCTGCTTCAAGAACACTTTAACATATTTGAATAAGGTCAGAATTAGCATAATTTCTGCCTTTGCTTAAGTGACTTGGAAAATTATTCATACTCTGAACTTTTTTAGTTCAGCCAAGTCTACATGACACCAAGGCATGCAGACTACTTCTACAAACATTTGTGAAAGAATGGGTCCCACTCAGGACCTCAGTGAACTCATGTGTGCAATGGTTTGTTTTCAGGGGTTGAACTCAGCCCTTAAGTTCCAGTGAAAGGAAACACTAATGCCGCATACCAACACATTTTTGAAAATTTCATACTCCTCACTTTGTGGGAACAGTTTAAAAGTGGCTCCTTACTGTTGAGGAAGGTCGATAAAGACATGGATAAGCAAGTTTGGTTTGGAAAAACTTGACTGGACTGCACAGAAACCTGATCTCAGCCAGACGGAACACCGTTGGGACAAATTATAGCAGAAACATTAAGCAAGGACTTCTTGTCCAACATCAGTGTCTGACCTCACAAATGGTCGTAAACTTTGGATGCCTTCCCAGAAGAGTTGAAACTGAAATAGCAGCAAAGTGTTGCTACATATTACATTAAACCCTATAAATAAAGAATGGGACACAAGTTATTATATATTTGAAGGCAGATAAGCAAATACTTTTGGCAATAGTTTAAGATCAGTAAGACTGGACGGAGAGAATATGTAAACATGAACATTTGTCAAGTCTTGTTACAAATTCTGAATTCAATTTAGGTCTGAACTTTGACTGGACCCTGGACCCATTGTAGCTCTGGATGTTTAGAGTTGAAGAAAAGCATTCCAGTGGCATAATGGTGCCACGGCCATGTTTTGCCATTGCAAAATGTAAATGGGAGTTCTTATGGCTTTCCCCCAACAGTAGCTTAGTTATTTTTATTTTTAATAAAGGCCAATTCTGTGGAGAGCAGAACTAAGGTTCTTCTGTGTACTTATTCTCCCACCTGAGCTGTAAATCTCTGCAGCTCCTCCAGAGTCACAATGGGCCTCTTGGCTGCTTCTCTGACCAATACTCTACTTGTGAGTTCAGGGTGGTGGGCATATTTTGAGGTTTGCTATTTCAGATGATGAATTGTGCAGAGCTAAGTAAGATGCTGAATATTGATTTGAATATTATTTTATAATCCAACCCTGTTTTAAGCATCTCTACAACTTTACCTCTGGCATCTCTGCTGTGTTCCTTGGTCTTCATGTTGCTGTTTGTTCACTATACTGAAACTATATTACAGAGATGTTTACTCCATTTACTAATTTATTCATTTACAGTTGGCTGCATTGGATTTTATGTAGGGGTATCAGATTAAAATGGGCTGAAACAAATTCTGATATTTTCTTGTAAAAAAGTTTGAAAACCATGTCTGATTCATATTTAGTTATGTGCTACTTTGTGTTAGCCCATAAAAATAAAATCCTAAGAAAATAGAATGATGTTTGTGTTTGTAATATGACAAAACGTGAGAAAGGCGCTGCACATATTTTCCTCACCAATGTACAAATTATACAGCTCAACAGATACAAACCTCTGGGACATAATCTTTAGTGCATCAGGAAGGTAACACTGTGTGTTCTCCATCTGGAAGGGGTCTGCGTCACAGATCTTGTCATCAGTGCGTCCATAATTGGCAGTCTCCACCATCACCACATCACTTCCTGGGCAGCGCAGCTCTATAGGATAACCCTCGCAGGCCAACTCCCTGCGCAGCAGCCCGAAGGGCATGGCGGCCCGGGACATAGCTGCATGTGAGAGGTGGTGGAGCGTGAAATAAGCGAGGAGCCAGGTGATACAGGAACATATGGGGAATGTAGAAAGTAAGGATGAAAACATGATCAGTTAGCAACCACTTGGTCATTTCCAGGAGACAGCTTTGAATGTAGCTGATATTTGTTGACACATCCTACTTTGTGGTAGGGTTGTGAAAGCAAATATCCAGCCTACACTGCTACAGGTGTTTTAAACTAATATTTTTTTCTAGTTTTAAAAAACTGTGTTCTGAAAGTTCCAAAACAATAAATATTGGTGGCTCCAAGCAATGCTTTTAAATGTAAAAGTAAAAAGAAATGCTGTTCTTAGCAGTTTTTCTACATGTTTTGATGCAATATTTGCAAGGCATTTACAAGTTATTTTATTTTTTGTCATAATTTATCAATAAGATGGAACACTCCTTTGAAGATAAGTTTATAACCTTTATATAAAAGTTTGTTGTGTTATGTATTTTCAAACCTGAACACAGAAAAGAAAATAGTGAGGGTTTTATTACAACACATTTTACATAATAGAGGTCCATCCTGCTTTTTTTATTATAAACTAATTATATTAAGCTGGTCCAAGGGTAAAAACTTTGACGACTTACAGTGGCAATACATTGGTTGTGGAGAGGAAAGTAAAGGATGCATTGTTGTTGTATTTTTTTTTTTTACAAAAGAAAACAGATGGTATAACATGGTGGTGGTAAGTAAAAAAGTGAGTAAACAAGTGCTTTTCATAGACAGAGTCACAAAGTGCTTCACAGTAATCAAAAAATATACAATATAAAATAGAACAATTACAAAAGTGGCAACATTGGGTCAACATTGGGACTGGACTGCTTGTCTAAACAAATAGGTCTTAAGGAGCTTTTTAAGCACATCAACTGGGTCCAGGGAGCGCAGCTCGAGAGAAAGTTCATTCCAAAGTCGAGGAGCAGGAGCTTTAAAAGAACAGTCACCTCTAGTCTTAAAGCAGATTCTTGGAACCATTACCGGGTTAGTCCAGACGACCTCAGACTTCGAGTCGAGCTGTAGGGCTTAATTAGGTCACAAATGTAGGCAGTAGCCTATCCATGTAGGGCTTGAAATATTAACGCTAAAATTTTAAACTGAACACCATACACAACAGGGAGCCAATGGAGAGTGGTGGCATCTTACTGTGGTGAAATTTTGCTGCAGCAGGAACAGAGAAGCTGCTCAGAGTTGATGATGAGGACGGATGGGGCTAAGCAAAGGTAAACCATGTATCTTTTTCCTTCTGCTCCATTATTATGCACTACTTTATATACAGGGGTTGGACAATGAAACTGAAACACCTGTCATTTTAGTGTGGGAGGTTTCATGGCTAAATTGGACCAGCCTGGTAGCCAGTCTTCATTGATTGCACATTGCACCAGTAAGAGCAGAGTGTGAAGGTTCAATTAGCAGGTAAGAGCACAGTTTTGCTCAAAATATTGAAATGCACACAAACATTATGGGTGACATACCAGAGTTCAAAAGAGGACAAATTGTTGGTGCACGTCTTGCTGGCGCATCTGTGACCAAGACAGCAAGTCTTTGTGATGTATCAAGAGCCACGGTATCCAGGGTAATGTCAGCATACCACCAAGAAGGACAAACCACATCCAACAGGATTAACTGTGGACGCAAGAGGAAGCTGTCTGTAAGGGATGTTCGGGTGCTAACCCGGATTGTATCCAAAAAACATAAAACCAAGGCTGCCCAAATCACGGCAGAATTAAATGTGCACCTCAAGTCTCCTGTTTCCACCAGAACTGTCCGTCTGAAGCTCCACAGGGTCAATATACACGGCCGGGCTGCTATAGCCAAACCTTTGGTCACTCATGCCAATGCCAAACATCGGTTTCAATGGTGCAAGGAGCGCAAATCTTGGGCTGTGGACAATGTGAAACATGTATTTTTTCTCTGATGAGTCCACCTTTTACTGTTTTCCCCACATCCGCGAGAGTTACGGTGTGGAGAAGCCCCAAAGAAGCGTACCACCCAGACTGTTGCATGCCCAGAGTGAAGCATGGGGGTGGATCAGTGATGGTTTGGGCTGCCATATCATGGCATTCCCTTGGCCCAATACTTGTGCTAGATGGGCGCGTCACTGCCAAGGACTACCGAACCATTCTTGAAGACCATGTGCATCCAATGGTTCAAACATTGTATCCTGAAGGCGGTACCGTGTATCAGGATGACAATGCACCAATACACACAGCAAGACTGGTGAAAGATTGGTTTGATGAACATGAAAGTGAAGTTGAACATCTTCCATGGCCTGCACAGTCACCAGATCTAAATATTATTGAGCCACTTTGGGGTGTTTTGGAGGAGCGAGTCAGGAAACGTTTTCTTCCACCAGTATCACGTAGTGACCTGGCCACTATCCTGCAAGAAGAATGGCTTAAAATCCCTCTGACCACTGTGCAGGACTTGTATATGTCATTCCCAAGATGAACTGACGCTGTATTGGCCGCAAAAGGAGGCCCTACACCATACTGATAAATTATTGTTGTCTAAAACCAGGTGTTTCAGTTTCATTGTCCAACCCCTGTAGCTCTATCACATAAAATCTTAGTGAAATTTGTGGTTGTAATATGAAAAAATATGAAAATGTTCAAGGGTAATGGATTCAAGGCAACTTATGTGACTCTTGCTGACATGTTCTTACTTAAAACCCACGGAGGAAGGGCTGGAATGAGATGGCATATCAAGCTTTTAAGAGGAAATTTACATTGAAATTCCAGCTTGGTTCTCACTGGATGAGCTGCCACTCGCCTTCCAAGACTGATAAAATGCATCCGTCACACCTCTTTTTATCCACACTTTAGTGCTCCTGTCAGTTTCAGAGCCTTCAGTGCCAGATGCTCTAATAGGTTTATATGCAGTTTTTGGAATCATTTTTGGGCTCTGATAAATGTTATTGATCCAGGCAAAGCAAACACTTAAGCTTTTTCATCTGAGGATATAACATGTTTAAATCATGGCCAGTTTGAGCTTTTAGGTAATGAATACCCACAGTTGGCACTGAGTATCCTGATTGTACCTTTTGTCACAGAAGACACAGTGAATTCTATCATACAGTATTTCAGTGAAAAATGTATAAGTTAAGAGTAAAATAAAAATAAACAAAGAAAATTAGATTTTTGGTTCTGAAATACTGTGGTAACATATTAAACAGCTAATTTTGCCATAAATTTTGCCATAAATCTGTTCATTTTTTTAACCAGTGGCGATTCATTCTACAGCTTAACTTTTAGTTTTTTTTGCATTTGTTCTGGTTCGTTTGTTCTGGTTCATTTTATCTGACTATTTTCTATAGCGCATGTCTTAAAAAGATCTACAGACAGTGACAAAAAATATTCCTTCCAAAGAGACATTTGCATGAGAAATTAAGCCAGTTCCCTTTAATTACCTGTTCTGATTTTATCAGTCATTAATGATCATGCCTGGGAATATTGATACACACTAATGATTCCCCTGTGGATGTTATAACAATTTGCTCAGAATACCTAATTCAAACCCTGCGAAAATCTATGTTTGATTCACAACCATGGCTCTTAATGAATATAAAAACATGCTGTTACCTGGACTGTACCTGCACCTTGGATTCTGCAAATATCATGAGATCTAGTATGTTCTTTTCTGACAGTATGAAGGACTACGCTATCAGGTAGTTGTGAAAACAGCTTGCCATGTTTCAGCTTCTTGCCTTTAAGGGCCATAATTTAACATGTGAATCTTTACATGTCAAGAGAAAATCCCATTACTGTTACCTTAATTCAGTTTCCCACATCAGCTCAAGTATCATGCACACATGGCAGGGAGAGTGCCTCTTGAGATAAATCTAGGATGGCTGTGTGTTAGCATTCTACCGATGTAACTGTCCGTGGTGCTGAATTACTGACCATTTTATACATCAAGCATTTATAACATAAAAATTTAAAATCTTACTAGGTGTAAACTCATTTTTAAGCATTTCTCACTTCTTCATTTAGCATTTTTAATTAGTAAAATAGGTTTCTGTATAGCAGTTACAATGATTATAAGCCTTAATCAAAAATCAGGATGCAAGGATTACTTGAATAAACTGACTTAGGTAGAAATGTTTTTTATAGAGACAAAACATATTTACATGGTTATATCATTTGAGTGGTGTGTTAAAGCATCACAAGTCAAATCTGAAGTAATTATAGCTGGAAAAGTGAGACTTTCAGCTGCTTCCATTCACTAGGGTGCAATCAACCCCCTTTTAGGATCCAGAAAACCTAAAAATCATGTAAGAAAATAATTCTAGACAGACTTAGAGTTTGAGCAGCATGACTGAGGATGTCATCAGAATAACAACTTGATGGCTACATTACTGTAATTTAGCTAACACTCTTGTGTAACACATGATGGATTAAGTGTAAACAAGTGAGACTTGCTGCCATTTGCTACTACATTGTTTTACACAACCAAAGCACAACTCATGAATATAAATTATAGTTATAGGTACAAATGGGAGGCCTAAGATCCTGTGCAACATTGGAATAACAATGCTGATCAGAAATTAGGCAGAAATCACATCTACCTGAATGCTGTTACAGTTTCCATTCTTAAATTAAATTGTTTTTGTCACAAGTTCTGGTTCACCTCAGTGGTGAATAACAGGGAGACTGAACTCTCAGAGAGAGTATGGTACTGAATGACTGAGCTTGCCATAATTTAAAATATTTGGCCTTAAGTAATGCAAATAGGTCTAAAGGTAACAACTGAGGCCAAACTTATAATGCACCAATTGCTCAGATGATTATTGGAATTGGTTGATTATAGCATGACTAGCTTAACTGGTAAGTGGAAGTCTAGCACTTTTCAGAAAGGCAATTTACATGCAAAAATCTTGTAAGAAAACTAACTTTAGATATATGGGGGTGTGATGGACTGTTTCCAAATAATAACATTTTGACAGTTTATTGTAGTGTAGTAGAAAATTGAGATGTTCTGCTGCTTTCATTCACTACAGCTATGTTCAACTCAACCTTTACCCATCTTGATAAATATTCAGGTGACACGGCTGTTGGAAGAAAAGAGAGAGGCTCCACAACAGAGTAACAAGTCTGGCCAGAACTGGACTAGAAATGCTTAAGTGTAATTAAATGCTACTTTAGTTTTAGTACTTCGATTTACCGTGTCACCATAGTGTTGGAACAGTAATTCAAAGTACATACCTGGAGACTTATCACTACTTTTTTCTTGGATGGGCATTGTTTCATGGTTAATGGCCATTTTCAGAGCTGAAATAGTAATCACACCACCCTTAAGAATCATGCTCAGCTGTCTTTTCTTTTCTTTTCTTTTTTAATGGTTTTTATTTTCTTTTATTTTGTCTTTAAAAATAAAAAATAAAATATTATATACATCCTTTAAAAAACTGTTTTGTGAAAGCCAGTTAGACACCAAGCCAATTTGTACAAGTAACATCAAATCTTTGGTGTAGAAGTTTTTTTTTTTTTTTTTTATTAAGTAAAGGAAAATTAAAGTTAGCTATTTGTTTTATTTGTTGAGACAGCAAAGGGTTTAAGGGGTGTAAGAGGCCAACATTGGTTTTCTATGATGGTACTTCTGCTGACCGAAGTTTTCCTTTGAAACGCCAGCTTCCACTTTAAACAATACTTCAATTAAAATTCAAAACTCAAAATCCCTAAAGGCAAATTAAATGTTGTATTTAACTCTCACTGTTTTCATTTCTTTAAGAGTTGGTTAAGATGATTGGGGGCTTGGTTTTCCCCGTAAAGCCTAAATCGGGGGAAATATCGGAAGGGAAGTCTGAACTATTTTAGTTTTTAGGGGGAAAAATATTTAAATACTTTTTCATTTTTTAAAACCTCATTTTCTTTTTCTTTTCTATAAACAGTATATCTTTTTATTTAAAATTTTTAATTTTTAAAAAATAATAGAAATTTTATAACTAAATATATAGATTATTTCTTTGTTTATTTATTTATTTATATGCTTTTTTTATTTTTAAAATTAAAAATTTTTGGGGTTTTTTAAGGGAGGAAATTCAAATTTTTTCCATCAAATGTCATGTTTTTGCAAATACAAAAAACTGCTGACAAAAAAACTGAAAATAAAAAAATGCATCTCAAACCCAAAAATCTAAAAATCATGCTTGCATTATCTATTGTTTTAATTTTTTGAGGGGAATTAAATCGCTATAAAAACTCCCCCTTGCCCAGAGGGGGGTTTTGGGCCAGTGGGGCACGCCCACTGCCCTTACCCCACAGGGGACACACCCTGTGACAGGAAGAGTTGGGGACTTCACACCCCCAAACCTGAAATTTTGAGACCCTGGGAAAGAGGGCAGAGAAAGGGGTTTGAAAAAAAGAGGAAAAGAGTGCATTGTGTTCTGTTTGTGCACATCTGTGCATGAGCACGCAGGATGATCAGTAACCCTCACAGAAAATGAAATGGATGCACGTGAAATAACACGAGAGAGCAGGGAGGGAGACAGAATAATAGTGAGAGGCAGACAGAGCCAGAGAGCAAAACAGAGATAACAATTGAACAATCCGTGCAGTGAAAAATCACTCAATCTGCTGTCATGGAGACGAAGCAGAGCAGTCTCAAGGAGACAGACGGAGGAAAGGGGAATGAGGAGATACGCTGCCTTTATTTGTCTGAGAGTGAAAACAAGGTTAAAAAATAAAAGAGAGTTTGTTTTTTTTTTAAATTTCCAAAAAATTAAACCGGGGGCCAAAAACTGTCCACTGAACCCCATTTTTTAAAAGCGTAATTTACCCCCCATCACCCCATCCTCTCTCTCGGGACACATGTGCAAAAAGGGAGACCGGGGTACAAAATGGGAATTTTAGGCCAAATTTTCCCCCTTATCCTAAATAAATTATGGCTGAGGAGCCGACCCTTTATCCATGCAAGGGCGGGAAACCCAGGTAACAGCTGGGTGAAGGCCCCGGGGGGTTTAAAACCCCGGGTTTTTCATGAGGGGGGAAACAAAAAAGGGATGCATGGGAAATAGCTACAAGAAAACCCCCAATAAAAATGATTTCCCGAAAAATAGAATGAAAAACCCCCTTGGCCCCAGAAAGAAGGCAGAAAGAGGCTAAACTACAACATGTGCTGTATTGCATTTCTTTTTCCTGCTTAGCATACTAATCAGCTGGCTGCTGCAGTGTGGTCTGAAGAATTAAGCAACATGGCTGGAGGAGTGATTGTGTGTTCTTGTTTTTTTTACCTAATTAGAACTTTTTACTGTTAACTTGACCCTTTGTCCGTAAAGCCTGTAGGTTTTTCCCCGGGGGGGAGGGTTCAAAAGGGCCCGATTCTAAAGTAGGCAAACAAAATTTTCGAAAGTTTCCCGGGTTAAGGGGCTGAAGGGGGTGAACCTGAATGGTTTTAAAGGTTTTTAAAGTTAGACACAAACAGAAAAATTGTTTTTAAACAAAGAGGAAAGGGCAAATTGGGCCAACGTACAAACTTCCGGTGTGACACCTTAGTTTTTTTGGGGAAACCCCCCTTTTTTTAAAAAATGCCCCTTTTGAAGATATCAAAAATGATGCTTGGGGGTTTCAAAAAATAAAAATTTAGCTTATTTAATTTTGGATTTTTTTGTGATAGACACAAAGTACAGCAAATTGTGAAAAGGAAAGACAAACATAGATTAGCAAAAAAATAAATCTGAAATATGTGCTGAACATATTAATCCCCCTCCCCCTTTACTAAATACAATCCCCAGCAGCCCTCAGAAGTCATCTAATCAATAAACGGTCTTCATTATTGGCTATAAGACAATATTGTCCTCATAAACTGACAAGCTGGGCAGGGAAAGCAATAATCAGAGAAGTAGCCAAGAGGCCCATGATAACGTAAGTGGGAAAATATACATACAAAATGCTAAAGCCTGACCCCAGAAACACCAGATTAGCCTAAACCCATAATTCCCAAGGGAAACTTTGTGGTGGCAGCATCATGCTGTGGGAACGCTTTTCATCAGGAGAGACAGGCAAGTTGGTCAGCTGATGGACGACAATACCAGACAGAAACATGTTCGAGGCCACAAGACTTCAGACTGGGATGGAGGTTCTTCTATTATCATGGCAACAATTCCCTAAACGAACACCCAGAGCCACAGAAGGATGTTTTAGATTAAAAATCCAGACCTAAATCTTGTTAAAACTGATGTTCATAGACACATTTTGCCCAAATCTGAATAAGCTTGAGGTATTTCGTAAAGATAATTGGGCAAAGATTGAGAATCAACCCAAGAGACTTGCAAATGTAACAGCAGCGAAGGGTGGTTGTAGAAAGGATTCACTCAGGAGAAAGAAATTTGATGAACATTTATTGATTTCCTACCAATTCACAGCACTTTGCTGCTTTGTTCTGGCCTATTACATAAAATCTCAATAAAATACATTAAAGTATGACAGAATGTAAAAAAGCTAAAGGGGTGTAAATACTTTTGCAATGTGCCGTAAGAACATGCAGGCTGATTAGTATTGTCAATCATTGTCAATTGTATGTCAATCACACACACTGCACCACTGATGATTCTAGATTAACATAAAACTGTATAGATGTTCTGAATATTTTTCAGCCTTGATCAAATCTTCTGTGATTGTATTCAGGACATCTTGCTTTTAAAAGAGACTTTGGTAATCAGGTGTCTGCCTCCTGAGGAGTCCTTCATTTATTGGGATGTTGATAAAGGCTTTTATTCTTTTCCATGAAAAGAATCCTTTGATTATTCACCTCTGTGGTCCTCAGCAGACTGCCAGGCTTTATGAAGTTTTCTGAACTCAGTTGTCTTCTTTTCCTCTTATGATCGACTCAACTGTAGACCAAACTTCTATGGTTCCCGCTTTCTCCTAGATGTATCTTATTATATTTTTGCATTATAAAGAAAAGTCCGTTTCATTTGCAGTAAAATCTACTTGTATTGACATTGATTGTCCAAATGTAACATCAGCATTTGAAATTACCACCACCAGACTGTTCACCTAGTCAATAAAAAAAACATCAGCCACATTTGCCCATTTAAAAGCTTCTCTGTCAAGTAAAGAATTACACTTACGCTCCTGTAAGAAGGAGTCTACATATTAAATGATTGCAGTTTCCAAAGATTTAATCCATTTTGATCTACACTAATCCAATAGTCATGTTACTATAACACAAAGAGATTTTAAAAACTTAAACTGGACACTTGTTCAAGTGGCAGCTAGCTGACTGAAGGAAGGTTGGAGCATTAAGCAGTTATGTTCAAAATAGTCACAGTGTGTTTGAAAAGGTAGCACCTCTTGTGAGTACAATAATATTTAATAGTACAAACACAGGATCTGAGCGGTGGACCAACTTATGGCCCCTGCAAACACAAATGCAGCTCAGGATTATAGAAGTATATATACTCCTCAGTATTTCATGGTTTTGCCTCAGAAAAAGCATCTCTAATGTCTCTCCACAAGTATATTTCTAGTAGATTAGGGTCCTGGATTGGGCTGACCACTTCATAACATTAATTGGGCGCAACCAAGGTGCTGCTTGTTTAGTGGTGTGTTTGAGATCGCCGTGTTGGTGAAACAGCCATTTGAAGAAAAGTTTCTCTTTGGCATAAGGCAACCACCTCTGCAAAAATGTTGATGTATTCAAACTGATTCATTATCCTTGGTACACATTAAAGAGGTCTGACATAATGTTATAAAAAAAAACATCCCCAACCATGATACCTAACCCACCTTGCTTCACACTGTACTGTGACTTGTATTCAGTGTTTGGGGATCGTCCACACAATCTTTGGTATTTTCTTTAGACCAGTCATTGTGTTCTTTGTCAAACTGTAAGCTCTTTAGTGCTTTATTTTTATTTTTTTTCAACAGTGGGACAACAGGGGCCTTCTCACCGATCGCTTGGCTACGCATAGATGTCTTGGAATTATTACATTACTAACAGCTAACTGTAATTACTGCTATTTTGATTATCCCTCCGCCTACTGGAATGGTAGATTTTCATTTCCTTCCATGTCTTTGTTTGGTTTCCATTTTAAATAGTTTGAGATCATTTAAGTTGAGAAGCCTCAAAGTTTGCTGTCATTAACAGCAGGGGGATGTGGCATTGAATGAGGAAAGGAATATATACCGGGGAAGATGATTATTAGTACAAGGAACAGGTGAGACTAAATAACTGAACGGAAACATTCAGTAAACTACCTGCCAATTGTGCAGGCAACTGAGGGAGGGTGGCATGAAACAACACAGAATGAACACAAAGGGCATACAGAAGGATCATAGATAAAAAAAAAAAAAAACAACACCAACCGAATGTAACCAACCCAAAACTACCTAAAAGCAAAAAACTAATTGAAACGACAAGGAACTCACAACCAAATTAAACCTGAGATCATAAAAAAGAACAATTTTAATTAAACCTTACAGCCAATCCAAATACAGAACGACAAGGAATGCCAAACAGGGAAAAAATTTTTGGAAAGGCATGTGCTACCACACATTTCAGAAGGTGTCATAAAATGTACAGTGCGTTTAAAACCGAAAAAGGCTATCCAAGCCAAACTGGCCCTGATTACTGCTAGACCTGTAGAATCAAAAAAATATGTAATTTGTTTTCAGACAGGTGCCAGACCCTGTCTGACAACATGAAGTAGAGTAAATGATCTTAGAAAGGAAAAACTCATGGCCCAATCTAAAGAAATTAATGCAAAGTCACTGATATCTAAGTTTTACAGAGCTGACTAAAAACAACAAAAAGACCCGTCTCACATTTCCCAAAAAACATCAGGATGATCCACAAGACTTTTGGGGAAATATTCTGTGGACTGATGTCGTTTTTTAGGAATTTTACCATACCATCTGTTGTAAACCTTTCAGAAGAAAGACAACACACCATCAGATCATGATTTGACGGTCTGGGTCAGCTCTGATGCTTTAGGACCTGAAAAATATGCTGTCATTGCTGAAACCATGAATTTCGGACTGTAGCAGAAAACCGTGAAGTAGAATGCCCGAGCATCAGTTTGGTACAGTAAACCTAATTGAAACGTTTTATGAATGTCTCTAAAAATAAGGGGTTTTTAGTGGCCTAGTCAAAGTCTGGACCTAATTACAACTAAGCTGCTGTGGGATGACCTTAAAGGGGTGCTTAAAATGCTTAGAGGCAGTTGTTTCTGCCAAGGTCTGCGCAACTAGGTTTTAGGTTTAGAGAAAATACTACTTTCACAAAGGGCCAGAATGGTTTTGATAGCTATTTTCTCTTTAAAATGAATTACCAATATGAAAACAGCTTTTTATATTTATTCATGTTGTCTTTTTCCAATTTCAAAATGTGTTTGATGACCTGTAACAACTAAGTGCGACAGTAAAAAGGAAGAAATCTGTAAGGGGGTAAATACTAAGATAACAATAGTTTTGTCAGTGTCCAAATTAGTGCATATTATTAAAAATATATACATAAAAAAACTGAGAACAACTTCTTACTCAATGTAAGTTTTATAATCAGTGCTTCATTTTATTCTAATTTGCAGTTTTGCATCATTAATGGACATTTTTGTAGATTTAAAGAATTCAATTAATACAATTCATTGCATCAAAATATGAAATTTTCTCTCCACAAAATGTAGTATTAGTTAGGTCTGGATATTTTGATTCATAAAGTTTCTTGAAGGTTAAGTTCTAATTGGAAATTTATGGTGATATTTTGTTTTTCTAGGACTACTTTTGATGTTTGAATGACTCGGTTCTGATGATTAAGATTAAAGCAAATGTAGTTTGTGTATACATAAGCATATGTGTGCCTGTATGTTTATATGTGACTAACTTTTCCCTTCTTCTTCTTGTTAGGTAATGTTGGACGACAGATTTAGGTCACTACTCAACAAATGTCCAAAATGCATTCAAAGACTTTGGCTTGTCCACACACGCATAACTAAGAGGGAGGACAGAAACCTCTGCCTTTTTTGAATGCACTGAACCAACAACACTGTAATCGAGGCCTCAGGTCCACTATGTTACACACACACCCACGTATACACAAAAGATTACACAAAATGAGAACATTTTCATTTTTTATCCTATACACACAAAGCCACACACACAGATATCAAAAACCCTGATGGCAGCATGTTTTTTTTTTTGCTTGCATCCCCAACTATCTGTCTCTTCCTCTCACTCACACAGCCATAAATCCCGTAAGTGTTGATGCAGAGTAAGTAGAGCAAGGACACTGATGGCCCTTGACAAAGCCGTACACCCTGTCCCCCTGCCTACAACCAAAATCTAGCCCGGGGCCACCAGCCGGCCTACTTGGAGAAGCAGCAGTCTCTTAGTGAGAACGTGTGTGAGTAAAGGGCCTGGAGTGCAAAACCTTATGCATGCACATGCATGCATGCATTAACGCAGACAATGTGCAAAGTCCTGACTGTTTTAACTGTTTATTCAGAGAGAAAAATGCATTTACAGTATGTTTTGACCATTTCCCTGAAGCTGATTGATGATAAGTACAACATTTAGTAAGAATTCTGGTTACCTGCAAAACACACTGAGGTACAGGGATATTTAGAAAAGGAATATAATTTAATGTTTGTTAAATACAGCTGTTCTTTAAAGGTCAAGTCAGGGAGAAAGTTAAGTTTAACCCTGAATTTATTTACAATTTATTTATTTTTGTACAAACATTTTTATCACTTGTGTTTTTTGCTGTCAATCAGATGTTAAATGAAATACAGCTTATTAATTTGAACATTTCCCCTGCCTTTAGTGTAAATATAGGTGTGATGCTTATTAGCACCACTAGGAATTTAAGGAATAAAAATAACTTTGGGCGGCTGTGACTCAGGTGGTAGGAGTTTTTCATTTTTAAACTTAGTATGGTGATTATTTTATTGATACTGCTAATGCTTTATTGATACTGCTAATTTGATTGAAATTTGAATAATAGGAATACATGCACAGAATTTATAACTTCTACAATTATACCAAAATTATAGATATTTCTAATCAAAATTAGTATTACTCATTTCCATTCCTTAATTGCCTGGTGTCGCTAAAAAGCTTCAAACTCTAAATTAGAAATAACTTATAATATTGGTCATATATTGTTGTCTGTTCTGATAATAGTATAAAAACACATTAGTAAGTCTATATATAATATTATATATATTAAAATATAATATATAATATATATATATATATATATATATATTTTATATATATAATATATATATATTTTGTGTACAACCAACATCAGTTTATCAAGTTTATCAGCCAAATTCACACTTCTTGCTCTCATCAGCCAGGTGTAGTTCACGAAAAGGGGCCATTTTGAAAACCTCCTTCCAAAAGGTAAAAATTTTATAATCATCTTCCCCTCCCAGAAAAACTCATTAGACACACAATAACATAGACAAACTAAAAAAAAACAAAAGGGCCTCCCTTTTTGTATCATGGGGGCTTATAGCATAACCCAAATTTGCAGAACTTGCCCCCTTAAGGGGGCTTTTAAATAGACAGTTATTTTTAAAACTATTGGGAAAATAAAAAATGTAAAAATGATGAAAAAATAAAAAATTGAAAAATTGACAACAAAATTCCCAAAATCATACATATAAAACAAAAAAATTAAAAACTTGACAATAAAAAGGAAACATGTAGTGTGGATACAATGCTGTTTTTGAAATAGCAAAAGTTTAGTTTGTTTTTTAAACATATTGAAGCTGGTCATAGACTATAAATTGACAGGAAATTTAATCCTTCACAGAGGGGTTTAAAAAATTTGGTTTTTACCAAAAAGGGGAATTACAGTTGCCGTTTAAAACCGCTCGGTAGATCTGCCCTTTTTTTTTTCCCTGCCCCGGGTTCCCGTATACAATTGCCAAAGGTTTGGGGGGGGGGAAAATCAATTTAAACATTTAAAAAAACATTTTTAAAAAAAAGGGGATTTGTAAATTTGGAAAAATCCATTTAATACCAAATTTACCAAATTTTAACAATGATAAAAACCCATTGGCTTTTTTTATAAACCTTCAAAGGGCCCCAATTTTAGGACTTTTTAAATGGTTTTTAGGTAGTTTTGGGGGCAGTAACTTTCCGTAAAACAAAAAGTTGGGAAAAAATCATTTAGTTTAAGAAATTCTCCCGCACAGTGAAGTGTTTAAAAATTTTTTTAATAATTTTAAAACAATTTTTTTGTTTGATCTATCAGTTTTGCTGATTTTTTTCAAAATGGTTTTAAAATTTTAAATGAGCATCCCAAAAATTTTTCCCAAGTATTTGTTTCCCTTTTATACTTGTTCAAAAGGATCCCCATTGATCCCCAAAAATGGGAAGGAATTTTGATGGAGTTTCTGTTTTTGAAAAGGCCAAAAACACTTTGCTTTCTTTGTTAAATTTAAAAGTTAAACCCCGGATTTTTTAACCCTGGTGATATTCCCCCCCTTTGTCCCATTACCCCCAAATTTTTTTCTACTAAAATACAGTTTTTATTTTGACACATAGATGAAAAGTGTCCAAACAGCTACATATGCCCGGGTTTAATTCAGGGCAAATTTTAGGAAGACTTTAAACATATAAAAAAAGGATGGGCCCTAATTTTGTCATAAAAGAATTTTTTATTACTGATGACGGGCACCCTTTTTCCCTGATCCTTTTAAATATTTACCAAGGAGTGATATTCTAAAAAAATCAAAAATGAAAGCCCTTTAGATTAGTCCCTTTAGGGTTCTGGGGGCTCAAAGACCCTTTTTTTAAAAACGGGAAGGGCTGGCCAAAGCTTTGTCAAGTGGTTGTTTGACCCGTTCCCAAACAACCCAAAAAAATGACCCGGTTCCCCTGTCGAATTTATTGTGGTTTTGGGAAACCAAATTTGGGGAGGAATGCAGGAAAATTTTTTTTCCAAATAAAGATAAAATTTTGTTCTTTAATAATCCCTTTCCCAAAACCTTTGACCCTGCCGGGAGGAGGCCCCTTAAATTTGGGCCCCGTAGTTGCCCCCGAATTTTATTTAGGCCTTTCTGATTTAAAATCGGTTTTACCAAAAGCTTTTTTTCCCTGCATCGGAAATTTTTCCCCGCTCTGATGGAAGTATTAATTTTTCCAAGTTTTTAAAAGGGTTTGCTTTTATTTTACTTTTATTTTTTTAGAAA